>CAMPDV010000092.1:0-600000 GCA_946699065.1 Loxodes magnus
AAAAATTTGAGAAAAGAGTAAAGTAGAAAAAGTGATAGTGTTTATAAAGGAAAGTAGAAGTAGTTTTTCGTTAATTTTAGTAGAAGTGTAAGAGAGTAATGAAATGGAAAAATTTGAAAAAAGAGTAAAGTGGAAAAAGTGATAGTGTTTATAAAGGAAAGTAGAAGTAGTTTTTCGTTAATTTTAGTAGAAGTGTAAGAGAGTTGAAAGAAATGGAAAAATTTGAAAAAAGAGTAAAGTAGAAAAAGTGATAGTGTTTATAAAGGAAAGTAGAAGTAGTTTTTCGTTAATTTTAGTAGAAGTGTAAGAGAGTTGAAAGAAATGGAAAAATTTGAAAAAAGAGTAAAGTAGAAAAAGTGATAGTGTTTATAAAGGAAAGTAGAAGTAGTTTTTCGTTAATTTTAGTAGAAGTGTAAGAGAGTTGAAAGAAATGGAAAAATTTGAAAAAAGAGTAAAGTAGAAAAAGTGATAGTGTTTATAAAGGAAAGTAGAAGTAGTTTTAGTGTTTATAAAGGAAAGTAGAAGTAGTTTTTCGTTAAAGTAGAAGTTAAGAGAGTAATGAAATGGAAAAATTTGAGAAAAGAGTAAAGTAGAAAAAGTGATAGTGTTTATAAAGGAAAGTAGAAGTAGTTTTTCGTTAATTTTAGTAGAAGTGTAAGAGAGTTGAAAGAAGAAATGGAAAAATTTGAAAAAAGAGTAAAGTAGAAAAAGTGATAGTGTTTATAAAGGAAAAGGAAAGTAGAAGTAGTTTTTCGTTAATTTTAGTAGAAGTGTAAGAGAGTTGAAAGAAATGGAAAAATTTGAAAAAAGAGTAGTAGTGTTTATAAAGGAAAGTAGAAGTAGTTTTTCGTTAATTTTAGTAGAAGTGTAAGAGAGTAATGAAATGGTGAAAAAAAGAGAAAAAGTGATAGTGTTTATAAAGGAAAGTAGAAGTAGTTTTTCGTTAATTTTAGTAGAAGTGTAAGAGAGTTGAAAGAAATGGAAAAAATTTGAAAAAAGAGTAAAGTAGAAAAAGTGATAGTGTTTATAAAGGAAAGTAGAAGTAGTTTTTCGTTAATTTTAGTAGAAGTGTAAGAGAGTTGAAAGAAATGGAAAAATTTGAGAAAAGAGTAAAGTAGAAAAAGTGATAGTGTTTATAAAGGAAAGTAGAAGTAGTTTTTCGTTAATTTTAGTAGAAGTGTAAGAGAGTTGAAAGAAATGGAAAAATTTGAAAAAAGAGTAAAGTAGAAAAAGTGATAGTGTTTATAAAGGAAAGTAGAAGTAGTTTTTCGTTAATTTTAGTAGAAGTGTAAGAGAGTTGAAAGAAATGGAAAAATTTGAAAAAAGAGTAAAGTAGAAAAAGTGATAGTGTTTATAAAGGAAAGTAGAAGTAGTTTTTCGTTAATTTTAGTAGAAGTGTAAGAGAGTTGAAAGAAATGGAAAAATTTGAAAAAAGAGTAAAGTAGAAAAAGTGATAGTGTTTATAAAGGAAAGTAGAAGTAGTTTTTCGTTAATTTTAGTAGAAGTGTAAGAGAGTTGAAAGAAATGGAAAAATTTGAAAAAAGAGTAAAGTAGAAAAAGTGATAGTGTTTATAAAGGAAAGTAGAAGTAGTTTTTCGTTAATTTTAGTAGAAGTGTAAGAGAGTTGAAAGAAATGGAAAAATTTGAAAAAAGAGTAAAGTAGAAAAAGTGATAGTGTTTATAAAGGAAAGTAGAAGTAGTTTTTCGTTAATTTTAGTAGAAGTGTAAGAGAGTTGAAAGAAATGGAAAAATTTGAAAAAAGAGTAAAGTAGAAAAAGTGATAGTGTTTATAAAGGAAAGTAGAAGTAGTTTTTCGTTAATTTTAGTAGAAGTGTAAGAGAGTTGAAAGAAATGGAAAAATTTGAAAAAAGAGTAAAGTAGAAAAAGTGATAGTGTTTATAAAGGAAAGTAGAAGTAGTTTTTCGTTAATTTTAGTAGAAGTGTAAGAGAGTTGAAAGAAATGGAAAAATTTGAAAAAAGAGTAAAGTAGAAAAAGTGATAGTGTTTATAAAGGAAAGTAGAAGTAGTTTTTCGTTAATTTTAGTAGAAGTGTAAGAGAGTAATGAAATGGAAAAATTTGAGAAAAGAGTAAAGTAGAAAAAGTGATAGTGTTTATAAAGGAAAGTAGAAGTAGTTTTTCGTTAATTTTAGTAGAAGTGTAAGAGAGTTGAAAGAAATGGAAAAATTTGAGAAAAGAGTAAAGTAGAAAAAGTGATAGTGTTTATAAAGGAAAGTAGAAGTAGTTTTTCGTTAATTTTAGTAGAAGTGTAAGAGAGTAATGAAATGGAAAAATTTGAAAAAAGAGTAAAGTAGAAAAAGTGATAGTGTTTATAAAGGAAAGTAGAAGTAGTTTTTCGTTAATTTTAGTAGAAGTGTAAGAGAGTAATGAAATGGAAAAATTTGAAAAAAGAGTAAAGTAGAAAAAGTGATAGTGTTTATAAAGGAAAGTAGAAGTAGTTTTTCGTTAATTTTAGTAGAAGTGTAAGAGAGTTGAAAGAAATGGAAAAATTTGAAAAAAGAGTAAAGTAGAAAAAGTGATAGTGTTTATAAAGGAAAGTAGAAGTAGTTTTTCGTTAATTTTAGTAGAAGTGTAAGAGAGTTGAAAGAAATGGAAAAATTTGAAAAAAGAGTAAAGTAGAAAAAGTGATAGTGTTTATAAAGGAAAGTAGAAGTAGTTTTTCGTTAATTTTAGTAGAAGTGTAAGAGAGTTGAAAGAAATGGAAAAATTTGAAAAAAGAGTAAAGTAGAAAAAGTGATAGTGTTTATAAAGGAAAGTAGAAGTAGTTTTTCGTTAATTTTAGTAGAAGTGTAAGAGAGTTGAAAGAAATGGAAAAATTTGAAAAAAGAGTAAAGTAGAAAAAGTGATAGTGTTTATAAAGGAAAGTAGAAGTAGTTTTTCGTTAATTTTAGTAGAAGTGTAAGAGAGTTGAAAGAAATGGAAAAATTTGAAAAAAGAGTAAAGTAGAAAAAGTGATAGTGTTTATAAAGGAAAGTAGAAGTAGTTTTTCGTTAATTTTAGTAGAAGTGTAAGAGAGTAATGAAATGGAAAAATTTGAAAAAAGAGTAAAGTAGAAAAAGTGATAGTGTTTATAAAGGAAAGTAGAAGTAGTTTTTCGTTAATTTTAGTAGAAGTGTAAGAGAGTTGAAAGAAATGGAAAAATTTGAAAAAAGAGTAAAGTAGAAAAAGTGATAGTGTTTATAAAGGAAAGTAGAAGTAGTTTTTCGTTAATTTTAGTAGAAGTGTAAGAGAGTTGAAAGAAATGGAAAAATTTGAAAAAAGAGTAAAGTAGAAAAAGTGATAGTGTTTATAAAGGAAAGTAGAAGTAGTTTTTCGTTAATTTTAGTAGAAGTGTAAGAGAGTTGAAAGAAATGGAAAAATTTGAAAAAAGAGTAAAGTAGAAAAAGTGATAGTGTTTATAAAGGAAAGTAGAAGTAGTTTTTCGTTAATTTTAGTAGAAGTGTAAGAGAGTTGAAAGAAATGGAAAAATTTGAAAAAAGAGTAAAGTAGAAAAAGTGATAGTGTTTATAAAGGAAAGTAGAAGTAGTTTTTCGTTAATTTTAGTAGAAGTGTAAGAGAGTTGAAAGAAATGGAAAAATTTGAAAAAAGAGTAAAGTAGAAAAAGTGATAGTGTTTATAAAGGAAAGTAGAAGTAGTTTTTCGTTAATTTTAGTAGAAGTGTAAGAGAGTTGAAAGAAATGGAAAAATTTGAAAAAAGAGTAAAGTAGAAAAAGTGATAGTGTTTATAAAGGAAAGTAGAAGTAGTTTTTCGTTAATTTTAGTAGAAGTGTAAGAGAGTTTATGAAAGTAAATGTTTATAAAGGAAAGTAGAAGTAGAAAAGTGATAGTGTTTTTAGTAGAAAAAAGAGTAAAGTAGAAAAAGTGATAGTGTTTATAAAGGAAAGTAGAAGTAGTTTTTCGTTAATTTTAGTAGAAGTGTAAGAGAGTTTGAAAAAAGAGTAAAGTAGAAAAAGTGATAGTAAAGGAAAGAATTTTAGTAGTGGAAAAATTTGAAAAAAGAGTAAAGTAGAAAAAGTGATAGTGTTTATAAAGGAAAGTAGAAGTAGTTTTTCGTTAATTTTAGTAGAAGTGTAAGAGAGTTGAAAGAAATGGAAAAATTTGAAAAAAGAGTAAAGTAGAAAAAGTGATAGTGTTTATAAAGGAAAGTAGAAGTAGTTTTTCGTTAATTTTAGTAGAAGTGTAAGAGAGTTGAAAGAAATGGTTAAAGGAAAAGTAGTTTTTCGTTAATTTTAGTAGAAGTGTAAGAGAGTTGAAAGAAA
Organism: Loxodes magnus; assembly: GCA_946699065.1. Taxonomy (NCBI): domain Eukaryota; phylum Ciliophora; class Karyorelictea; order Loxodida; family Loxodidae; genus Loxodes; species Loxodes magnus. The sequence goes on from CAMPDV010000092.1 coordinate 4,279, forward strand.
TGGAAAAATTTGAAAAAAGAGTAAAGTAGAAAAAGTGATAGTGTTTATAAAGGAAAGTAGAAGTAGTTTTTCGTTAATTTTAGTAGAAGTGTAAGAGAGTTGAAAGAAATGGAAAAATTTGAAAAAAGAGTAAAGTAGAAAAAGTGATAGTGTTTATAAAGGAAAGTAGAAGTAGTTTTTCGTTAATTTTAGTAGAAGTGTAAGAGAGTTGAAAGAAATGGAAAAATTTGAAAAAAGAGTAAAGTAGAAAAAGTGATAGTGTTTATAAAGGAAAGTAGAAGTAGTTTTTCGTTAATTTTAGTAGAAGTGTAAGAGAGTTGAAAGAAATGGAAAAATTTGAAAAAAGAGTAAAGTAGAAAAAGTGATAGTGTTTATAAAGGAAAGTAGAAGTAGTTTTTCGTTAATTTTAGTAGAAGTGTAAGAGAGTAATGAAATGGAAAAATTTGAAAAAAGAGTAAAGTAGAAAAAGTGATAGTGTTTATAAAGGAAAGTAGAAGTAGTTTTTCGTTAATTTTAGTAGAAGTGTAAGAGAGTTGAAAGAAATGGAAAAATTTGAAAAAAGAGTAAAGTAGAAAAAGTGATAGTGTTTATAAAGGAAAGTAGAAGTAGTTTTTCGTTAATTTTAGTAGAAGTGTAAGAGAGTTGAAAGAAATGGAAAAATTTGAAAAAAGAGTAAAGTAGAAAAAGTGATAGTGTTTATAAAGGAAAGTAGAAGTAGTTTTTCGTTAATTTTAGTAGAAGTGTAAGAGAGTTGAAAGAAATGGAAAAATTTGAAAAAAGAGTAAAGTAGAAAAAGTGATAGTGTTTATAAAGGAAAGTAGAAGTAGTTTTTCGTTAATTTTAGTAGAAGTGTAAGAGAGTTGAAAGAAATGGAAAAATTTGGAAAAAAGAGTAAAGTAGAAAAAGTGATAGTGTTTATAAAGGAAAGTAGAAGTAGTTTTTCGTTAATTTTAGTAGAAGTGTAAGAGAGTTGAAAGAAATGGAAAAATTTGAAAAAAGAGTAAAGTAGAAAAAGTGATAGTGTTTATAAAGGAAAGTAGAAGTAGTTTTTCGTTAATTTTAGTAGAAGTGTAAGAGAGTTGAAAGAAATGGAAAAATTTGAAAAAAGAGTAAAGTAGAAAAAGTGATAGTGTTTATAAAGGAAAGTAGAAGTAGTTTTTCGTTAATTTTAGTAGAAGTGTAAGAGAGTTGAAAGAAATGGAAAAATTTGAAAAAAGAGTAAAGTAGAAAAAGTGATAGTGTTTATAAAGGAAAGTAGAAGTAGTTTTTCGTTAATTTTAGTAGAAGTGTAAGAGAGTTGAAAGAAATGGAAAAATTTGAAAAAAGAGTAAAGTAGAAAAAGTGATAGTGTTTATAAAGGAAAGTAGAAGTAGTTTTTCGTTAATTTTAGTAGAAGTGTAAGAGAGTTGAAAGAAATGGAAAAATTTGAAAAAAGAGTAAAGTAGAAAAAGTGATAGTGTTTATAAAGGAAAGTAGAAGTAGTTTTTCGTTAATTTTAGTAGAAGTGTAAGAGAGTTGAAAGAAATGGAAAAATTTGAAAAAAGAGTAAAGTAGAAAAAGTAAAGGAGTAAAGTAGTGATAGTGTTTATAAAGGAAAGTAGAAGTAGTTTTTCGTTAATTTTAGTAGAAGTGTAAGAGAGTTGAAAGAAATGGAAAAATTTGAAAAAAGAGTAAAGTAGAAAAAGTGATAGTGTTTATAAAGGAAAGTAGAAGTAGTTTTTCGTTAATTTTAGTAGAAGTGTAAGAGAGTTGAAAGAAATGGAAAAATTTGAAAAAAGAGTAAAGTAGAAAAAGTGATAGTGTTTATAAAGGAAAGTAGAAGTAGTTTTTCGTTAATTTTAGTAGAAGTGTAAGAGAGTTGAATGAAATGGAAAAATTTGAAAAAAGAGTAAAGTAGAAAAAGTGATAGTGTTTATAAAGGAAAGTAGAAGTAGTTTTTCGTTAATTTTAGTAGAAGTGTAAGAGAGTTGAAAGAAATGGAAAAATTTGAAAAAAGAGTAAAGTAGAAAAAGTGATAGTGTTTATAAAGGAAAGTAGAAGTAGTTTTTCGTTAATTTTAGTAGAAGTGTAAGAGAGTTGAAAGAAATGGAAAAATTTGAAAAAAGAGTAAAGTAGAAAAAGTGATAGTGTTTATAAAGGAAAGTAGAAGTAGTTTTTCGTTAATTTTAGTAGAAGTGTAAGAGAGTTGAAAGAAATGGAAAAATTTGAAAAAAGAGTAAAGTAGAAAAAGTGATAGTGTTTATAAAGGAAAGTAGAAGTAGTTTTTCGTTAATTTTAGTAGAAGTGTAAGAGAGTTGAAAGAAATGGAAAAATTTGAAAAAAGAGTAAAGTAGAAAAAGTGATAGTGTTTATAAAGGAAAGTAGAAGTAGTTTTTCGTTAATTTTAGTAGAAGTGTAAGAGAGTTGAAAGAAATGGAAAAATTTGAAAAAAGAGTAAAGTAGAAAAAGTGATAGTGTTTATAAAGGAAAGTAGAAGTAGTTTTTCGTTAATTTTAGTAGAAGTGTAAGAGAGTTGAAAGAAATGGAAAAATTTGAAAAAAGAGTAAAGTAGAAAAAGTGATAGTGTTTATAAAGGAAAGTAGAAGTAGTTTTTCGTTAATTTTAGTAGAAGTGTAAGAGAGTTGAAAGAAATGGAAAAATTTGAAAAAAGAGTAAAGTAGAAAAAGTGATAGTGTTTATAAAGGAAAGTAGAAGTAGTTTTTCGTTAATTTTAGTAGAAGTGTAAGAGAGTTGAAAGAAATGGAAAAATTTGAAAAAAGAGTAAAGTAGAAAAAGTGATAGTGTTTATAAAGGAAAGTAGAAGTAGTTTTTCGTTAATTTTAGTAGAAGTGTAAGAGAGTTGAAAGAAATGGAAAAATTTGAAAAAAGAGTAAAGTAGAAAAAGTGATAGTGTTTATAAAGGAAAGTAGAAGTAGTTTTTCGTTAATTTTAGTAGAAGTGTAAGAGAGTTGAAAGAAATGGAAAAAATTTGAAAAAAGAGTAAAGTAGAAAAAGTGATAGTGTTTATAAAGGAAAGTAGAAGTAGTTTTTCGTTAATTTTAGTAGAAGTGTAAGAGAGTTGAAAGAAATGGAAAAATTTGAAAAAAGAGTAAAGTAGAAAAAGTGATAGTGTTTATAAAGGAAAGTAGAAGTAGTTTTTCGTTAATTTTAGTAGAAGTGTAAGAGAGTTGAAAGAAATGGAAAAATTTGAAAAAAGAGTAAAGTAGAAAAAGTGATAGTGTTTATAAAGGAAAGTAGAAGTAGTTTTTCGTTAATTTTAGTAGAAGTGTAAGAGAGTTGAAAGAAATGGAAAAATTTGAAAAAAGAGTAAAGTAGAAAAAGTGATAGTGTTTATAAAGGAAAGTAGAAGTAGTTTTTCGTTAATTTTAGTAGAAGTGTAAGAGAGTTGAAAGAAATGGAAAAATTTGAAAAAAGAGTAAAGTAGAAAAAGTGATAGTGTTTATAAAGGAAAGTAGAAGTAGTTTTTCGTTAATTTTAGTAGAAGTGTAAGAGAGTTGAAAGAAATGGAAAAATTTGAAAAAAGAGTAAAGTAGAAAAAGTGATAGTGTTTATAAAGGAAAGTAGAAGTAGTTTTTCGTTAATTTTAGTAGAAGTGTAAGAGAGTTGAAAGAAATGGAAAAATTTGAAAAAAGAGTAAAGTAGAAAAAGTGATAGTGTTTATAAAGGAAAGTAGAAGTAGTTTTTCGTTAATTTTAGTAGAAGTGTAAGAGAGTTGAAAGAAATGGAAAAATTTGAAAAAAGAGTAAAGTAGAAAAAGTGATAGTGTTTATAAAGGAAAGTAGAAGTAGTTTTTCGTTAATTTTAGTAGAAGTGTAAGAGAGTTGAAAGAAATGGAAAAATTTGAAAAAAGAGTAAAGTAGAAAAAGTGATAGTGTTTATAAAGGAAAGTAGAAGTAGTTTTTCGTTAATTTTAGTAGAAGTGTAAGAGAGTTGAAAGAAATGGAAAAATTTGAAAAAAGAGTAAAGTAGAAAAAGTGATAGTGTTTTAAAGGAAAGTAGAAGTAGTTTTTGTAAAGAGAGTGTAAGAGAGAAAGAAATGGAAAAATTTGAAAAAAGAGTAAAGTAGAAAAAGTGATAGTGTTTATAAAGGAAAGTAGAAGTAGTTTTTCGTTAATTTTAGTAGAAGTGTAAGAGAGTTGAAAGAAATGGAAAAATTTGAAAAAAGAGTAAAGTAGAAAAAGTGATAGTGTTTATAAAGGAAAGTAGAAGTAGTTTTTCGTTAATTTTAGTAGAAGTGTAAGAGAGTTGAAAGAAATGGAAAAATTTGAAAAAAGAGTAAAGTAGAAAAAGTGATAGTGTTTATAAAGGAAAGTAGAAGTAGTTTTTCGTTAATTTTAGTAGAAGTGTAAGAGAGTTGAAAGAAATGGAAAAATTTGAAAAAAGAGTAAAGTAGAAAAAGTGATAGTGTTTATAAAGGAAAGTAGAAGTAGTTTTTCGTTAATTTTAGTAGAAGTGTAAGAGAGTTGAAAGAAATGGAAAAATTTGAAAAAAGAGTAAAGTAGAAAAAGTGATAGTGTTTATAAAGGAAAGTAGAAGTAGTTTTTCGTTAATTTTAGTAGAAGTGTAAGAGAGTTGTAAAGAAATGGAAAAATTTGAAAAAAGAGTAAAGTAGAAAAAGTGATAGTGTTTATAAAGGAAAGTAGAAGTAGTTTTTCGTTAATTTTAGTAGAAGTGTAAGAGAGTTGAAAGAAATGGAAAAATTTGAAAAAAGAGTAAAGTAGAAAAAGTGATAGTGTTTATAAAGGAAAGTAGAAGTAGTTTTTCGTTAATTTTAGTAGAAGTGTAAGAGAGTTGAAAGAAATGGAAAAATTTGAAAAAAGAGTAAAGTAGAAAAAGTGATAGTGTTTATAAAGGAAAGTAGAAGTAGTTTTTCGTTAATTTTAGTAGAAGTGTAAGAGAGTTGAAAGAAATGGAAAAATTTGAAAAAAGAGTAAAGTAGAAAAAGTGATAGTGTTTATAAAGGAAAGTAGAAGTAGTTTTTCGTTAATTTTAGTAGAAGTGTAAGAGAGTTGAAAGAAATGGAAAAATTTGAAAAAAGAGTAAAGTAGAAAAAGTGATAGTGTTTATAAAGGAAAGTAGAAGTAGTTTTTCGTTAATTTTAGTAGAAGTGTAAGAGAGTTGAAAGAAATGGAAAAATTTGAAAAAAGAGTAAAGTAGAAAAAGTGATAGTGTTTATAAAGGAAAGTAGAAGTAGTTTTTCGTTAATTTTAGTAGAAGTGTAAGAGAGTTTATAAAGGAAAGTAGAAGAAATAGTAGAAAAAGTTAATTTTAGTAGAAAGAAATGGAAAAATTTGAAAAAAGAGTAAAGTAGAAAAAGTGATAGTGTTTATAAAGGAAAGTAGAAGTAGTTTTTCGTTAATTTTAGTAGAAGTGTAAGAGAGTTGAAAGAAATGGAAAAATTTGAAAAAAGAGTAAAGTAGAAAAAGTGATAGTGTTTATAAAGGAAAGTAGAAGTAGTTTTTCGTTAATTTTAGTAGAAGTGTAAGAGAGTTGAAAGAAATGGAAAAATTTGAAAAAAGAGTAAAGTAGAAAAAGTGATAGTGTTTATAAAGGAAAGTAGAAGTAGTTTTTCGTTAATTTTAGTAGAAGTGTAAGAGAGTTGAAAGAAATGGAAAAATTTGAAAAAAGAGTAAAGTAGAAAAAGTGATAGTGTTTATAAAGGAAAGTAGAAGTAGTTTTTCGTTAATTTTAGTAGAAGTGTAAGAGAGTTGAAAGAAATGGAAAAATTTGAAAAAAGAGTAAAGTAGAAAAAGTGATAGTGTTTATAAAGGAAAGTAGAAGTAGTTTTTCGTTAATTTTAGTAGAAGTGTAAGAGAGTTGAAAGAAATGGAAAAATTTGAAAAAAGAGTAAAGTAGAAAAAGTGATAGTGTTTATAAAGGAAAGTAGAAGTAGTTTTTCGTTAATTTTAGTAGAAGTGTAAGAGAGTTGAAAGAAATGGAAAAATTTGAAAAAAGAGTAAAGTAGAAAAAGTGATAGTGTTTATAAAGGAAAGTAGAAGTAGTTTTTCGTTAATTTTAGTAGAAGTGTAAGAGAGTTGAAAGAAATGGAAAAATTTGAAAAAAGAGTAAAGTAGAAAAAGTGATAGTGTTTATAAAGGAAAGTAGAAGTAGTTTTTCGTTAATTTTAGTAGAAGTGTAAGAGAGTTGAAAGAAATGGAAAAATTTGAAAAAAGAGTAAAGTAGAAAAAGTGATAGTGTTTATAAAGGAAAGTAGAAGTAGTTTTTCGTTAATTTTAGTAGAAGTGTAAGAGAGTTGAAAGAAATGGAAAAATTTGAAAAAAGAGTAAAGTAGAAAAAGTGATAGTGTTTATAAAGGAAAGTAGAAGTAGTTTTTCGTTAATTTTAGTAGAAGTGTAAGAGAGTTGAAAGAAATGGAAAAATTTGAAAAAAGAGTAAAGTAGAAAAAGTGATAGTGTTTATAAAGGAAAGTAGAAGTAGTTTTTCGTTAATTTTAGTAGAAGTGTAAGAGAGTTGAAAGAAATGGAAAAATTTGAAAAAAGAGTAAAGTAGAAAAAGTGATAGTGTTTATAAAGGAAAGTAGAAGTAGTTTTTCGTTAATTTTAGTAGAAGTGTAAGAGAGTTGAAAGAAATGGAAAAATTTGAAAAAAGAGTAAAGTAGAAAAAGTGATAGTGTTTATAAAGGAAAGTAGAAGTAGTTTTTCGTTAATTTTAGTAGAAGTGTAAGAGAGTTGAAAGAAATGGAAAAATTTGAAAAAAGAGTAAAGTAGAAAAAGTGATAGTGTTTATAAAGGAAAGTAGAAGTAGTTTTTCGTTAATTTTAGTAGAAGTGTAAGAGAGTTGAAAGAAATGGAAAAATTTGAAAAAAGAGTAAAGTAGAAAAAGTGATAGTGTTTATAAAGGAAAGTAGAAGTAGTTTTTCGTTAATTTTAGTAGAAGTGTAAGAGAGTTGAAAGAAATGGAAAAATTTGAAAAAAGAGTAAAGTAGAAAAAGTGATAGTGTTTATAAAGGAAAGTAGAAGTAGTTTTTCGTTAATTTTAGTAGAAGTGTAAGAGAGTTGAAAGAAATGGAAAAATTTGAAAAAAGAGTAAAGTAGAAAAAGTGATAGTGTTTATAAAGGAAAGTAGAAGTAGTTTTTCGTTAATTTTAGTAGAAGTGTAAGAGAGTTTATAAAGGAAAGTAAAGAAATGTAGAAAAAATTTGAAAAATTTGAAAAAAGAGTAAAGTAGAAAAAGTGATAGTGTTTATAAAGGAAAGTAGAAGTAGTTTTTCGTTAATTTTAGTAGAAGTGTAAGAGAGTTGAAAGAAATGGAAAAATTTGAAAAAAGAGTAAAGTAGAAAAAGTGATAGTGTTTATAAAGGAAAGTAGAAGTAGTTTTTCGTTAATTTTAGTAGAAGTGTAAGAGAGTTGAAAGAAATGGAAAAATTTGAAAAAAGAGTAAAGTAGAAAAAGTGATAGTGTTTATAAAGGAAAGTAGAAGTAGTTTTTCGTTAATTTTAGTAGAAGTGTAAGAGAGTTGAAAGAAATGGAAAAATTTGAAAAAAGAGTAAAGTAGAAAAAGTGATAGTGTTTATAAAGGAAAGTAGAAGTAGTTTTTCGTTAATTTTAGTAGAAGTGTAAGAGAGTTGAAAGAAATGGAAAAATTTGAAAAAAGAGTAAAGTAGAAAAAGTGATAGTGTTTATAAAGGAAAGTAGAAGTAGTTTTTCGTTAATTTTAGTAGAAGTGTAAGAGAGTTGAAAGAAATGGAAAAATTTGAAAAAAGAGTAAAGTAGAAAAAGTGATAGTGTTTATAAAGGAAAGTAGAAGTAGTTTTTCGTTAATTTTAGTAGAAGTGTAAGAGAGTTGAAAGAAATGGAAAAATTTGAAAAAAGAGTAAAGTAGAAAAAGTGATAGTGTTTATAAAGGAAAGTAGAAGTAGTTTTTCGTTAATTTTAGTAGAAGTGTAAGAGAGTTGAAAGAAATGGAAAAATTTGAAAAAAGAGTAAAGTAGAAAAAGTGATAGTGTTTATAAAGGAAAGTAGAAGTAGTTTTTCGTTAATTTTAGTAGAAGTGTAAGAGAGTTGAAAGAAATGGAAAAATTTGAAAAAAGAGTAAAGTAGAAAAAGTGATAGTGTTTATAAAGGAAAGTAGAAGTAGTTTTTCGTTAATTTTAGTAGAAGTGTAAGAGAGTTGAAAGAAATGTAAAGGAAAGTAGAAGTAGTTTTTCGTTAAAAAATTTGAAAAAAGAGTAAAGTAGAAAAAGTGATAGTGTTTATAAAGGAAAGTAGAAGTAGTTTTTCGTTAATTTTAGTAGAAGTGTAAGAGAGTTGAAAGAAATGGAAAAATTTGAAAAAAGAGTAAAGTAGAAAAAGTGATAGTGTTTATAAAGGAAAGTAGAAGTAGTTTTTCGTTAATTTTAGTAGAAGTGTAAGAGAGTTGAAAGAAATGGAAAAATTTGAAAAAAGAGTAAAGTAGAAAAAGTGATAGTGTTTATAAAGGAAAGTAGAAGTAGTTTTTCGTTAATTTTAGTAGAAGTGTAAGAGAGTTGAAAGAAATGGAAAAATTTGAAAAAAGAGTAAAGTAGAAAAAGTGATAGTGTTTATAAAGGAAAGTAGAAGTAGTTTTTCGTTAATTTTAGTAGAAGTGTAAGAGAGTTGAAAGAAATGGAAAAATTTGAAAAAAGAGTAAAGTAGAAAAAGTGATAGTGTTTATAAAGGAAAGTAGAAGTAGTTTTTCGTTAATTTTAGTAGAAGTGTAAGAGAGTTGAAAGAAATGGAAAAATTTGAAAAAAGAGTAAAGTAGAAAAAGTGATAGTGTTTATAAAGGAAAGTAGAAGTAGTTTTTCGTTAATTTTAGTAGAAGTGTAAGAGAGTTGAAAGAAATGGAAAAATTTGAAAAAAGAGTAAAGTAGAAAAAGTGATAGTGTTTATAAAGGAAAGTAGAAGTAGTTTTTCGTTAATTTTAGTAGAAGTGTAAGAGAGTTGAAAGAAATGGAAAAATTTGAAAAAAGAGTAAAGTAGAAAAAGTGATAGTGTTTATAAAGGAAAGTAGAAGTAGTTTTTCGTTAATTTTAGTAGAAGTGTAAGAGAGTTGAAAGAAATGGAAAAATTTGAAAAAAGAGTAAAGTAGAAAAAGTGATAGTGTTTATAAAGGAAAGTAGAAGTAGTTTTTCGTTAATTTTAGTAGAAGTGTAAGAGAGTTGAAAGAAATGGAAAAATTTGAAAAAAGAGTAAAGTAGAAAAAGTGATAGTGTTTATAAAGGAAAGTAGAAGTAGTTTTTCGTTAATTTTAGTAGAAGTGTAAGAGAGTTGAAAGAAATGGAAAAATTTGAAAAAAGAGTAAAGTAGAAAAAGTGATAGTGTTTATAAAGGAAAGTAGAAGTAGTTTTTCGTTAATTTTAGTAGAAGTGTAAGAGAGTTGAAAGAAATGGAAAAATTTGAAAAAAGAGTAAAGTAGAAAAAGTGATAGTGTTTATAAAGGAAAGTAGAAGTAGTTTTTCGTTAATTTTAGTAGAAGTGTAAGAGAGTTGAAAGAAATGGAAAAATTTGAAAAAAGAGTAAAGTAGAAAAAGTGATAGTGTTTATAAAGGAAAGTAGAAGTAGTTTTTCGTTAATTTTAGTAGAAGTGTAAGAGAGTTGAAAGAAATGGAAAAATTTGAAAAAAGAGTAAAGTAGAAAAAGTGATAGTGTTTATAAAGGAAAGTAGAAGTAGTTTTTCGTTAATTTTAGTAGAAGTGTAAGAGAGTTGAAAGAAATGGAAAAATTTGAAAAAAGAGTAAAGTAGAAAAAGTGATAGTGTTTATAAAGGAAAGTAGAAGTAGTTTTTCGTTAATTTTAGTAGAAGTGTAAGAGAGTTGAAAGAAATGGAAAAATTTGAAAAAAGAGTAAAGTAGAAAAAGTGATAGTGTTTATAAAGGAAAGTAGAAGTAGTTTTTCGTTAATTTTAGTAGAAGTGTAAGAGAGTTGAAAGAAATGGAAAAATTTGAAAAAAGAGTAAAGTAGAAAAAGTGATAGTGTTTATAAAGGAAAGTAGAAGTAGTTTTTCGTTAATTTTAGTAGAAGTGTAAGAGAGTTGAAAGAAATGGAAAAATTTGAAAAAAGAGTAAAGTAGAAAAAGTGATAGTGTTTATAAAGGAAAGTAGAAGTAGTTTTTCGTTAATTTTAGTAGAAGTGTAAGAGAGTTGAAAGAAATGGAAAAATTTGAAAAAAGAGTAAAGTAGAAAAAGTGATAGTGTTTATAAAGGAAAGTAGAAGTAGTTTTTCGTTAATTTTAGTAGAAGTGTAAGAGAGTTGAAAGAAATGGAAAAATTTGAAAAAAGAGTAAAGTAGAAAAAGTGATAGTGTTTATAAAGGAAAGTAGAAGTAGTTTTTCGTTAATTTTAGTAGAAGTGTAAGAGAGTTGAAAGAAATGGAAAAATTTGAAAAAAGAGTAAAGTAGAAAAAGTGATAGTGTTTATAAAGGAAAGTAGAAGTAGTTTTTCGTTAATTTTAGTAGAAGTGTAAGAGAGTTGAAAGAAATGGAAAAATTTGAAAAAAGAGTAAAGTAGAAAAAGTGATAGTGTTTATAAAGGAAAGTAGAAGTAGTTTTTCGTTAATTTTAGTAGAAGTGTAAGAGAGTTGAAAGAAATGGAAAAATTTGAAAAAAGAGTAAAGTAGAAAAAGTGATAGTGTTTATAAAGGAAAGTAGAAGTAGTTTTTCGTTAATTTTAGTAGAAGTGTAAGAGAGTTGAAAGAAATGGAAAAATTTGAAAAAAGAGTAAAGTAGAAAAAGTGATAGTGTTTATAAAGGAAAGTAGAAGTAGTTTTTCGTTAATTTTAGTAGAAGTGTAAGAGAGTTGAAAGAAATGGAAAAATTTGAAAAAAGAGTAAAGTAGAGTGATAGTGTTTATAAAAGTAGAAGTAGTTTTTCGTTAATTTTAGTAGAAGTGTAAGAGAGTTGAAAGAAATGGAAAAATTTGAAAAAAGAGTAAAGTAGAAAAAGTGATAGTGTTTATAAAGGAAAGTAGAAGTAGTTTTTCGTTAATTTTAGTAGAAGTGTAAGAGAGTTGAAAGAAATGGAAAAATTTGAAAAAAGAGTAAAGTAGAAAAAGTGATAGTGTTTATAAAGGAAAGTAGAAGTAGTTTTTCGTTAATTTTAGTAGAAGTGTAAGAGAGTTGAAAGAAATGGAAAAATTTGAAAAAAGAGTAAAGTAGAAAAAGTGATAGTGTTTATAAAGGAAAGTAGAAGTAGTTTTTCGTTAATTTTAGTAGAAGTGTAAGAGAGTTGAAAGAAATGGAAAAATTTGAAAAAAGAGTAAAGTAGAAAAAGTGATAGTGTTTATAAAGGAAAGTAGAAGTAGTTTTTCGTTAATTTTAGTAGAAGTGTAAGAGAGTTGAAAGAAATGGAAAAATTTGAAAAAAGAGTAAAGTAGAAAAAGTGATAGTGTTTATAAAGGAAAGTAGAAGTAGTTTTTCGTTAATTTTAGTAGAAGTGTAAGAGAGTTGAAAGAAATGGAAAAATTTGAAAAAAGAGTAAAGTAGAAAAAGTGATAGTGTTTATAAAGGAAAGTAGAAGTAGTTTTTCGTTAATTTTAGTAGAAGTGTAAGAGAGTTGAAAGAAATGGAAAAATTTGAAAAAAGAGTAAAGTAGAAAAAGTGATAGTGTTTATAAAGGAAAGTAGAAGTAGTTTTTCGTTAATTTTAGTAGAAGTGTAAGAGAGTTGAAAGAAATGGAAAAATTTGAAAAAAGAGTAAAGTAGAAAAAGTGATAGTGTTTATAAAGGAAAGTAGAAGTAGTTTTTCGTTAATTTTAGTAGAAGTGTAAGAGAGTTGAAAGAAATGGAAAAATTTGAAAAAAGAGTAAAGTAGAAAAAGTGATAGTGTTTATAAAGGAAAGTAGAAGTAGTTTTTCGTTAATTTTAGTAGAAGTGTAAGAGAGTTGAAAGAAATGGAAAAATTTGAAAAAAGAGTAAAGTAGAAAAAGTGATAGTGTTTATAAAGGAAAGTAGAAGTAGTTTTTCGTTAATTTTAGTAGAAGTGTAAGAGAGTTGAAAGAAATGGAAAAATTTGAAAAAAGAGTAAAGTAGAAAAAGTGATAGTGTTTATAAAGGAAAGTAGAAGTAGTTTTTCGTTAATTTTAGTAGAAGTGTAAGAGAGTTGAAAGAAATGGAAAAATTTGAAAAAAGAGTAAAGTAGAAAAAGTGATAGTGTTTATAAAGGAAAGTAGAAGTAGTTTTTCGTTAATTTTAGTAGAAGTGTAAGAGAGTTGAAAGAAATGGAAAAATTTGAAAAAAGAGTAAAGTAGAAAAAGTGATAGTGTTTATAAAGGAAAGTAGAAGTAGTTTTTCGTTAATTTTAGTAGAAGTGTAAGAGAGTTGAAAGAAATGGAAAAATTTGAAAAAAGAGTAAAGTAGAAAAAGTGATAGTGTTTATAAAGGAAAGTAGAAAGTAGAAGTAGTTTTTCGTTAATTTTAGTAGAAGTGTAAGAGAGTTGAAAGAAATGGAAAAATTTGAAGAAAAGAAAGTGAAAAAAAGTAAAGTAGAAAAAGTGATAGTGTTTATAAAGGAAAGTAGAAGTAGTTTTTCGTTAATTTTAGTAGAAGTGTAAGAGAGTTGAAAGAAATGGAAAAATTTGAAAAAAGAGTAAAGTAGAAAAAGTGATAGTGTTTATAAAGGAAAGTAGAAGTAGTTTTTCGTTAATTTTAGTAGAAGTGTAAGAGAGTTGAAAGAAATGGAAAAATTTGAAAAAAGAGTAAAGTAGAAAAAGTGATAGTGTTTATAAAGGAAAGTAGAAGTAGTTTTTCGTTAATTTTAGTAGAAGTGTAAGAGAGTTGAAAGAAATGGAAAAATTTGAAAAAAGAGTAAAGTAGAAAAAGTGATAGTGTTTATAAAGGAAAGTAGAAGTAGTTTTTCGTTAATTTTAGTAGAAGTGTAAGAGAGTTGAAAGAAATGGAAAAATTTGAAAAAAGAGTAAAGTAGAAAAAGTGATAGTGTTTATAAAGGAAAGTAGAAGTAGTTTTTCGTTAATTTTAGTAGAAGTGTAAGAGAGTTGAAAGAAATGGAAAAATTTGAAAAAAGAGTAAAGTAGAAAAAGTGATAGTGTTTATAAAGGAAAGTAGAAGTAGTTTTTCGTTAATTTTAGTAGAAGTGTAAGAGAGTTGAAAGAAATGGAAAAATTTGAAAAAAGAGTAAAGTAGAAAAAGTGATAGTGTTTATAAAGGAAAGTAGAAGTAGTTTTTCGTTAATTTTAGTAGAAGTGTAAGAGAGTTGAAAGAAATGGAAAAATTTGAAAAAAGAGTAAAGTAGAAAAAGTGATAGTGTTTATAAAGGAAAGTAGAAGTAGTTTTTCGTTAATTTTAGTAGAAGTGTAAGAGAGTTGAAAGAAATGGAAAAATTTGAAAAAAGAGTAAAGTAGAAAAAGTGATAGTGTTTATAAAGGAAAGTAGAAGTAGTTTTTCGTTAATTTTAGTAGAAGTGTAAGAGAGTTGAAAGAAATGGAAAAATTTGAAAAAAGAGTAAAGTAGAAAAAGTGATAGTGTTTATAAAGGAAAGTAGAAGTAGTTTTTCGTTAATTTTAGTAGAAGTGTAAGAGAGTTGAAAGAAATGGAAAAATTTGAAAAAAGAGTAAAGTAGAAAAAGTGATAGTGTTTATAAAGGAAAGTAGAAGTAGTTTTTCGTTAATTTTAGTAGAAGTGTAAGAGAGTTGAAAGAAATGGAAAAATTTGAAAAAAGAGTAAAGTAGAAAAAGTGATAGTGTTTATAAAGGAAAGTAGAAGTAGTTTTTCGTTAATTTTAGTAGAAGTGTAAGAGAGTTGAAAGAAATGGAAAAATTTGAAAAAAGAGTAAAGTAGAAAAAGTGATAGTGTTTATAAAGGAAAGTAGAAGTAGTTTTTCGTTAATTTTAGTAGAAGTGTAAGAGAGTTGAAAGAAATGGAAAAATTTGAAAAAAGAGTAAAGTAGAAAAAGTGATAGTGTTTATAAAGGAAAGTAGAAGTAGTTTTTCGTAAGTAGAGTCGTTAATTTTAGTAGAGTGTAAGTAATGAAATGGAAAAATTTGAAAAAAGAGTAAAGTAGAAAAAGTGATAGTGTTTATAAAGGAAAGTAGAAGTAGTTTTTCGTTAATTTTAGTAGAAGTGTAAGAGAGTTGAAAGAAATGGAAAAATTTGAAAAAAGAGTAAAGTAGAAAAAGTGATAGTGTTTATAAAGGAAAGTAGAAGTAGTTTTTCGTTAATTTTAGTAGAAGTGTAAGAGAGTTGAAAGAAATGGAAAAATTTGAAAAAAGAGTAAAGTAGAAAAAGTGATAGTGTTTATAAAGGAAAGTAGAAGTAGTTTTTCGTTAATTTTAGTAGAAGTGTAAGAGAGTTGAAAGAAATGGAAAAATTTGAAAAAAGAGTAAAGTAGAAAAAGTGATAGTGTTTATAAAGGAAAGTAGAAGTAGTTTTTCGTTAATTTTAGTAGAAGTGTAAGAGAGTTGAAAGAAATGGAAAAATTTGAAAAAAGAGTAAAGTAGAAAAAGTGATAGTGTTTATAAAGGAAAGTAGAAGTAGTTTTTCGTTAATTTTAGTAGAAGTGTAAGAGAGTTGAAAGAAATGGAAAAATTTGAAAAAAGAGTAAAGTAGAAAAAGTGATAGTGTTTATAAAGGAAAGTAGAAGTAGTTTTTCGTTAATTTTAGTAGAAGTGTAAGAGAGTTGAAAGAAATGGAAAAATTTGAAAAAAGAGTAAAGTAGAAAAAGTGATAGTGTTTATAAAGGAAAGTAGAAGTAGTTTTTCGTTAATTTTAGTAGAAGTGTAAGAGAGTTGAAAGAAATGGAAAAATTTGAAAAAAGAGTAAAGTAGAAAAAGTGATAGTGTTTATAAAGGAAAGTAGAAGTAGTTTTTCGTTAATTTTAGTAGAAGTGTAAGAGAGTTGAAAGAAATGGAAAAATTTGAAAAAAGAGTAAAGTAGAAAAAGTGATAGTGTTTATAAAGGAAAGTAGAAGTAGTTTTTCGTTAATTTTAGTAGAAGTGTAAGAGAGTTGAAAGAAATGGAAAAATTTGAAAAAAGAGTAAAGTAGAAAAAGTGATAGTGTTTATAAAGGAAAGTAGAAGTAGTTAATTTTAGTAGAAGTGTAAGAGAGTTGAAAGAAATGGAAAAATTTGAAAAAAGAGTAAAGTAGAAAAAGTGATAGTGTTTATAAAGGAAAGTAGAAGTAGTTTTTCGTTAATTTTAGTAGAAGTGTAAGAGAGTTGAAAGAAATGGAAAAATTTGAAAAAAGAGTAAAGTAGAAAAAGTGATAGTGTTTATAAAGGAAAGTAGAAGTAGTTTTTCGTTAATTTTAGTAGAAGTGTAAGAGAGTTGAAAGAAATGGAAAAATTTGAAAAAAGAGTAAAGTAGAAAAAGTGATAGTGTTTATAAAGGAAAGTAGAAGTAGTTTTTCGTTAATTTTAGTAGAAGTGTAAGAGAGTTGAAAGAAATGGAAAAATTTGAGAAAAGAGTAAAGTAGAAAAAGTGATAGTGTTTATAAAGGAAAGTAGAAGTAGTTTTTCGTTAATTTTAGTAGAAGTGTAAGAGAGTTGAAAGAAATGGAAAAATTTGAAAAAAGAGTAAAGTAGAAAAAGTGATAGTGTTTATAAAGGAAAGTAGAAGTAGTTTTTCGTTAATTTTAGTAGAAGTGTAAGAGAGTTGAAAGAAATGGAAAAATTTGAAAAAAGAGTAAAGTAGAAAAAGTGATAGTGTTTATAAAGGAAAGTAGAAGTAGTTTTTCGTTAATTTTAGTAGAAGTGTAAGAGAGTTGAAAGAAATGGAAAAATTTGAAAAAAGAGTAAAGTAGAAAAAGTGATAGTGTTTATAAAGGAAAGTAGAAGTAGTTTTTCGTTAATTTTAGTAGAAGTGTAAGAGAGTTGAAAGAAATGGAAAAATTTGAAAAAAGAGTAAAGTAGAAAAAGTGATAGTGTTTATAAAGGAAAGTAGAAGTAGTTTTTCGTTAATTTTAGTAGAAGTGTAAGAGAGTTGAAAGAAATGGAAAAATTTGAAAAAAGAGTAAAGTAGAAAAAGTGATAGTGTTTATAAAGGAAAGTAGAAGTAGTTTTTCGTTAATTTTAGTAGAAGTGTAAGAGAGTTGAAAGAAATGGAAAAATTTGAAAAAAGAGTAAAGTAGAAAAAGTGATAGTGTTTATAAAGGAAAGTAGAAGTAGTTTTTCGTTAATTTTAGTAGAAGTGTAAGAGAGTTGAAAGAAATGGAAAAATTTGAAAAAAGAGTAAAGTAGAAAAAGTGATAGTGTTTATAAAGGAAAGTAGAAGTAGTTTTTCGTTAATTTTAGTAGAAGTGTAAGAGAGTTGAAAGAAATGGAAAAATTTGAAAAAAGAGTAAAGTAGAAAAAGTGATAGTGTTTATAAAGGAAAGTAGAAGTAGTTTTTCGTTAATTTTAGTAGAAGTGTAAGAGAGTTGAAAGAAATGGAAAAATTTGAAAAAAGAGTAAAGTAGAAAAAGTGATAGTGTTTATAAAGGAAAGTAGAAGTAGTTTTTCGTTAATTTTAGTAGAAGTGTAAGAGAGTTGAAAGAAATGGAAAAATTTGAAAAAAGAGTAAAGTAGAAAAAGTGATAGTGTTTATAAAGGAAAGTAGAAGTAGTTTTTCGTTAATTTTAGTAGAAGTGTAAGAGAGTTGAAAGAAATGGAAAAATTTGAAAAAAGAGTAAAGTAGAAAAAGTGATAGTGTTTATAAAGGAAAGTAGAAGTAGTTTTTCGTTAATTTTAGTAGAAGTGTAAGAGAGTTGAAAGAAATGGAAAAATTTGAAAAAAGAGTAAAGTAGAAAAAGTGATAGTGTTTATAAAGGAAAGTAGAAGTAGTTTTTCGTTAATTTTAGTAGAAGTGTAAGAGAGTTGAAAGAAATGGAAAAATTTGAAAAAAGAGTAAAGTAGAAAAAGTGATAGTGTTTATAAAGGAAAGTAGAAGTAGTTTTTCGTTAATTTTAGTAGAAGTGTAAGAGAGTTGAAAGAAATGGAAAAATTTGAAAAAAGAGTAAAGTAGAAAAAGTGATAGTGTTTATAAAGGAAAGTAGAAGTAGTTTTTCGTTAATTTTAGTAGAAGTGTAAGAGAGTTGAAAGAAATGGAAAAATTTGAAAAAAGAGTAAAGTAGAAAAAGTGATAGTGTTTATAAAGGAAAGTAGAAGTAGTTTTTCGTTAATTTTAGTAGAAGTGTAAGAGAGTTGAAAGAAATGGAAAAATTTGAAAAAAGAGTAAAGTAGAAAAAGTGATAGTGTTTATAAAGGAAAGTAGAAGTAGTTTTTCGTTAATTTTAGTAGAAGTGTAAGAGAGTTGAAAGAAATGGAAAAATTTGAAAAAAGAGTAAAGTAGAAAAAGTGATAGTGTTTATAAAGGAAAGTAGAAGTAGTTTTTCGTTAATTTTAGTAGAAGTGTAAGAGAGTTGAAAGAAATGGAAAAATTTGAAAAAAGAGTAAAGTAGAAAAAGTGATAGTGTTTATAAAGGAAAGTAGAAGTAGTTTTTCGTTAATTTTAGTAGAAGTGTAAGAGAGTTGAAAGAAATGGAAAAATTTGAAAAAAGAGTAAAGTAGAAAAAGTGATAGTGTTTATAAAGGAAAGTAGAAGTAGTTTTTCGTTAATTTTAGTAGAAGTGTAAGAGAGTTGAAAGAAATGGAAAAATTTGAAAAAAGAGTAAAGTAGAAAAAGTGATAGTGTTTATAAAGGAAAGTAGAAGTAGTTTTTCGTTAATTTTAGTAGAAGTGTAAGAGAGTTGAAAGAAATGGAAAAATTTGAAAAAAGAGTAAAGTAGAAAAAGTGATAGTGTTTATAAAGGAAAGTAGAAGTAGTTTTTCGTTAATTTTAGTAGAAGTGTAAGAGAGTTGAAAGAAATGGAAAAATTTGAAAAAAGAGTAAAGTAGAAAAAGTGATAGTGTTTATAAAGGAAAGTAGAAGTAGTTTTTCGTTAATTTTAGTAGAAGTGTAAGAGAGTTGAAAGAAATGGAAAAATTTGAAAAAAGAGTAAAGTAGAAAAAGTGATAGTGTTTATAAAGGAAAGTAGAAGTAGTTTTTCGTTAATTTTAGTAGAAGTGTAAGAGAGTTGAAAGAAATGGAAAAATTTGAAAAAAGAGTAAAGTAGAAAAAGTGATAGTGTTTATAAAGGAAAGTAGAAGTAGTTTTTCGTTAATTTTAGTAGAAGTGTAAGAGAGTTGAAAGAAATGGAAAAATTTGAAAAAAGAGTAAAGTAGAAAAAGTGATAGTGTTTATAAAGGAAAGTAGAAGTAGTTTTTCGTTAATTTTAGTAGAAGTGTAAGAGAGTTGAAAGAAATGGAAAAATTTGAGAAAAGAGTAAAGTAGAAAAAGTGATAGTGTTTATAAAGGAAAGTAGAAGTAGTTTTTCGTTAATTTTAGTAGAAGTGTAAGAGAGTTGAAAGAAATGGAAAAATTTGAAAAAAGAGTAAAGTAGAAAAAGTGATAGTGTTTATAAAGGAAAGTAGAAGTAGTTTTTCGTTAATTTTAGTAGAAGTGTAAGAGAGTTGAAAGAAATGGAAAAATTTGAAAAAAGAGTAAAGTAGAAAAAGTGATAGTGTTTATAAAGGAAAGTAGAAGTAGTTTTTCGTTAATTTTAGTAGAAGTGTAAGAGAGTTGAAAGAAATGGAAAAATTTGAAAAAGAGTAAAGTAGAAAAAGTGAAAAAAGAGTAAAGTAGAAAAAGTGATAGTGTTTATAAAGGAAAGTAGAAGTAGTTTTTCGTTAATTTTAGTAGAAGTGTAAGAGAGTTGAAATGAAATGGAAAAATTTGAAAAAAGAGTAAAGTAGAAAAAGTGATAGTGTTTATAAAGGAAAGTAGAAGTAGTTTTTCGTTAATTTTAGTAGAAGTGTAAGAGAGTTGAAAGAAATGGAAAAATTTGAAAAAAGAGTAAAGTAGAAAAAGTGATAGTGTTTATAAAGGAAAGTAGAAGTAGTTTTTCGTTAATTTTAGTAGAAGTGTAAGAGAGTTGAAAGAAATGGAAAAATTTGAAAAAAGAGTAAAGTAGAAAAAGTGATAGTGTTTATAAAGGAAAGTAGAAGTAGTTTTTCGTTAATTTTAGTAGAAGTGTAAGAGAGTTGAAAGAAATGGAAAAATTTGAAAAAAGAGTAAAGTAGAAAAAGTGATAGTGTTTATAAAGGAAAGTAGAAGTAGTTTTTCGTTAATTTTAGTAGAAGTGTAAGAGAGTTGAAAGAAATGGAAAAATTTGAAAAAAGAGTAAAGTAGAAAAAGTGATAGTGTTTATAAAGGAAAGTAGAAGTAGTTTTTCGTTAATTTTAGTAGAAGTGTAAGAGAGTTGAAAGAAATGGAAAAATTTGAGAAAAGAGTAAAGTAGAAAAAGTGATAGTGTTTATAAAGGAAAGTAGAAGTAGTTTTTCGTTAATTTTAGTAGAAGTGTAAGAGAGTTGAAAGAAATGGAAAAATTTGAAAAAAGAGTAAAGTAGAAAAAGTGATAGTGTTTATAAAGGAAAGTAGAAGTAGTTTTTCAGTAATTTTAGTAGAAGTGTAAATGAGTTGATTTATAAAATGGTCTTTTACCTTTATTTTACAGATTTTTATTAAATTGAACTTATTTTTATTATTTTATTTTATTTATTTATATCTATTCTTATTTTAAGCTTTACTAAACTATGTTTTTTTTTATTTTCATTGACTTTCTTGAAAAGATGTTTATATGAATTAGTTTAATTATTAAAGGTTAATTAGCTATTAAAATAATTTTATCTTAATGAGTATATGACATCTTTAATTGTATGAATTGCTTCTTTCAATCAAAGATATTTTAAATTCTATAAAACACACAGCTCAGTAATCTCTTTTCTTCAGTTTATTTAACTTTATTTCTGCTCTTCCATATCTTCTAATGCACCCATGAATTAAATTCTAAAAAATAGAGGCTTTCTTTTTAAATTTTTTTCTAAAGATCTAAATATTCTAATTATTTTCTAGTGAATTAATTTATCATTAAGTATCAATTTTCTAATATCATGATTAAAACCTTCTATTAAAATAATTCTCTTAAGTTTAATTAATAATCTTATCATAATATATTCAAGTATTTTATATTCTCCGTAATTTACATTTTGGATTGTCTATAGGGAAATGACGGGCTTATTAATCCTTCCGAAAATTGTAAGACTAGATTCTCATTTTATATATTCTATTATTTTCTGTTTGCTGTTTATTAAATTTTGTATATGTTATTTCTTGAAACTAAGTCAAATTTTGAAACTATTAAGCAAAAATATTAGCTATACTCCTTCTGCACATTCTTTGATTCTAATCTCTATAAAATTTAGCTTTTATTTAGTTATTTACATGTTTAGCAAATATTTTTAGATTTCTGTTTATATTTTTGTCACTTAAATCAATATTATAAAACTGGTCCATATTTATCACGTCATTATAGTATTAGATCCATTCTTTTCAGTTATTTTCAAATATTGTTCTTACTGTCGAACTAATTTTTTCCAAATTTTCTTTTCTAATTTTCTAAAAAATTTTGAAAAACCTTAGAACCATAATATGTTAGAAGTGAAGTCAGTTTAAATCTACATATCATGATAATAGAAAGATCTTAATTCTCTTTCGAAAGCAGGCAATTATACTATTTTTCTTTACATAATTATATCAAATTATTCTATTTTTTATTTTATAATATTAATAAGCTAAAAGATAGGTCTTTCACGAGTCAATATCTACCTCTTACCAACTCATATCAACAAATCTAAAAAATGGGATTAGATACTGGTGCAAAAGCATCGAGGAACCAATTTTTAAGCTTCTTAGTTGCTAATTTCAGCCAAATTTCATTGCTAGAATAGCTATAAGAGCAAATAGAAGTCTACTTAAATAAATAATAAATAATAAATAAATAAATTTGATTATAGAGCGCGTAGCACTCTCGTTGGTGCGCAGCTCTTTAAAAAAAAATGTTTCATACTGACAAGAATGTTTCTTACTGATAAACCTTGTTCAATACTGGTATAATTATTCAGTACTGATAAAAATGTTCAATACTGATATAATTTAAGAATACTCGTAATCTTTAATACTTGCTGGAGGTCCAAGGACATGGCAGGATTGTGTCTCATTGCATCACCAAAGCAGAGGATGACATGTGTCAATTATGGGTACTTAAATGACCCACCTCTGATGAAGCTCGCAATATTATTTCTTTTTCGTTCCAGTATTAAAAATAAACGAAGCCAAGCCAGTGTCGAAGGTCTAAGAATCTTATGTCTCGAGGCCAAACCAAAGCAGAGGAAGACATAAAGTCAATTATGGGTACTTAACTTCCCCAACCTCTGATGAAGATGACCTTGTTGTTCACCTTCGAACAACTATGGCGGTTTAAAAAAATTAATCCTTAATAAAATGTATCTAAATAATTGCAGGGTTGAAATTTTGTAATTACGTATAGGCTACCTATAAATAAAAGCAGTAGTATCGAAAAGGAGAAATCAGAGCAGGATTATAGATTTCTAATAAAAAAAGCATTAAATATGTCAAGAAAAAAAATGTTATTCTTGAAAAAAAGAAAAAATATAGATCAAAGAAAAATAATTTGATAATATTTTAAAAAGGAATTAATAACGAAAAAACGAAGTGAAATTGGTTCAAAATAGAAACTATTTGATCTAGTGAAAGAAGAAATGAAGAAAATTAAGATTTATTACCAAAATATTAGATTTTCGTCGTTTTTCAGGCTGTTTCTATTGATATTTTAAAACAGTCTAAACATATAATGATCTTATTAAAGAAGGATTCGCTTTGTTTTATTATATTTCTAAAATAAAATGGAACCTAAGAAATAACAGATCCAACAAAACAATAACACTTAGTAGGATGTAGCCAACAATTTTTCCTCCTTTAGATGGAGAACTAAGAATAAATAAAGGCTATCAATGATCTTTATTAATGAGCCAATGATTTAATAAACTCCATGGGAATTTTTAAATCGGAAAACTCAACTTTACGATATGAAATAGCTCTAAATCCATACTTACCGCAAATTTAAGGAAGAATCACATAGAAAAATTAGATTATAAGGGAAATCTAAAATAATAAAAATTTTAAGCCAGATAAACCCAATAATTCAACGATATAATTGATATAAATAAATAAATTGGATTATAGAGCGCGTAGCACTCTCGTTGGTGCGCAGCTCTTTAAATTAATTTTATTTAATATCGAAAAGAAATTTTAGGTCTCTCTATCCTTGTTTTCTCTTCCTGCAGTACGTCCCTGTAGTTTTTCCTTCCAAAGCATAGGATGCAATATGCGATTACAGGTAAATTACCCCGATCTATGATGAAGAAAATTTTCTCCTGGTATTCAGAGTTCTCCAACTTGTTGCATCATCCTTCTCTTATTATTTGTTTGTCTTCCTCCGATTTATCCTCCGTCCGCGCTCATTTTTTAGTTGCCTTGCTGGGCCTCCTAGCAGCATCCGAAGGAAAGGGCTTCCACCCTATTTAAATTATATATATATAATAATAACCTCCAGCATAAGATATTCCTCATCAGATAATGAGGATATGCTTGATATTGCAAGTGAGCAGAAGATAAAGTAAGAAATTGCTATCAATTTAAATAAAAAGAATAAATATTAATAGAAAATTAACGTTAGCATTCATTTAGAATATATTGCAATCAAAAAAGTTTGCCCTACAGGAAAAAAATATTTCAAGTAAATAAAGAATCTCCATGTATCTATCAAGCAGTTAATGAATGCAATAGAAAATTATTGGGATTTAACCTATAAGAAAAAAATCAAGAAGAACAACCTTAAAATCGTCAAGACTTATGACAGAGAAGCCCCAAAATATTTTGAAGCTAATATTTTTTTAATTAATTTAATTACAAGACTTTTGGGGACCAGAAATTCATTTCCATTTAGATGACCCGACGTTCTCTTTTTAAGGAATAACGGGGATATATTTTTGTGTTCCAGACACAGCTGATATGGAGCTCCATTGCTATGAGCAGCCAGGCTTCAAGCCTCTACCAAGAGCGGATAATCTCAAAGGCAGTGCTCCCTTCAGAAAATTAATCTGACCAGGGACTTTCTCAGCGACAGGAAAGGAAGTTGTTCCTAACCTTAAAACGAGAAAGTTTAGTCAAAAAAGGCCAATCTCAACTCCATTCATCTTTTCAATTATTGAAATAAATACTTTTATTTAACAATAAACTTTTATTTCGTGATTAAAAAATAAAGGTGACGCCACATTAATATATTAAGCTATGTTAAAATTAATATTTATAATCCAAATTAATAGGAAGGAGCATTCCACAACTGAAAAAAATTGAAAGGAATTAAGTAGCGTTAAAGTGAAAAGATGCCAGATACTAAGATCTCTTAGGCTAGCACTTCGATTGTATTCTATAGAAGATAACATAAGGAAATGCTAGCACTGTGGAAGATTCAACGAAGAACCTTTAAAAAACTTGATTAAAGAGTTGCGTGTCATTGAGGTACTACGCACTATATAATCTTACTTTTTTTTTAATTTAATAATATAAAATGGCACCTAAGAAATGCCTAATTAATAAATAGTTTTATTTTCACTTAAAATGTATAATCTGGAAGTGTTGATTTAAGAGACTAATATAAAGATAAAAAGAAAAAAGAGAATAAAGATTAGCTTATTTAGGACTCTAAAGCTTATTTTTGAGGAAATAAATAAATTAAAATAAATAATTTAATAAAAATAAATGAAATTTTAATTTCCTTAGAAACCTTTACTAATACTAAAAACTTTAATTTTAAATAAATGAATAAAGAGAATTAACAACCTCTTTTGTAAAAAACAAACTAAAAGGGACTTTTAGAAGATCAAAATCAATTCTAAAAGAACCAATAAGCAAACTTAGAATAAGCCAACGTTTTAACACCAGAAGAAGAGATTAAGAAATATTTGGAATATATGGAAACTGCAAAGCCATCGCCATTATATAATAAAAGTATGATATCATTTAAAACTCATAATAGTTAAGTTTTAAGTGTAAGATTTAGTTCTAATGGATAATATTTAGCTAGTGGCTCAAGTGACAAAACAATAAAAATTTGAAGTCTGTAATAAAAAAGGGAACTAATAACTTTTTATGGACATGCTGATTCTATTTGGAGTGTCTGCTTCAGTCCTGATGGAAATTTTTTAGCAAGCGGATCAATGGATAAAACAGTAAAAATCTGAAATTTAGAAAAATAGCAAGAAGAATTTACTCTTAATGGTCACACCGATTAGGTAAGAAGTGTTTGCTTTAGCCCTGATGGCAAGTTTTTAGCAAGTTCTTCACATGATAGAACAGTTAAAATTTGGAATTTGAATGAAAAAAAAGAATAATTTTCTCTAAGTGGACATAATGAAGAAGTTTATAGTGTGTGCTATTGTTCTGATGGGAAGTTTTTAGCAAGTAGTTCGTGAGATAAAACAGTTAAAGTTTGAAATTTAGAAGAGATGCGAGAAGAAGTTACGTTAAAAGGACATAGTGATTATGTTTTTAGTGTTGAATTTAGTCCTGATGGAAAATATTTAGCTAGTGGTTCTAGAGATAAAACGATAAAAATTTGGAACTTGTAAGAAAGGCAAGAAAGTTTTACTCTTCAAGGACATGAAGATATTATTTGAACTGTAAATTTTAGTCCTGATGGAATGTTTTTAGCAAGTGCTTCTACTGATAAAACTGTTAAAGTTTGAAATCTAGCAGAAAGAAGGCAATAATTCTCTATATATGGACATAACGATTAAGTCTGAAGCGTAAATTTTAGTCCCGATGGAATGTATTTAGCAAGTGGATCTAGGGACAGTACAGTTAAGATTTGAAGCTTAATAGAAAAAAGGGAAGAAATTACTTTAAGCAATAGTAGAAACAATGTTTTCTGTGTTAATTATAGCTCTGATGGAAAATACTTAGCTAGCGGAGCTAGGGATCTTATTGTGAGGATTTGAAATTTAGCAGAAAATAGAGAAGAAATGGCCTTTTAAGGGCACGCTGATTCTATCTTTACCGTAAATTTTAGTCCTGATGGAATGTTTTTAGCAAGTGGCTCTGCAGACTAGACAATTAAAATTTGAAACTTGAAAGAAAAGCGAGAAGAGGTGACTCTTAAAGTTCATAATGATTAAATATGAAGTGTTAATTTTAGTCCTGATGGAAGGTTTTTAGCAAGCGGTTCAGCTGATTCTTAAATAAAAATCTGAAATATTTTAGAAAAACGTGAAGAATTCACTCTCAGAGGACATAGAGATTGGGTATTTAGTGTAGCTTATAGTCCTGATGGAAAATTTTTAGCTAGCGGTTCTGGGGATAGAACAATAAAAATTTGAAATTTGCTAGAGAAAAGAGAAGAGTTTAGTCTTATAGGACATAATAACACTGTTTTTAGTGTCAATTTTAGTCCCGATGGAAAATTTTTAGCTAGCGGTTCTGCGGATAGAACATTTAAAATTTGAAATTTGAATAAAAAAAAAAATGAAATTACTTTTGAAAAGCATAGGGATTCAGTAAGAAGTGTTAACTTTAGTCCCGATGGAAAATTTTTAGCAAGTGGTTCGTGAGATAATACAATTACAGTTTTTAACCTTAAAGAAAAGAGGGAAGAGCTCACTTTTTGTGGACATAGTGACTGAGTTTTTATGGTTAATTTTAGTCCAGATGGAAAACATTTAGCTAGCGCTTCTAGAGATTGTTTAGTAAAAATATGGAGTTTAGATAAGAAGTCATATGATACAACTTTAAATGGACACACTGAAATTTTATGAAGTGTAAACTTTAGCCCTGATGGAAAATTTTTAGCAAGTGGATCACATGATAAATCAATAAAAATTTGAAATTTGAAATAAAAGAAAGAAGAATTTACTCTTAATGGACATAATGATGCTGTTTATAGTATAAGTTATAGTCCTGATGGGAAATATTTAGCAAGCGGTTCAAAAGATTAAACAGTTAAAGTTTGAAATTTAGAAAAATAGCAAGAAGAAATCACATTTAGTGGGCATAGTGATTTGATTTGATGCGTAAATTTTAGTTCTGATCGAAAGCATTTGGCAAGCGGATCAGTGGATAAAACCATAAAAATTTGGAATTTGTAAGAGAAACGAGAAGAGTTCACTCTTGAAGGACATAATAATTAAATATGAAGCGTGAATTTTAGTCCCGATGGAAAGTTTTTAGCAAGTGGTTCAGCTGATAAAACTATTAAAATCTGAAATATTCTAGAAAAAAGTGAAGAATTTACTCTTAGCGGACATTGAGATATTGTTTGGGGAGTTTGTTTTAGTCCTGATGGAAAATTTTTAGCGAGTTGTGCAAGAGAAAACGCAGTAAAAGTTTGAAATTTACAAGAAAGAAGAGAAGAGTTTTCTCTATATGGGCATATTTGATTTGTAAGGTGTATAAGTTATAGTAGTGACGGAAAGTATTTAGCAAGTGGTTCTTGCGATAATACAATAAAAGTTTGAAATTTGGAAGAAAAAAGAGAAATCGTAACTCTTGATGGACACAAAGATTCTATTTATAGTATTAATTTCAGCCCTGACGGAAAATTTTTAGCAAGCGGTTCTTTTGATAAAACTATAAAACTATTTGGCTTGGCAAATTGGAATTAGTATCTACCAGACGAAGTTTTGTCCTAATAAAATGAATTTTTCTCCAATATTCCAGATTTTACTTCAATTAGTATAAATAGATCCTACAATTATTTCACTTTTTGTAATGCCATTTCAAGTATTTGTAGTCAAAGATACACTGATATTTTTAACTGGAATATTTTAATAAGTAAAAACGCTTATACTCCTCTTCATTTCGCTGCTAGCATTGGTGCACATGAGGCAATTTTAAATCGCATTTAATCCGGAAATAATCTAGAAATAAAAAACGATAAGTTTGGACTATCTCCTATTTACTATTCAATAGCATTTTAGCATACAAGAGTTACTGATTTGCTATTAGATTACTTCTATAAGATAAATGAAAGTTAGGATTTATAATTTAAATAATCTAGTTTTTATGCTATTCGAAATGATATTCCTTTTATTATATAAAACTCCTCCTAGTTTTTAAGCTAATTTTTGAATTGTTTGCTATGCTTTTAAGATTAGCACCCTACATTTGAAAATGTCACCAATAGAATTAAATTTGTTGACTCTTTTTCTTAAAGTTTTGATGATTTTGTGGAGAAACGGAATACAAATTCCTTAAATAAATAATAGACTGAGCCTCTCAAAATAGTAACTTCGTGGTTTGAATTACCTTCTGTAGTAGGAAGTCAAGAAAGCATTACTTTATTGAACTCTTTCTTATAATCAACGGATTAGAATATTTTTAAGTCTAAGATAATAAAAAGTTACGTTGATATAAAGTGAAATTAGCTTTATACCTGAATATTAGGATACACACTTCTATTATGGCTAAATCTTTAATTCATCGTGATTTTTAAATTTAAATTATTTGATTACTTTTACTTAGATATATTCCTCTTAGTCGCTATCAACTTATTTCTGATAACTTGGGAAATCTTTCAAATAAGAGCAATCAAAAAAGAATATTTTGAAAGTATATGGAACATTATTGATGTTTTTAGGATTGTTCTTTTAGTTCCTTGGATCTATTTTAGCCTTGCCAATATAAATTATGAATTTTTCAACTGGATATTTATAACCTTAAACTTAATACGTGGCCTTACAGGATTTAGAGCCTTCTCTACTACTCGATATTATATAAGACTCATATTAGATTCTTTGTGAAGAATAAGACATTTCTTTTATATCCTAGTTTACACCACTCTATCTTTTGGTCTCTTAAGTGTAGTAGCCCAGGGAGAGTATATTTCTTTTAATAACTTATGGATATCTTCTTTTGGAATATTAATAGGATAAATAGGAGATTTAATGCCATAAGAATTGAATATTATGTATGTTACTTTTATGACAGCAGTAATTTTAAACGTTATATTGATGCTGAGCATGATAATCTCAATTTTAGGTGACTCTTTCGAAGAATTTTAACTTGGGAAACAATATTATGATTATAAAGAAATGACTGAAATTATTGTTGAGATAGAGCAGATAATTTAACTTTCAAATAAAAAGGATAAAAAATTGTACCTTCATGTATGTGATAACTACTATAAAGAAGATGATGCTGGATGGGAAGGATCAGTTGCTGATATAAGAGAAGGAATAAAGACATTTAAATAGGAAATAAACTCTAAGCTAGAAGACTTTAAAAGCAATATTTACACTAAATAAAGTACACTTAAGATTAGAATGGAGTCTCTGGAAAAAAAAATGGATTCAGTTATCGTTCTATTGATGAATAAATCTTAAGAACAATGAAAGTAAACTCTAAATCAAATTTAATCCTTATAAATAAATAAAAAATATTTTTGCATCATTATTTGCTCATTATAATAAATGAAATGCTATAAATACTTTTTATTAATTTATAAAATGATTAAAAAAATTAAAAATTCTGTTCTCGATAACATTTTATCTCTTTCCACCCAAACTTCAAAGTTTTTATGGAGTTTAATAAAAAAATATATTTATTTTAATTTTTAGTCTTAATTTTATAATATTTCTTTCTTAGTAATACTATGATTTATCATATATATTTATTCTAAAAACAGCATAACTTCTCTATAAACGTTCTTTCACTTTTCAGTATTATTCTTTAACTTTTATTACTTACCTCATTCTTTTTTCATTATTTATTTTTGAACAGCAGAAACTTTTGTTATTTTTTTTTAAAATAAATTTTTGAATTTCAAAATATCAGTTTTTCTCTTTTAATTTTATATTTTCTATCTTAAATTCGCTTTTACTTTCTAAAATCTCTTTAATTTTTTTATTTAATTTTTGATTTTTTGCTTCTCGTTTACATTTTTTAATATTTTTCATTTGTTTGTTTCTGAGCATAATTAGCATATTAAAATGTTGATTTTGTTGCATAATTTAAAATGTTACTAAATATTGCTCTTGTGAAATGAGTTTTATTTCAATTTGTTCTTGTTTAAATAGGCTTTATACTAGTTTTTAGACTTCTTAAATCACATAAATCCTTAATTCAATATTACTTTAATAAGTTACTCAAATTTATTTATAAAAAGAAAAGCTTTCAAATTTCTTTAAGCTGTATTGATTTAACTATTATCTGGAGCATTCTGCATCAAAGTTTGGAATCGCAATTTAGTGTATGTTTTTGTGCTATTTTTTCCCATTTCCAAGAATATTAAGTTATCATATATTTCTTTTTTTTAATTTAGCTAAGAAGAATCCATTTTCTTATACAGTCAAGTATTTTCATTTTATTGTTCAGTATTATATTTAAATTCTTAAGATATTCTATATTCACATTTTCATAAATCAAACGCATATTTTCAACTTATTTCTTTTATTTTTATTTCAACTATGTAAAATAAATTCTAGCAAGAGTTATTCACTTAGAATGATCCAATATCTCAGGTTGTATTCAAAATGAACTTTTAAATAAAAATAGTTCATAAAGTTTATAAAAGAAAAAAAGGAATAAAAATTAATATATATTCAAGCATTTAAATTAAGTAATTCTAAAATAAAATAATTAAAAAAATGTCGGACCTCAGAAAGTAATTATTTTCTGCTCCTAAGAAACAGGAGTCTGGCACGTAACAACTATAAGAGGAGTAAAAAAATACTCCAGAAAGTGACTCATGCGCTGATATCAACATAGTAAGAAAAGCATAGGAAATAAGTGAAGTCCGTAATGGATCAAGAGGTCTCAGAGTTTAATCCTTCCGGTCAGATGAGTATGCAGCAGTGTATTAAAGTAGTGCTAAACCTCCAGGAAGAGACTACATGGTTAGCGGATTGGTCTAGAGCAGATAGGAACACTGAAAAAATGAAAATCGAGAGAACCTTGTAACATTATAGAAAAAAATGCCTGCAATAAAGAAACAGTGCTGCTACTAGAGCCAATGGCACCTTTGAAAGAATTGTGAAACATTTAGATGAGTCAAAGAATAATCCTGATGAAAATAAATAGAATAATAAATAAGGAAAAAACGGAGTAGTCAATAAGAATATCTAAGAACTAAACCAGAAAGATTAGAAAGAAAGCAGCTAAGACTATTTAGACAATAAGAAAAATTGAACGAATCGAGCTCTTCCTCCCAAGGTAAGATCATGGTGAGTATTCTAGAGAAGGAGGAGTATTAAACTAAAACAGTATTAATAACAATGGAACAATATTAGCAACTAAATAAAAGAATATCTAACTTTGACGAAATTATATTCAATTAAGGAGAGAGAATTTGCAATTTTATGAATGAAATTGAAGATTTAAATAACGAAATAATAATATTAAAAAATTAACTAATAGAAAAAAAGTAGTAAGTGAATAAGAATTGTATTTATAATCGTATCAAAGCTTTAAGACATCAAATAGAATGATAATCGAAGATCAATCACCTAAAGTTTAACAAAATCGCATGAACAATGAAGAAGGTCCAAACAAAGAAATATTAAAACGAATTGGAGTCCTATAGAAAAAAATTCTTCCAAAAAGAAAAGAGTAAACTTAAGTTAAAAGTTGCTTTTATTGCAAATCGAAGTGGCATTTACTAAAATTTTGCAGGGAATGAAAATCCTCATAAAAAGAAGAAAATAAAAGATGAAAGGAAATAAACTGACTTTACATAATTAGTGAGGAGTTTTTAAAAGAAGAATCTTTGCAAAACTAGAGCACGAAACGTGGACACATCCACAAGGAAAAAATGGTCGTGGCATCCATCCACGAAACAAAAATGGCAGCATGTACTTGATTGAGATCCCAGGGGAGGCAGAACTTTTTTTTACTTTTAGTTCATAATGATAATGATGATAATGATGATAATAAATAAGGAAAAATGAGATCTGATGTTGTGAAAATGAATCTGTCTTTAGAATAAAGAGAAGCCTCGAATCTGAAGAACTAGAAGACATAGCTAGAACAAATAACAGACTGTGAAGGGGAATCAGAAAAGCAAGACACGCGAGTACTAGGGCTCGTAAAAAACTAGAGAAAACTAATTTCAAGACAAACTTAAAGTGGTAATAAGTAGGACGCCACAATATTAAATCAAATTATAATTCCAAAATAATTACTAAAATAATTAACTAAAATAATCATAAAGTAATAATAAAAATAATAAATTAATGTAATCCTCCTTTATCAGGGTCATCTCAGTTTAGCCTAATAAAAAATTTTATTTAAAAACTAGAGTCTGATTAAATTCTGACAGTTCTAAATTCGAATTTTTTTTATTTTTTTCTAATTCTTCATTCTGGAAGTTTAAAAATGTCATTTACCTGACCAATCTCACGATGTTTCTTTTTTATTTAAAAAGCATCATAAATGTACAATAATAAAATACTAGTCCTTAGATCTTAATATATTTTAATGAATTAAAGTCTGGATACTTTAAATCCCAATCTTAATTTCTATTCCAATATATTATTCGTCTAATTGTGCATGAATTTTTGCCTTTTCAATATCTATCGCTTTTTCTTTTAGACTAATCTATGAGTTACCACAAGATTTCCATTCTCGCGCTACTTTAAATTCTTTTGCCAAAATAGAATCCACTTGCTTTATTAAATATTTGAGCAGTTAATTGTGCCTCAAGTTAGAATTTTGAAATCTTAAAATTGTCTCTATGCCATTGTTCCATTTCTAGAAATCTTCAACCCGACTTGTTGGCATGAGCATTAGGATGTACTTCCATTTCCGAGGGATCCATTCTTATTAACTTTTTGAAGAAAAAAAAAATTAAATATAATTAAATTTTTTAAACTTTAAATTTATGTTTAATTTTACTTATAAACAACTAAAAATCTATAAAATTTAACAAAATTAATAATTTAAAAAAGATAGCAAAAAAAAGATTTTAGTTAGTATAATTTGAACAAAAACAATAAATTTTATTAGTTTTTATTTTAGCTATAATTAAAAGTTATTATTTATAGTTATTAATATAAGAATTAGGATTAAAATCGTTAAAGTAAATAGTAAATACAAAAAATAAATTATTTTATTTTTATTTAATTGAAAGAATTTAAGAAAAAATATTAAAAAAATTTTCTTCTAATTTCAAATTTTTTATAAATTGTTATCATTTCTTTTAATATTTTTTAATTTTAATTATGAAAATCCTCTTAAAAAATAAATTTAATTAAAATATTTATCATTAATTTGATTGAAAGTAAAATTACATTATTTTATAAATATTTTAGTCTAAATAAAAAATATTTAAAAAGAAAAGCAATATAACATTTAGAGAAAACAACATTTTTTAAGCAAATTTCGTTAAAATAATAGCTAGTTTTTTATTTTTTTTAATTATCTTTATTTCATTCTATTTATCTGAAAATAGACTAACTTCTGCTTTTAAACTGCTACTAGGTTAAAAAATTTTTTTGCATTTTGTTTTGAGATACTTAAGATTTGCAAAAATTGAGTAAAATTGATTTGCATTGAATAGATTTTATCTATTAAAATATCAATATTAATTCTAAAAGTTATATCTAAATAAAGGTATTTCAATCCTTCCTCACCTACTATACATTTATTAAATCAAAATTTTAAGCATCTAAAAGATTTTTATATTGATAATATTTTGCTTAGCATTTTTCAATTTTTTTTACCTCAGATACAATCTTTTGCTTTGTAGACTTTTCCGAAGCTATTCAAATATAGTTTATTTGGATTCTTCTAGGATTTTTTAATATTAAATTTTTATCTTTTTTTTATTAATTTTTCTCATTTTCCACTATTTACTTTTGAAATATATGAACTCTTGACATTTTCTATAAAATTTTTCTGTGATATACAAAAATGATTCTTTACTTATATTTTAATTAATTTTTTTATTTTGATTTCCTCAATTTTCATCATATCAATCCTTAATTTTACACATTGTTATAGATTGTATCTCTCATTGCTACTGTTATGTTTATTCAATCTTATGATTTTTTGTTAAAAGAAAAAGCTTAGCTATTTTAAACTTTTTTAAAGTCTAAAGCTATTTAGATTTCCCTCCAAAGACAAAATTCATGAATCAGTTTCTTTATTTTTATTGAAAGCTTCACAATTTTTCATTGCTCTTTTCAAACGTTGAATTTCCTTTTAATATTTAAACTCTATTTTTAGAAGTGATTCCATTCTTTATCTCTTAGTCGTAGAAAATTAAAGATTCCTTAGTGAAAAACAGAATAGAAAACTTCCCTAAATGATCTTCAGAGGACTCATAGCTAAGTGTGTAAATTTTGGCTTATTTTCTGTTTCCTTTTGTTCGAACATTTTGAGATTTGCAAGTCATCCTTTACATCTTTTTCTTACATAGCAGTTTAATTTTTAATTTTATTAAATTTGGTTTGCTTATGCTATTTCTTAAATCAATTTTTTCTGGAAATACCAATAATTTCGAGTAAAATGCTAAAACTTTTAGTAAAACTCCAACTTTTATCAATTTTTTAAATATATTTCATTATTTGGCACTCCAAAAATGTTAGCTATATTTTCTATCACAGAAGAATTACTTCACTATTTTATTTATTTCCGTGGAATTATTATTAGATTAGAAGGATAATGATTCTTAAAAATTATTAGCTCTTTTCACTTTTTAATTTTAATTTTGTAAGAATATTGTTATTTTATGCAAATTTTTTTAATCGAAGTTTTCATTTAAGAAATAAATCAAAATAATAGAAAAAAATTTATCTTAGAATAATTAATAAATCAACTATTAAAAGCTTATGTTTCTAAATAGAAATTTCGATAAATAGTCCAATCCTTAAAAGTTATTTTATTTGTAGATTATTATATTGGAGATTTTTTATTTTTCATTTGATGTTCTACATTTAGATTTTAAAAATGTTTCTATTAGTTTGAAAGGTTTTTTTTTTATATAATCATAGTATAGTTAATTTTTTAAATAAACGTCTATTAAGTTATTGAGTATTTTGAAATTAGTTTTATTTCTTTAAAAGTTAAGTTTGAATATAAATTAAATGAAAATAAGAAAATGTCGGATCTTAGGAAAGGCTTCTTTGCAGCTCCTAAGAAGTAGGAATCTTGAATCCAGCATTAATATGAGGAGATGAAGAGATAGCAGAGAATAATGTATGATGATATAATACTAACCTAAAAAAAAAGAAACCAAGAAAACAGATGAAGTTTGCTTTCACCAATAGGTTTCAGAATTCAATCCTTCTGGACAGATGAAAATGCAATAGCTCATTAAGGTGATGCTGAACCTCCAGGAAGAGGTCAAGAAATTCCGAAAGGAAAATATTAATCTGACGAAGTAGATTTAGCATAGACTTTAAGATATACTTGATTTAAGAATGGTAATTATAATAAAAAACTTGACTTCTTGTAAACTTACCAGTGAGAATAATTCAGCCTGAAAACTCCTAAGTAAAGAACATTAAAGAGTAAAATTATAGGATTAAAAACATCTTATTGAGTTAGAAGAAACTAAAGTTAACATAACCTATTGCACCAAAATATGAACGTTGAAATGAATATTGAAAAAGAAAAGAAAAAATAATAAATAATAATCATCCAATAAAAATTAAACGTAGTAAAAGATGTTACTACTGCTGCTACTGGTAGCATATGTATAGAAACTGTAAAAAATTTTATCAATTCAAGAAATAATACTGAAAAAGAGAAATCAAGAAGACCCAAAATTTTTTTGAACCTACAAGAAAAGACTAAAAATGCTCAACTGAAAAATGGAGTAGCAAAAAGCAAGAAGAAGAAAGGAATAATTTTAACAAATAATAAGACATTTAGATTTTTTCGAGCGGTGGGTTACTTGAACTGCCGCAAGCAATATTTAAATATAATAATGTAAAAATTAAATGTAAATAAAGTTAGATAATTTTTTGGGATTTATTACCCATTCTGAGTAACCTATTATCTCTGTAATCGGGATCACTCAACTCTCCATATCAATCTTCTTTGAAATTTTATTTCTGGATTAGATTATAATTTTTTTGTAGTTAATTCCCTATGAATGCAAAGCATCTTTTTATATTATTGAAATACTTCTTTTCTAATTAGTCTCTTCCTTTAATGAAAAGATGGTGGGAGCTGAGAATGACCTTCGTGACAACACTTTCTGGTTTTATGGCTAGGAACAAGTTCCTTTCCTGTCGCTGAGAAGTCTCTGGTCAGAGTCATTTTCTGAAGGGAACACTGTCTTTGAGATTATCCGCTCTTGGTAGGGGCTTGAAACCTGTCTGCTCATATAGATGGAGCTCCCTAGAAGCTGTGCCTTGAGCACAACAGGATATCCCCGTTTTTCCTTATAAAGAGAGCGTCGGGTCGTGCAATCGGAAAGGAGTTTCTGATCCAAAAACTCTTATAGTTGAAATTAATTAAATAAGTTTCTTCCTTCTCTGTAAGCTTTTTATTTTTTCTAAAATAACTTGCATTATCGATAGAGGTGTTTTCACTTATACAAGAATAACACTCTTCCTTGTCTGTTTTGCAAATTTTTTCAGTTATTAAAGATGAGCTACTTGTTCTAATTCTTTTTTAATTGTGAACTGTTTCATTAATCTTTTTTCAATTTACGTAAAATCTTTATTAGCTTTCCTTTTTCTCTTTTATTTTTAATACTAATTCTACTGATTCTGTTATTAGACCTAAGTTTGACTATCCTAGTATTGAAGAATGTTTTAAAAGTCATTTAATTTTCTCCACTTGATATGAATCTTGTTTCTGAGTTTTCTTGGATCTTTAGATTTATCTTTAGCGTTTTATTGTCTTTTTCCCACCTTCCTAACCTCTTCATGGAGGTTTAGCACCACTTTTAATAGTTACTCATAGCTTAACTGCACCGCTGTGATGAATTCTGATATTTATTACTATAGTATATTTTCTATTCTTAGACATTTATCCAGAATTAAGAGTTTCGTTTTGAGGAGTATTCTTGTTATCTATTTTTTTCTAATTCTAGATTCTAGGACACTTACTTCTACTTTTGAGAGTATAAAATTATTTTCAACTCCTCCCATTTTTTAAAATTATTCTTTATATATTTCAGCATTACCTTATCTTTAAAATTTAATTTAAAAGTAATAATTTTTGTTAGATTTTCTTAAATTTTTAATTACTTTCTTCTAAATATTCGATATTTCTTAAATATAATTAATTTTTACGATTTATAATTACAATTCATTTTTTAATATATTTTCTTTCTTCTAATTTTAGCTTCTTTAATGAACCAAGTTTTTGATTAAGATATTAATTTAATTATAATTTAAATAAAATTAAAATTTTTTTTAAAATCAGTTATTTTGTAAATTAAAGGAGGATATCTATATTATTATATTTGATATTGCTTTTTGACATTTCTTATGTTAAATTTATTTTTTTATTTAAAGCAAATAAAATTTAAATTACATTAATATTTTTATTTTTATTTTATATTCCCCATTCTAACTTATTTATTTTATATTATAAATTAAGAATCCTAAAATTAACTATCTTAAATTATTTTAAGATTGTTTATAGAATTTAAAATAATAGGAATATTTTAATCTTCAAAACTATTTGATTAATTAAGCTTTTATTTTGAGTTGAATATTATTCTAATTTTGATAAATATTATTAAAATAATTTTATTTTTATAAGAATATCATTTAATAAAATATTCTTATTTTCATATTTTGTTTTATTATTTATTTTTATTTTTTATTGGAATAAAAATATTTAAATTTTGTTTATCAAAGTTAAATTTTAGCAACATTATTTAAAATTAAGAATAATTAATTTTAGTATTAACAAAAATAATTTAAAAGTTGAATTTTGTTTCAATTTTTATTTTTGAATAAATGGCATCTTCATTTTTTAAATCTCATGAGAATAGTTTATCATAAAAATAAAATATTGATGATTTTTATTTTTTTGAATGTTTTCCTATTTATTCTTATCTTCATTTTTTTTCTAATTTTATATTATTTTGATGTTTTTTTTTTCAAATTTAACTAATTAATAATTTTAAATTTTTTAGAACTTCTAAGCTCTTAGCGTGCTATCTATTTTAATAAGCCTCTTAATTGAAATATTTAAAATATTATGCTGATTAATTTCTATAAACAGGGATGATTTTGTATAATTAATGTACATCTGATAATTAATAATTTTAAGTCAAATCAAGATAATATAATCGTTAACCTGCATTATTTGCAAGATCTTTAATTCATCTAGGAACCTATTTAAAGTATAATTAATAATTAATTATAAATTTCCTTATTGGGAGATTTCAATCTCATTAGGATGACTATAGTCTATGTTCTCTATTACTTAATAAAAAAGTTTGAAATTTTCAATTTTTACGAGATTGATAACTCGAGTTTATTCAAATTTTCCTTCTTCGTCCTTCTAACTGCATTTCTGCTTCCTTTAAGTTGATTTCTTGCATATTGCTCTAAATGGATTATAAAACATATGTTTCATTTGTTTTTCCCTATTTTCTCCAGTCTGTTTTATTTTTTCTTTCCTGCTCTTGATTCCAATTTTATTCATTTCAATTCCCTATTTCTGTTTGAGTTACTTGCATTTCATATAAATATGATAAGAAGTTTCTTAGCAATAGTTTCTACTTGACTCGTTTAGCTATTTTAAATTAATAGTTAAGTACTTTTTTCGTTTCAATTTCCATTTTTTTCCCAACTTCCTTTTTTTCTTGGTGTTGCACTTTTCAGAACTTTAACTTTTCTTCTTAATTATACTCTTTCACAAGTTAAACAAATTTACTTTCTCTAATCCTATTAGATAGTCAAAAATACATCTATTTATCTTTATTAAAATGCAGTATTATTTTCTTTTGAACTTCGTTTTGTTCCATTTTTTTCAGGAGTTTCAAATTCATATTTTTGAGTTTTTTATCCTCTCCTAGAGGTTAACGACCATCAGAGCTAGCTGAGCTAAATTCATTTACTACTCTCAGAAGAAAAATACATGTACTGTTTATAATATGATTAATTCCAATTGCTTTATTGGGTTATCTATTGTAGTTGGAGTTTCAGAGGTCTACTTTTGTCCTCTTTCTTGTGCTTATAAAATGTTGTAATAAAATCTGTTATGAAGAAAGTTAAAAAAAGCCGATATATGATATAGAATTAATATTTCTTGCATTCTTAGAACGTAGCAAAATAACTTTTTTTTAAGCCATTTACAATATTTTTTAATTTGTTTAGTTTAGAAGAATAATTGTATATCTAAAAGTGAGATATTCACCTTTTTTAATTATATATTTTTCTAATATAATTTAAATATATAGATATGTAAACTTATTTTAGGTTTATTATTAACTTTATAAAATAAAAAAATGGTTGAAGGTTTCAAGTCAGGCTTCTATACCACCTCTTCCTAAGCCAAAAAGGAAGGGAGAAAGCAAGAAACCAAGTCTTAATAATCTTAACAATCTTCTCTATCACAACCTTACCAACACTGAACTAACAACTTGGAATCTAACAAAACGAACGAAAGCCAACCTTGAAGAATTACACACGGAAACTCCAACCTCAAGAGAAACTGAGGAAACAGATGAAGTCTGTTCTCCACCAGGAGGTATCAGAGTTCAACC
The DNA here is from genome assembly GCA_946699065.1 of Loxodes magnus. Lineage (NCBI taxonomy): Eukaryota > Ciliophora > Karyorelictea > Loxodida > Loxodidae > Loxodes > Loxodes magnus. Next base: position 42,813 of record CAMPDV010000092.1, read on the forward strand.
CTTCTGGTCAGATGAGCATGGAGTAGCTCATCAAAGTGGTACTGAACCTCTAAGAAGAGGTCAAGAAATTGAAAAAGGGCAATGATATGCTGATGGCAAAGCTAGACCTAGCAGAAGGAATTGAGTCAAGATTTATATCCTAGGAAAGAGATCTTAGCACCTTTTGGAATATCTCACAAAGTCAGACTAACGAATCCTAAAATTAGCTCTAGAAACAGACTGAACTGGATAACAGACTCGGAAAAGTAGAAGAGAAAATGTAAAATTTTAAGAAAGAGTAAAACAAAAATGGAGCTATACAAATGGAAATCGAAACCTAGAAAGAGCAAACAAATCAAGGAAAATAATTCAAAATAAAAAAGAAATTTTTCTGCTGTGGAAGCGTATGACATTTTTATCGGAAGTGTTAGAAATTTTAATAGAAATAAAGAAAATATTGGATAAAAGAACAACAAAAGAAGAAAAAAGAAGAATCAAGAATGAAAAGAATGTATTGCAACCTGGATGGTTCAATATACAAGATCAAGATGGAACCGTAAAAAGTAAAAGGAAGGAAAACCTGGAAAAACCCGAGTTACCAATCTCGCTAAAATTGGACGTCCCAAATATTTATATTTAACAGCAGGGAGCATGAACTGCTGTCCTCCTAACGGGGTTGGAAATCCCTAAAACGGAAAACTTAAAAATTATTATTATTATTATTATTATTAACTTTACTTTGGCTTATTTTTATATTATTATTATTTAACTAAAAGTAAAATAAAGATTTGCGTACTCTAGGCTTTCAGCCAAGTTTCAGCAGACAAATTTTTTCTTGTGATTGTACTCCACGATCTTTTTTATGAAAAGATGATTATATCAAAGGAATCTCTAAGTTCCTTATGAGTAAATTTTATTTATAAACGCCTTTTTTAGTAACTCAAAGTTTATTTAGATTTCTTCAGATTATTTACTCTTCATTGTACTTGAGTAGCCCTTCATTCTTTGCAATGTCTTAGCAGGTGATATTTAGATTAACAGTACCAACAACTTATATTGTTTCTAAACTTTCTTTTTTGAAAAAATCTTTCTTTCTAACTTCTCAATTCTTTTGCTTAGGTTTGAATCAATTTTTTCTTAACTTTAATTTTCTTTATACTGGAGCTAAAGTAGAACTTCTTTTATAATCATTCCTTGTGATTATTTATTATTGGATTAAGACATTTCGTAAAGTTAATTTTCTGTTACTAAATTGTTTTTTATTAGTTAATTTTTTAAGAATTAAGAATTCATTATTTTGATCTTATATGCAGTTCATCAGCTTCCTTATTTTTTCCTTGATTAAAGAAAGGTTCTTCATATTTTGCAATTTATGCTTTCATTTTTTCAATTTAATTTTATAATATACTGTTATTTTGAGTTCCAAGATTTACTTATTCAGTAAGACCAAACATTACTTTTCCCTCTGAAGATGAGCTAGACTCTCGATTCTGTCTTTGTTTTTTAGCTCCTTATTAATCACTTGATTTCTTTCTTTTTTTTAATTCTTAGAAATACGGATGTTCTACTCCATTTTTCCTAACTGCTTATTTTCAATATTTTAGATTATTTTTAATGCTTTAATTTTAAAATACTGGATATTTTTATGCTTCCAAATATAAAAGAAAAATAATAACATTCCATTTTTCTTATGATTTAAGATAATTATAAAATAGCTTTTTCAATATTTTCCATATTTACATTTATATATAAGAGTTAGTTTCAAATAATTAAATTTAGATAAGCTAGTAAGAAAAGTATTCCAAAATTATTATTAATGTATATTGTTAAGAATTAATTTTTAAATCAAACTATGCTCATTTAGGATTTTATAGACCCTAATATTAACTGTTAGAGGCAGTAATTTATCAAAATAGAAAAAGAAATAAATTAATTTAACTTTTAAAGAAAAACAGTTTTTATGAAGATTTTAATTCTTAAAGATACATAAATGGAAAATACAAAATAGATAGGAAATTTTAACTAATTAAAAATACTAAATTTGTATAATAAGAAATTGAATAAAAAATAAAAAATAAAAATATTTGAAAGTTTTAGATTAAAATTAATAAAAAGAAATTAAAAATTAAAAATTTTGTCTGTATATTATGTAAAGGAAAATTACTGCATGTAAATAAAATTTTATAATTCGATATTCGAAATGGAAATCATAATTTGTATATTATGATAGAAGAAATTGGAATATTTCAGCAGGAGGAGGTTTAATTTAATCTTTTAGAGAAAAAAGAGAGCTCGTGACACACAAAAAATAAAATGATCTAGAAATATCATATTTATGTAAATAGTTAGTTAAAAATAACGTCATAAAAGAAAAAAGCTGTATCGTTATTCTAATCCATTTTATTGAAAAGACTTTAATAATTACTGAAGTAACTAAGCTTGATTTAATGACTAATTAAGTGAATAATTAAATAGTAATTTAAAAAAACGTGATTAAATAAAGGATTTGAAAAATTGAAAAATATAAATCCTTCCAAAGAAAAACATAAAAAAATAAAAAGATGATGTTGTTGTATTTTGCTAATTATCTAATTAAATAAATAAAAGGTTTTTAAGATAAGAAAAATGTTTCTTTAATAAGTTTCCAGCCAGCAAAGTAACGTTCAGTTACCCGGATTCCCAAGTATATAGCAAGTTCAATTTTAGGGTTATGCTATTTTCAATGGTTAAGATTTTTCTTCCATATATTATCACCACTTGATGGATAAAAGGTAATTATGTCTTTTCATATTTTTATGTGGATCTTCTAATTTTAGTTACAATTCTTCCAGAGGTTTTATATATTGCTATAGATGTAGCATTTTATCATAAAGTTTTTTTTAATTTCATTCTCTCCATTTTCACTAGAATCGCTTAATTTATTTCTTCTGGTTGATATTGTTTTTTGTTTAAAACTACTTCTATTTTCTTTATTCTACTTTCTTTATCATGATTGATGTTTTCTTTTTTAATTAAGATTTTACGCTTTATTGCTACATTATTCACAAGACTCAGACAAGTCTTTCTATTTTTGTCTCATATCTTTCCTTTGAATTGTTGCAGAGTTTATATAAGTATAAATTCGTGACATGAAAGACGACTTCATGTCGAAATTACCCTAGTTTATTTCATTGTTGCAATACAGTTCTGATTAATTTTAAAATCATTTTTTTAGTCTGCTTTTTAGCCCATTCCTAGTGTTTGTTCTTTTGATAGGTCAAATTAATCGTTATTTATCGTAAATTTCCTAATACTGATTCTTTCCTCCGTTATTTTTTGTATTTTGGAGGTATCGCAGTTTTTGATGTTGATAGTGGCTAATGTTGTCTGTCTACCTAGGTGGAATGTTTTTTAGTGTTTCCTGTCAAATATTTCTATTCTTCCTTTCCTCTTTAGACAAATTGAAACCTTAGGCATTTTTTTCCATTTTTTTTGAAATAATATCTAATAAAATTATTTTATTGTTTAAAAACGAGTAATAGTAGGAAATCTCAAAGAGCTTGAAGAATAATCACAAGATTCTAATAAAATAGCAATAGAATCTAAAAGCAATATAGCAGATAGAAGAAACCTCAATAAGAGAGAGGATGAATCTAGCGCCCACGAAAAAATGGATAAGCAATTTTCCACAAAAAAAATGTTTGGAACTATCAAAAACTTAGAAATAAAGAATATTTTTAAATTTTGTATTCATTTCCTAATATCTCTATAAAAATTTACTTTATAACTATTTATATTATTTTAAACTTTTTCTACTTTAAATTAAAAATAAAACAATGGAATTTAAGATTATAATTAATTAATTTCAACTAAAAAAGTTTTTGGACTGGAAACTCCTTTCCGATTGCACGACCCGACGCTCTCTTTTTATGGAATAACGGGGATATCCTGTTGTGCTCCAGGCACAGCTGCTAGGGAGCTCCATCGCTATGAGCAGCCAGGCTTCAAGTCCCTACCAAGAGAGGATAATCTCAAAGACAGTGTTCCCTTCAGAAAATGACTCTGACCAGGGACTTTCTCAGCGACAGGAAAGGAACTTGCTCCTAGCCATAAAACCAGAAAGTGTTGTCACGAAGGTCATTCTCAGCTCCCACCATCTTTTCAATTATTTAAGATTAGAATAAAAATCAGCAATTTACTTAAAAATTATAATATAAGTGTTGTATAAAGTTATAAATATTGGCTTTTTAGATATTAATATCATAGTTTAATTATATTTTAGGCTATTTAAAATGCTTAATTTACATATGTATTATATTAATTTATGCTTTTTTTCATAGTTATCCAGTCACTATTATTTACCCTTAACCTATGCTTATTTATATAAACTTACTAATTATTTAAAATTACTTTGTTGATACCAGATTTAGCTTTGAATTTAATCCAATAGATAATAAAAATTAAGTAAATATATTATTCTTTATGAAATCAATTTTTTACTATTATACAAATGCAAAATTAATTGTTTGGCGTTCATAATATTTCAACTTCTTTCCCGCCAGCCTCTAGATTGCTCTAGAGGCTTAATATAAAAGTCTGAAAATCTCTATAACTCTTCTCCTTGCCATGCTTGATGTCCTTTAATTATTTTTCACCTAGATGCTAGATGTCTTTTCCTTGTAAATTTCCCCAAATTTGTTATAGTATAATCTTTCCCTTTCTCTTGATAGCTTTATTTTTTATTGCTTCTTCCTTTTGTTCTCCAACTACTTCTAATAATTTCAATATTTTTACTTTAAATTGAGAAATTTCTAGCATCTTTTCCACAGATGCTTTTGAGAGTTACAATAGTAACATCTTTTCGCTTGTCGTTTAGATTAAAATCTTGAGTTATTTTCACCTTCAATTATCATTGGATCATTCTTTTATTCTTTCAATTCCATTTATAGCTGCAATTTTTACTGATTTTCTTCTATTTTTTCTATTTTACTGATCAGTTCTTTCTACTTCTATTGTTAGTTTTGAGATTAACTGCTCTAGTCTTGTGATATATTTCAAAATGCGTTAAGGTTTCTTTCTTAGGTCATGAGTCTCGATTCTATTACCTCTGCAAGTCCAAGTTTTTCCATTAACTTCTTATTGTCTTTCTTCAACTTTTTGACCTCTTCCTGGAGGTCTAGTACCACTTCAATCAGCTAATCATAGCTTATTTACTATTATGTGGTGAGATTCAAAACTTCCGAGCTCATAATATTCTTAGCCTATTTCCTAGGCTTTTATTCAGATGTGGGAGATTCCTCCTGATGGGTAACCTTTTTGTTACCATTTTCCTGGTCCTAGCCTTTCTAGGATATCGTTAACTCCTACTTTTTAGGAGCCGCGAAGAATCCTGGTTTGAATCCTGACATTTTTTTTCCATTCTGTATAATTATATTTTTTACTATTAAAGAAGCATTTTAAAGAGACTTTAAGTGATATCCAATTTGCAAAGTAAGAATTACCATATTCACTTATTGTTTAATTTATCATATCTAAAGGTTTTTAATAATCAGGGCTTGTATACATTATTTTTAGTTGTATATCTATCTCCATAGTATTCATAAGAAATTATTCAGTTTAAAGCAACAGACTTAAGTATAATCTTTAATCTAACATCCTAAATATTTAATTTAGCAGTATGTTTATAATTAAATCATTGAATAGACATATTTTTGCTTCCTTTAAAAAATGAAATTGAGATTAACTCTGATTTCGTTATTTTGCGCTTTATACTAGGTATAAGCTAAAATACTTTTTAATAAAGAGTTTATAGAAGCTTAGTAGTAAGTTAGAAGTTAGGATATCTTGATTTATGAAGATACTTCAGTCGAAAATAACTTTGCAGGGATAAATAGTATAAGTGGATATGCGACAGTATAGAAAATGTATGGGTCTGCGTTGTTCTATTGATATATTCCTTCAATAAATAAACCTACCTAAGCTTTAATAGTTTATACTGAAGGAGGACCAGGTTGTAGTTCGACTCTTGATGGAGTATCTGATCTCATTAATCCTATTTAGATAAATCAGTGAAATAACTAAACCTATAGAAGTACTAATTCATGGGCCGACTACTATGACCTTCTTTTCATAGATTAGCCTGTAGGAACTGGATATTCAACAAGAGGGTCCGGACCTTATACTACAACAACTTGGTAAAGTGCTCAACACTTTTTGATTGCAATGGAAAACATAAGAAGAATGCATCCTGAGTGGTTTCAAATACCTATGTACTTATGAGGAATAAGTTATGCTGGACATTGAACACCAACATATGCATATACTCTATTAAAAGCAGGAAACTGAAATAACTTAAAAGGAATAAGTGTAGGAAGTGGATGGCATGATCCTATCAACTAAATAATACACAACGCAGATTAAATATTTTCTCTAGGATTAGTAACAATTAGGCAATTTGAGGCTTTGCAAGACTTAACAACTCAATCAACCTAATCAATGCTATAGAATGATTACTGAAAGGCAGAATAAATAATATAAGAACAGCTTGATTTAATAAAAAACTGAACTTATAAAATAGACGTGTATAATTCAAGGTAGTATGATATTCCAATAGATGATATTAAAGTTTTAAACTTCTTTAATAGTCCTTAGACTAAAAGAAAATTAGGAGTTCCTTAAGTTAAATCAATAAAAACATGCAACCATATAATCTATTAAAATTATGGAGCTGATATTATGGTTTCTTACGTAGACTTTTTTGATTATTTACTTTAAAATATTCGAGTTTTTTTGTATGTTGGCTAAGATGATATTATTGTAAATTCTCTTGGATGGTAAGAGTTCATTAAAAGAATCAAATGAAGTGGATAAAAGGAATACAACAGCTTAGCAAGAAGACCAGTGTATCTTAATTAGACTGTAGTAGGATATACGAAATAATATCAGAACTTAACAGAGCTAATAGTTCTGAAAAGTGGACATGAAGTATCATTTGATTAACCTACTTTCTGTAGAAAGATGGTTAAAAGTTTTATAGATGGAAAAAATTTCTGAATTTGACAAACAAAAACTCTTATTTAACTAAATGATTTACTTACTAAAACTCTTAAATAATGATGATAGATATAATTTAAATCATTTAAATCTCTCTATGAAAGCATAATAAACTTATTTACACTATAAAATAAATTAAGTTTAGAATAATATAATTTTAATATCCTAAAATGACTGAAATTTGTACATAAATATTTAGAACGAAGGGGTATCATATTATAGTTATACGATTATATAGCTAAATATTTTAAATTATCCTAATATGTGAAAAAGGATGTGTATAAAATAAAAATAGAATATGAGTAAGTCCAAAGAATTTACCTTATTGCCTTTATTAACTTTAATTATTTAAAAATACAACTCATTTTAATTAATTTATATAATATGATAAAGAGGCTAAAAAATAATATCTCCTTTAATAATTCTATTAAAATATTAAAAAATAAAGCTAAATTAATAAAAATGATAGTTATATAATTACAATTTTAATGCTTATTAATAGAATAAATTTATATCTAAATTAAGTTATATTATAAGGAAATAATCAAGCTCAAGCAAATAGTTTTTTGATTGATTTAGTCTAATCTGTCCATATATCATAATTATCTATTATTTTCTTCTTTCTTAAAAATATTCCATTTATATTAAAAAAATAGTCATAAAAAATGGCAGAGAGCAAGATTTTGAATTGTCTGATTATGGTTTTAACTTTAGATATGTCCTTAGGTGAATACAAGATCTTAAGATAATGCATCTGTTAGATTATCATGCCTTAGTAGGGGCTTAAAATCTTGAATAAATTTATCTTTATATTAAATATTTATATTCTATAAGCATATTTAGGATTTTTTAAGAACCTTTCAAAATTTAATTCTGTTTTGCGATCATGGTTTAAGTTTTAAGATTTTTGATTCTAAACTTTTTCCTTGTATTTTTTAATCTTTTTATTTGATAAATTGATTTATAGTTAATTTAGATTTAACTTTTCTTTATTAAAACTTTATTTAATGTTTTTCTTAAATATTTTAAAAGATCTCTTAGTTTATTCTTCTTTTGACTTATATATTACATCTTTTATTCCAAATCTTAAAAATACTCTTTTTTTTTCTTTTTGTATAAAGATTATTAATATCTTAATGACGTTTACCTTTTTTACTTTAGCTGACTAAGAATTAATTAATTTGATAAATTTGAATTTTCTATTTAAGTCCTGATTCTCTCCCTACACTCTTTTTATATTTAAAGATATTTTTATTTTTATCTTTTAGATGTTTTACATTAAACAAATAATAAATACAATTTTGCTATTTTAAATATAAAAAGTAATTACTTCTATTTACTTTATAAATATAACCTAAAATATAAGAAAAGTGTATTTATAAAAGGAAAATGGAATATAAGTAACTATAATAGTACTAGAAATTGTATTTAAAGTAGTTAGATTTATAAACAAATTCTATCTTAGTGTCATGAAATTAATTATATTAGCTATTTTTAAGTAAATATAGTATAATATTATTAATAATAATAATAATAATATACTTAAAGTTAGTAGAGTTTTGCATTCTCTGAAATTGCAACCAGTTCCTGCGGACAGTTTTTTTAACGTGGGTGTGATCCACGACCTTTTTATTAAGTGGAAGGTTACCACTGTAACCGTTCAAGTGGTCTTGCAAAAAGCTTTTATTTGTAGATCCCTGTTGGAGTTATTCATAGTTTATTGAGTTGTCTCCATGTTCTTTTCTGCTCTTATTCGTTTATTTTCTTTCATTATCAACAGTTTTTTAAAATATGTTGATTTGATTTGCAACATCAACAAAGTTTGTATTATTGTCTTTATTTCGTTCTTTTTTATGATAATTTATTTTCTATATTTTCTAATCTTTTAATGAAACTTGTAGCAATCATTTCTTTTTCTTGATTCAATTCTGTTTTTAATTCTATTGGTATTTTTTCTATTTCCATTTTCGTGTCATATTTAAAGTTTTATTGTGACTAAGTTCAGAGTTATTCTTCCGTTATCAAATTGCTACAAATGAGCTGTCTTCTGAGTATTAATAATTCGTTGTTTTAATCCTCTATGCTATTCATTAATTCCCTTATTTTTTCTCCTTAGTTATAAGCTATTTCTTCATACTTTGAAATTAATTTTTACATTTGATCTAGTTAAATTTAAAGTTTTTGATCAGATTCGTTCTTAGGTTATCTTATCTCTATAGATCCTACCATCACTTTACCTTCTGATGACGAACTTGACTCCTCTCGTTGCTATTGTTTTTTCTAAATTTCTTTTGCCGCTTTTCTCTTTAGGTTTTTAAGTTAATTCTTTGAGAGTCGAATAGATTAATCCATTTTTTTCTTTAGATATTATTTTAATATAGTATTTTTAATAGATTGTAATTTAAGGTGTTTAGTTTATGTATATTTTTTCTTAATTATTTAATTAATATTAATGGAGTTTTTTTATAGGAGGAGCAATCTTCTAAATGAGATTGATTTTAGATATGGTCGGAAAATACTCATGGGCACTGAATAAGAATCTTGGTAGGAGTCAAGAGAAGATAAAACTGAAGAGGTATCAAGTAACGTTGTTGATGAAAGATGTTAGATACTAGGGTCTCTAAGAGAGCATTCTGATCCCGGTTCTTTATTAGAAAAGACTCACAAAAGATCGTTAGCGCTATGGAAGATTTCAGAAAATAATTTATTAACTTTAAAAATCTTTATTAAAGAACTCTCGCCAATAAGGTGCTAGGCGCTCTCTAATCTTATTTATTTATATTTAAATATATGGAAAATACTTAGAATAAGATATAATTGCTTAAATTATTATTTTAGTTAATAAAATAAGAAAATGCTGTAATTATAATGAATAGTAGTTTTTATTTGATATATCAAATAAATAAAATTAATTTTATCTATAAGGGTTAGGGTCATCTTTAATTAAAGGAAATGTTTCCTCAAATTAAAGACAATAAAAGTTTTTATATTAAATACTCAAATGTAATTGTCTTTATCTGAATCAATTTCAAAATGAGATATCTCTTCTTTCTCTTCAATAAGCTCATAGAATTGTTCTTCCATCTTCTTATAATTTTCTCCAGCTTCTATAAACAAATTCTAAGTTCATTGTTGTCCTTTTAAAGCTATTTATTCTATTACTATTAATTTCCAAGATCCTATTTGATTAGTGTCACACTCGAATCATCTAATATCAGCTTCTTTCTGTAAATACCTCCAAAGTAGTTACAATATAACTTCCTTGATGTTCCAAATTCTTTTCGGTGTTGCTCAAGCACTTTTCTTCACTTCGGAGATTACCTCCAAAAATTTCCAGCTTTTTGACAACAATAGCAACGCTTTATTAAGGGCTTGAATTAAAATTTCTATTTTGTTTACATTTTTTCAATTTCCATCTTATCTGTTTGAGGTTAGTTTTTTTGATTGTTAATCTAATTTCTTCTTTAATTTTCTATTGATTTGCTACTAGGCTTTTTCTAAAAGTTCAAATTAGGAAGTCAAGGTTTCAATTTAAAGCTAAAACTTTGCTTATCAAGTTTTGATCTTCCTTTTTTCTATCTTACAAAAAAAGCCGAAGATTCAAGTTTTCCGCCTTCAGGGTCTATATTTCGGTATTAATTTTCTCAATTAATGAATAAAGCTAAATAATGTCTTACTCATGTGGTTTCTCAATCTCTTTCAGTTTGCTAGGAAATTAAAATTTCCCAATCTTTAACAAGAGTAGATTTATCTTTTTTGAATTCTTGGTTCTTGTTAATTAACTGAGACTCAAGACTAATCTTTAAGGTTAGAATTAAAGTTTAGATTCCCAGGTTTTTTTCCATTTTTTTTCTTACTAAGAATGTAATAAAATTATTAATAGTATTTAAAATAGCAATATAAGCCCTTTTTTAGCATTAAGTTATCTCATCTGAAATAAAATTATTTTTTAAACGAAAATATCCATTTTGCTTTTATATTAATAGTAAGAATATAAGTTAAAGATGACTGTCAGTATTTACAAATTATTTAAATATCACTCCAATAAGCTACAAATTGTATTTACGTCCTTAATACTAGTAAATCTTTAAATTTATTAATATCTAAAGAAGAATCATAAATATTTGTTTGAATATATTATTGATGATATGATACAAGCAGATACTTTAATTTTTGAAGTAATTTGAAGTAAAAAATTAAATTCTGATATTATATTTTTTATTTGGAATATTTAAATTAAAGTAAGAATCTAAATTATTCCATTAATTACTATGATCATTAAATTCTTAAGGACTTGGAGTACGAAATGTAGTTATTCCAAAACAAGGAATCGAACTCAATCTAAATTAGACCTAATGGCTAATAACCTATAATTCAAACCACCTAAGTAATTGAAAAATACAAGTTATTAGTCTAAGGTTAAATTTAAACCAAATTTTATACCTCTAGTGATTGAAGTGGTTTTTAGATTATATTATAAAAAAATGACAAACATTCGATAAATTTTCCTTATCACCTCTTTCTAAGTAAAAAAGGAAGAGAAAACGAGATAGCATTTCTCCAGCTACCTTACGTCTTAGCTTAAATTAAACAAACTTTATAATCAATAAAAATCTTAATCCTAGATTTAAAAAGTTCCAATGCCGACAAGCAACAGAAACTAACTCCATAAACCAAAAACACGTAGAGAGATCTCGAAAGCAACAAGAGATGATATTACATGACAAGTACGATTCTTTAACTTCAACTCTGAGCGTTTGATGTATCATAGCTTGCTCTGACGGTGATGAATCTCCAGAAATATGTTTAATATTCAAAGTATTCGAACGAAAAACTTAAACTCAAGCTGGAAGAAAAGAACTAGGAGAATGAGTCTCGTATAGGTAGCTATGAGCACTAAATGAATATGTGTCCAGCATTATTAGGATATGAACAAAACTAGCTGAAGAATTAAATTGATAATTAAGAAAAAAATTCAACTCCAAAATAATCAAGAACAGGACAGATGAATACTAGATTAATCCCAATGGCCGTCGACTCTCAAGTTAAACTCGCATGAGATTAATCCCGATCAAGAAGAAATATTTCTGCTGATGAAGCCAACAACACACATATCGAACTATCGGAAGTACATTAGAAAAAACGGGATTTCATATAACCAAATTTAACAGAAAAATGAATCTGAAAAAGAATTTTGGAACAAGAATGTAATCCTGTTTAAGAGAAAGAAGATTGAGCATTAATCAAGATCATAAAAGAATATAGGACGGAAACCTCAATAAAAAAACCCGTGGGCGAAATCTTTCTGTTGCCCAAAAAAATGTTTGAAAAAATGTGAGGAGCTTGAAGCGCTGTATTCCTAATTAAAATTCCCTAATAACAGAGCAATAATTTTATTAATATAATATAAAGATTATATTAAAAAAATTATTTTATTTTATGTTCCTTCGTTGAAAGATTCCTTTACATAAAAGCTATAACTAAATATTTTTCTCAAGTAATGCATTTAACTTAAAATAATGAAAGTTTTAGATATTTGCAATTTAATTATTTTAATTTAATTTAATATTTAAAAATAGTTAATTATAATTAATTCTATTACTATATTAATTTAAATAATTATATAATTTAATTATTTATATTTATATATTTTAAATTACTATAATTCATTATTTTAAAATTTCTTCCAGCTTCCAGTTTGAATATCACAACCAAATAAATTGCTGTTAAAGTCATATTAGAAAGCATGCTTATTACTGAATACAGGTTAAGTAAAGTCTCATTGATTTAGATTTCCAATATACTTTTCTCCTCATTTGTAAATTTATTTCTAGTCAAAAATTTGAGTATCCAGATCATAGTAATTTCGATAAATAAGAAAATAATTAAATGTGTAATAAAAATTGCAGAATTTCCACTTTTTTAAGTCAATATTTGCTAGCACTAAGATCATTAGTTTTTAAGACTATCGAATTGTTATATGATATCTTAGTATTAATTTACTTAGCTATAACCTCCAAAAACATAGAGCTGTAAATCATTAATATCACATCCAAAAATTTGAACTGGAGTTTATATTTATTGAATTTAAGCAAATTTTTTAGAACCTAAATTAAAAATTTCGCATTCTTCTATATTTTTATCAGATAAAGTATATCCTGAAATGATGAAAATTTAATCCTTTTTATTAAATTTAGTTCTATGAATATATCTTTGAAAAGCATTTGAAATTCTCTATTTTAGATTAAGAATAAATTGAGAATCTATTTTGAATAGAATTATATCCACCAGAAATAACAATAACTTATTCTTAAATTTACTCAACTTAAGAATGCCAACTTTCTGTTTTTTAAGTTTGAATTGTTTAAATTGGCTTAAATTGGTTTTCAGTAATATTATATGTTTTAAGCTAATTAGAACTTTGACATATAGTCGAAATAACTGAAAATTAAGTCTGATTCAAAGGTAATAATTTATTAAATTCCTATTTTATCTATTCATTTATATTATTATTTTCTTACAGTTAATACTACATGAAAGTCTTTAAAATGTTTGATACTTATTAAAATTAATTTTCATAATTCAAATTTATTTCTAAATTTGTTGATTACGATCCCTAAGTAACTATTTATGGAATTTTTTTGATAAATTCAGTAATTTAGTTTAAATTTTTTAAATCTTTAGGAAATGATTATTCAATAAGAGTCATTATTTAATCTATTTTTTGTATTTGATTTTAAAATTTAACTTTTGCTACTTATTCATCTTTTTCTATTTATTATATTCTGTTTTATAAAACTTAATTTATTAGTTCAATGAGCTACTAAGAGCTTTACCTAAGTTGAATTTTATATTCTTTTATCTTATTATCTAAACTATTTTAGTTATTTTAAGCTGCTTATTTAAGCTAACTTAAATTCTTTACTAGCAAGTTCTTTTTCTCAGTAGATTCTTTAAATTCTTTATTTTTTATATCTTCCATTATTTAAGCTGCTATAGATATTTAATGTCCATTATGACTTGAAAAAGCACAAATTTAGCATATTAATTCGAATTCATTTCTGCAGAATAAAGTTAATTCTTAATCGGCATGGTATTAGCAATAATCCACTTTCTTCTAAGAATCTGGCCAAAAAGCGACTTCAATTTCCAACGGTTCCTTTTTAGTGTAAGTTAAACATTGTGGGCATTAAACTTAGTTTGTTGCTTGATAGATTTTGAAAACACACTCAATACAAATGATATGCTAACAGTCTAGCTTTTTAGGTAAATTTTTACCTTTGTTAAATTTAATCTAGCACTTCGAGCATTGCTGCTGCATTTTATTAATTTGAAGGTATTTTTTCTTTAAATAATCATAAATAAAAGTAAAGTTAATTATTCTAAGATAAATTTAAAAGATTCTAGAAGTGTATTATGTCAATTATTAGATCCATTATAATAATTCAAATACATTCACTTATTATTTTTAAACAGATTCACTACTATTATCATTACTAAAGACAAGTAGCAAGGCTTTAAAAACTTCAATGTCTTATAAATTTTAAAGCATTTTAGTCTAGAATTTTAATTAATTTTTTTTAATTTTAATAGAATTAAAAAATTTTAGTTAAGTAAATCTTTATGATTGCTAATGAAGATAATTTTAATGCTTAATGTTTATTCTTTAATAAGAAACTTTAGATATTAAATTTAATTGGTTTAACAGAGAGCAAAAAGAATAAAATAAACTAATTTTATAGAAAGTTAATTGTTAAAAACTATTTTTAACTCTTTTATTACTCTTCTACTAGAAAATTTATTATTACACTTAAAACTATTTTTTATTTCATTAGTCTTTAATTTTTTATGCTTGAAGTAATTAAGCAATTGCTTTTTGTTTTAGAGTCAGTTATTAGAATCTGCTTATGAAGTTAACAAAGGATATAAAATGAGTTGTTTCTCTTTAGAATTTATAAATTAGCCTTTACTAAGTTATGCTTGCTTTTACTATTATCTTATATACTTTTATCTTATCTTGCTAGATTTTTTCCTTATATTTAAGCCTTTATAATTCTTTAAGATTTTTCTTGTCTCTAATAATAGAATTAAAAGTAAGAAATATAAACTGCAGTAAGCGAAAATAAAGGTAAAGGAGTATAATAGTGGATTGGCTAATTAATACTTATAGAAGTATAATAAATATAAAATATTTTATTTTTATCTTGTTTAGTCTTATTTTTCCTATTTATTTTGCTTTTTGTTATTTACTTTATTTATTAGATTTAAAGGATTAAAAAGCTTATATAACATGAAGGCATCTATATACTTATTTCAGGTTGAGGATAAAGATTACTTTGTAAATGTGATTTAGAAGCTTTTTATTAAGAAAATAGAATAAGCAGAAATTTTAGTTTAAGAGCAGTAGTTTAAAGGAGGTTCTTAGTTAAATCAATAATGAAAATAAATTTATTTAGGTCAAGATAAATACTTAAAAAGCAGCGTCAATCAGATTTAGATTGGACATGCATACTAGATAATAGCAAAAATGAGAATATAAAAGATCAAGCATGGAACTATATTAATCGTTACTTAACCAGATTCAAAATAACTCACATTCTAATGGAGAGATTTCAAGCTCTCTTATAAGATTATGGAGATTATCCAATAATGACTATAATAAATAAATTTATTGATAAAATTGATCATTAAGAGCGAGGCATCTTGTTGGAACGCAGTTCTTTCAATATTTATAATCATATTAAAAAAGGTGTTCTCATGCTTCTTGATTTCATTCTAGTCGTCCAATGAATCACTTCAGATTATCCAAACGGGAATCTTCTTATTAAAAATTATCCTTTATTCTTGAACCAATTGCTCCATCTTCTTGAATAAGATCCAAATAAGAATTAGTAAATAAGAATATTAGCTGGTTCTTCAGTCAAACGTTCATACTGCTAGTGAGAACTCTCGGATAAGTTAGGCTTGTCTCTTCCGAGTTTTTCCACACTTTTCTATGGTGACATATAGTTCGAGATTACTAGCAATGAAGTATACACTGCACCAGATTACCTACTATTTCTCCTGATCGTAGCTGGCATCCATATTTTTTTATATTTTAATAACAATAATAAAAGGAATAATATATTTAAAAGTTTGTTTTTTGCTTCTCCTGGACTTTCAACCAGGTATCTGCTACCCTTTCGATTACGCGTATATCGTTCCATGGTTTTTTTTATGTGGAAGGTAATCATTGATGATTGTCTTCATATTTTAAGCAAGTTTTCTATTTATAAATTCCATTTTCCGTTATTAAGAATTTATCAAACCTTCTTTATGTTCTTTTTCTCTTTTTCTGAAGTTTCTCTAAATCACAGCATTGTTGTAGAATGTAATTATTTTTTTCATATTATCAGCAGTTTTTGGTTTAATGATTTTTAATCTTTTATAGTAATTTTTTTAAATTTTCTATTCATTTTTTAATTTAATTCGTTCTTTCATCTTAATCTAATTTTAAGTAGTTACTTTACTTCTTCATTATCTATAATCACATTTTATTTTTTTGATTAAACGATTGTGATTATTAATATAGTTTCTATTCTGTTATTCAATTATTTTAGAATAACTATTAACGAAGGATTAATAGTTCATTATTTAAATCTTCTATGTTGCTTATTAAATCTCTGAATTTTTACTCCATAAATGAAAAATGATTTTTTGTATTTTCAGTTGGTTTTTTCTTATGATAAAGCAGAATTTAGTGTTTTTAATAAATTTATTATATATAAAATGGATGTCAGTCGCTTCAGAAAAACTATTAGGCAATCTGGTGAGTGTATACTGCATTGCGAGTAATCTTGGACTAGATACCACCATGGGAAAGGGTGGAAAAGCTCAGAAGAGATAAGCCTAATTTGCCCGAGAGTTCTCTCTAGCAGTTCGAAAGTTTGACTGACGGGCCTGCTAATGACTAATTACTAATTCTTATTTGGACCTTATTCAAGAAGACTGAAGCATTTGATTCAAGATTTAAGAAAAATTATTTTTAATAATCAGATTCTCCATTTGGAGAAGCTGAAGTGACTCCTTGGACGAATAGAATGAAATAAAAAAGCATGAGAACACTTTTTTTAATATTAAATACTAATTATGAAAGAGCTGCGTTCCAACGAGGTGCTATGCGCCCTATAATCATCTTTACCTATCAAGTTCTTTTATCAATACAAAATGAGACATAATTTTATATTCATATGAAGAATTTTATTTCTTATGTATTTATTGAATTTTTAACATTTCTTTAGCTTCTTTTCTCTTTAAGTTTCAAAGTTATTTTTTAAAAGACGAACAGATCACTCCATTTTTTCTCACTTCTATTACATAAATAAATAATTTTTAAAAGTTATCTTTCAAAAAAAACTAAATTTCAGTAATAAATAAATGGATAGGAAAGAAATATAATAATAGAAGGATTAAGATTAGGATTATCATTTTATAGAGATTTAAGATTCTTTTTTTCTTAGTTTTTATAAATTTTATTTTCTATTTCATGATTTTTTTCTTTGCTTATTACTTTCTATATTGCTAAGATTGAATTTATATAAAGGATATAAATTGTGCTAAACTGAGTTAATAAATAGATTTATATATTTATTTAAGATGATAGATAAAAAATGACTTTATATAAGTCTTATGATTTCAATTAAGAAAAAAGAATAAATAATTTGGTAAATAACAAAACTATGAGGAACAAAAAAGACTACTATAAATGGCACACGCTGCATCGCCAACATCGGATGGGAAACTTTAGAAACAGCTGAAATCTGTTCTACATCAGGAGGTCTCTGAATTTAACCCTTCTGGCCAGATGAGCAGGGAACAACTTATCAAAGTAGTCCTAAGCATCCAGGAAAAGTTAGGAAACTCATTAAAGAGAACAAGAAGCTAGTCGAACAGATCTAGCACGGCTGTAAGAGACTTTAGACTTTAGGATGGCAAATCAGGAGAGAGAACTAGACACCCTTTGGAATCAATAAAGAGAATAATTTAGCAAGATGAAATCTTAAGTCTAGAAGATCCAAAATCAAAGCTAATAGATCGAAAATATTATCTAGAATCAGAAGAACCTTTTAAGTTAGCAGATTGTACAAGACTAAAACCTAAGCACTGAAAAAATGGAGATTGAGAAACTCAATTAAGCAACAAAGATAATTGAACTAAAAACCAAGATTAAGAAACTGTGTTATTATTTCTAGATCTAGTGGCATCTTTGGAAGAACTGTAAGCTATTTGGAAGAATCAAAGAATAAACGTGAAGAAATAAAGTACAATAATAAATTAGGAAAAGAATTCGATGCAGCGAAAATGGATCAGTTTACAGACTAAAAGGAAAACTAGAAACTGCGGGGCTAGTAAGCATTACGAGAACTAATAACAAAGGGAGAAATAAGATCAAAAAAGCAATTTCGCTAGTACTAGAGCTTGGAAAAGGCTAGAACAAACAAACCTCAAAATTTTTCTAAGTGGATATTTATCGGACACGACAAAAATTTTATAATCTAAATGAAAATTGTATATTATATTATAGAGAAGCAAATAAAAATCGAGGTAGATGATTGCCACAGTCTTGAAAAATTTGTTTAGTATTCTTTCATGTTATAAATAACTTTTTTGGGGTTTAATACTGACAAAACTTTTAAAAGTTCTGAAATAGTTGAAAGGACATCTATTTAGAATCAATAAAATATTATTAATGAAAATTTGAGAAAGGCAGTGAGTTTTTTGTAAAAATAAAAATATTTACTTAAGAACCTTAACTATTAGATTTGAATTATCTAATCATTCAATTATAATATTTAGACATTTATTTTAAATTTTATGAAAAACTATTTCAGTTGTTAAAATAAATTTTACTATGGTATTGTCTTCTTAATTAAAAAAGATGAAAATAATAAGCTAAAACATTTTTATAAAAATTTGAGATATTTTTAACTGGCTATGAATTATAAGAAAAATCAAGAAATTTTAGCTCTTTTACAATTAGATCGCATCAATTTTTTAAGACGAAGTTTTGAAAGATGATACTATACTAAATAAAAAAAAGTTTACTTAATATAGATAATCAAACTCCGCATATTCCTTTTTACTTTAGCATTATCTAAATCTAAAGTTTCTAGAGAAATAATTTCCTTATTTAATTGAGAAATTAGATTAATATGTATGAATTAGGATTTATGAAAATATTAAACTTGGATAAAGCTCAGAATTTATGAATTCCAAGAATCATTAAGTGCAATACACAATATTTTCACGAAAAGCTATGTTTGAAGATTAATCTTCTTTGCCGAATCCTTAAACAATACCAAGTCAATTTAAACTTTACAAAAAAATGCAGATATTTGTGAAAGATCCAATTGTCCTTATTGAAACCTCATCTTTCTTTAATAATTAAATAGGTATGTCACCTTGCGAAATAATCCAAAGAGTGCAGTTAGCTAAGATATCAATTAGAGAGATGATCCTTTTACCACCACCCTTCAGTGCTACATTCAATTAAATAAAATACAATTTATAACTAGAATTAAAATAAAGATATTATAAAACTAATTATTTCTGAATTTTTTATTTGTTTAATCATTATTTTTCTATCATTTAAAGAGCAAATTTATTGCATAAGTTAAATTTTAAAATTTTACAACTTGTAAAATTAAGAATGAGTAAAAAAGGAATATATATAATTGAAAAGATGGTGGCAGCTGAGAATGACCTTCGTGACCACACTTTCTGGTTTTATGGCTAGGAACAATTCCTTTTCTGTCGCTGAGAAAGTCCCTGATCAGAGTCATTTTCTGAAGGGAATGCTGTCTTTGAGATTATCCGCTCTTGGTAGGGGCTTGAAGTCTGGCTGCTTATAGCGATGGAGCTCCCTAGCAGCTGTGCCTGGAGCACAACAGGATATCCCCGTTATTCCATAAAAAGAGAGTGTCGGGTCGTGCAATCGGAAAGGAATTAGCGGTCTAAAAATTTTTTAGTTGAAATTAATTAGTAAAAAAAGAAATATATTTGTTTAAATTTAACTTTTAGAACTAGCAATAAAATATAGTCTTGGCTTAAAAAGTATCTGTTTTAAATAACTTTACAAAACAGTTAAAATTGATGAAGAAATTAGATAATTTATAGAGATATTTAATAAGCAAGATTATCTTCAATTCTAAAAAATTTAAATTAAAGATTTGAGTTTATTGAATATATGAAAATAAATAAAACTTTAAAATTTAAGAGAACAAAAGAAGGATTGATAAGATTTGTAAGAAAATATAAAATAAAGTATAAAAAAAAGTTAAAAGTCAAAAATTTCGTTAAAACCTTAGTAGTCAGCCATCTGATCTTTTCTATCAGTTTGTCTCTATTAGTTTGTCTTGAATTCCTACTCGGCATAGTTAGTCGGTGTAGCACTTCATTAGTGCACAATCCTTTAATATTCTGAATAATTTTGATCTTACACGTAGCGTTCCTAATTATTTACCCAAGGATTAAGATTTGAATTAAAGAATTTTTTTCTATAAATTTTCCGCTTTATGTTGGATATATCCTAAATAGTTTTCTAAAAATATCTTATTTATTCTTTCTTTAAATTTCGCTTAGTTAGTAGCAGTATTTTTATTGGTGTTATTTATTGCACACGTAGCATTTTATTCTTCTTTTAAACTATTATTCCTTTAACACTTACTTAATTTAAATTTACTAGTTATTTTAAATAAACGTTTAATGTTTATTTTAATTTGAGGCTTCATTTTCTATTTCCATAGGATCTGATTAATTCTGTTAAATCGAAAATGGCGTAACCTGAATTTATTATTAAATTTAAAGAATTCTTTGTTCCAGTTTGTTTTCTATTTCTTAAGATGATTAATATTGTTTCTCAAGTAAAGACGTTATTAGTTTTTCTAATTTTTCTAATTTATAAGTGAGGTATCTAATTTGAACATAAACTCTTTTAATGACTTAGATAATATTTATATTTGAGTTTATGTCAGAAGTTTTTTTAGTTCTGGATTTCCAAGTGGTTAATGTTAGTCATATCAATCATATTTCTCACTTTCACTCATTGTAATTATTTCGCTTTTTTATTTTTTGGGAATTTTCCTGTTTAAATATTTTGTTCAAAGTTCTGTTATTTCTTAGAAGTCATTTTATTATATAAATAGATGTGTAAATATTATAATTAAAAAAAATTAACGTGGGTCTGCCATTATAGGCTATCCACGGTTTAATGTTTTAATAAAATAGTCTTGATACTCTTTTCTCCTTGCTTTAATTCCCAAATGTGAAACCTTCTTCTCTCTATTTTTGGGATTCTGTCTAAGGCCGGAGTTGAAAATTCTTAAGGAATTCTCATTCTAGTACAAATGTCACTCTTGAGTATCATCTATAGTTAAAAATCTTAGTTTATCTTTGCCTCAGTTATGCCTTGCTTTCCACCAAGCTCCTATCAAAGTTGACGGCATAGTGAATAGAAGAGCTTCTGAGGCGCGGACTACAGAATAAGACTCACTTTTTCTGATATTGAGTCTCAAGCTAGAGACTAGCTAAAGACTCAGCGTCCATATTTAAAATTATATAATTAATTATAATTTAAAAGTTTATTATAGCATATAGTGATTTTTTAATATATTTAATGCTTTTGATCCCTTTATGTATTATAAAATCATTTATTATTTGAACCAATAGCAAATTATTTAAACAATTTATTGAAACTTTTGAAAAATTATTTTTGAATATTTATTATTTTTAAGTTATCGTTATTTTTTAACTAAGTTCAATTCACTGAAACTACCTCCAATTTCCAGTCTGAATTTCACATCCAAACAAATTATTTTTGTTATCATATTGGAAGATAAATTTATTGTTGAATATAGGTTAAGTAAAATCTACTTAATTTAGATTTCCTAAATATTTTTATCCTCATAAGTAAACTTATTTTTAGTCGAAAATTTAAGTATCCAGGTCAGAATAATTGCTATAAATAAGAAAATACTATGATGTCGTAATAAAACTTGCAGAACTTCCACTTTTTTAAGTCAGAACAAACTAACTCTAAGATCATTGATTTCTTTATATATCATATATTTGAATTAGATTTTAAAAACCTTGAACACCATATCCTCCAAAAACAAAAAGTTATATTTCGTTCATTTCTAAACCAAAAATACGAACTGGCGTTTATATTTATTATATTTGACTAAATTTTTTAGTATTAAGATTAAAAGTTTCGCATTCTGCTATATTTTAAAAGGAGGAATTACAACCTGAAACATTGAAAATTTAATCTTTCTTATTAAATTTAGTTCTATGAATTCATCTTCCATAAAGCATTTGAAATTCCTCTATTTTAGATTAAGAATAAATTGAGAATCTATTTTGAAAAGAATTTTATCCACCAGAAATAACAATAACTTATTCTTAAATCTACTCAACTTAAGAATATACGTCTGTTTTTTAAGTTTAAATTGTTTAAATTGGCTTAAATTGGTTTTCAGTAATATTATATGTTTTTAGTTAATTAGAACTTTGACATATAGTCGAAATAACTTAAAATTAGGTCTAATTCCTGGGTAAAAGCTAATTAAGTTCCTATTTTATCTATTAGTTTATATTATTATTTTCTTACAGTTAATATTACATGAAAGTCTTTAAAATGTTTGATACTTATTAAAATTAATTTTCATAATTCAAATTTATTTCTAAATTTGTTAATTATGATCCCTAAGTAACTATTTATGGAATTTTTTTGATAAAATCAGTAATTTATTTTAAATTTTTTAAATCTTTAGGAAATGATTATTCACTAAGAGTCATTATTTAATCTATTTTTTGTATTTGATTTTAAAATTTAACTTTTGCCCCTTATTCATCTTTTTCTATTTATTATATTCTATTTTATAAAACTTAATTTATTAGTTCAATGAGTTACTAAGAGCTTTACCTAAGTTGAATTTTATATTCTTTTATCTTATTATCTAAACTATTTTAGTTATTTTAAGCTGTTTATTTAAGCTAACTTAAATTCTTTACTAGCAAGTTCTTTTTCTCAGTAGATTCTTTAAATTCTTTATTTTTTATATCTTCCATTGCTTAAGCTGCTATAGATATTTAATGTCCATTATGACTTGTAAAGGCACAATGCTAGCATACTAATTCGAATTCCTTTCTGCAGAATAAAGTTAATTCTTAATCGGCATGATATTAGCAATAATCCACTTTCTTCTAAGAATCTGGCAAAAAAGCGACTTCTATTTCTAATGGTTCTTTTAAAGTATTAGTATTGCAATACGGACATTTAACTTAGTTTGTTGCTTGATAGATTTTGAAAACACATTCATTACAAATGATATGCTAACAGTCTAGCTTTTTAGGTATATTTTTACCTCTGTTAAATACGTTACAACACTTCGAGCATTACTGCTGCATTTTATTAATTTGAACGTATTTTTTCTTTAAATAATCATAAATAAAAGTAAAGTTAATTATTCTAAGATAAATTTAAAAGATTCTAGAAGTGTATTATGTCAATTATTAGATCCATTATTTTTAAAATAAATACATATCACTTATTATTTTTCATTTGATTCACTATTTTTATTACTCAGTGATTTAAAGTAATTATTAGTAACTAGATTTTAAATAGTTTATGACCCATAAAAATTTTAATGACTTTAGTCTATAACTTTGAATGTAAATTTTTTACTCTTCTTATTATAAAAAATTTTAAATTATTGCATCTATGAATCTTAAATGATTATTTATAACTTTAATTTTGATACTGAAAGGTTTATCTTTTCTTATTTAATGAAAAATTAAACTTTAAATTCAATGTACTAATTTATTAGCATAATAAATATAGAATCTTATCATTATTATTATATTATAAAATGGATGTCGGCCGCGTCAGCCAAACTAGTAGGTAATCTGGTGCAGTGTATACTGCATTGCGAGTAATCTCGCACTAGATGCCACCACAAAGAAGGGTGGATATGCTCTGTTGAGACATACTTAACTTATCCTGAGGGTTCTCTCTAGCAGTATGAAAGTTTGACTGACGGGCCTTCTAATTACCTACTTAATAACTAATTCTTATTTGGACCCTATTCAAGAAGACTGAAGCATTTGACTCAAGATTTTAGAATAATTTTTAATAAGAAGATTCCCCATTTGTAGAAGCTGACATGACTCATCGGACCTCTAGAATTTTAACAAGAAACATGAGAACATTTTTTTAAATATTAATATTGAAAAAGCTGCGCGCCAATGAGGTGCTACGCGCTCTACAATCATTTTTATTTATTTATATGTTTTATCTTTTGCCTCTTGGTTTTATTCTTCCATTTAAATCTTTCTAATTTTTTAAAATTTTTCTCTTCTCTATTACATAAAATAAAATAAGAAAAATTTGATTTAAAGTAAAAAGCTATTAAAGCAATAGATAAACATAAAAATTAGAAGAAGTATAATAAAAGAATAAATATATAATTTAATTTTTATCTTAATTAGTCTTAAATAATTAATCTATTTCTTTAGCACTTTTTTATAAATTTTACATTTATCAGAATAAAAATTCTAATCAATTGATTAAAAAAATTTATAGTTATTTAAGATTATGGGGATAGAATTAGATTTATATTATGATCTAGAAACTTTGCTTAAGAAAGAAGAAGGATATATAAAAGTTTAGAATCATTCATCTAGAATATAAAACCTAAAGTTTCGAAATTATTAAATTTTATCTTTCAAGCTATTTATGAAATCTAAGGTTTCTATCATAGTGAGAGCCGTTTTTTATTTAGTTAAGAAAAGAAAAATTCCTAAAATGAAGCATTAAACTAATAGCCTTGCTTAAAAAATATTTATAATAATAAAGATATAAGAGATGAAGTTAAAAAAGCTAATAATTTTATTAAGAAGAAAAAAGTTAAAGTTTATTTATTTTCTTTTAATTACCAAATAGCAATAAAATATTTTAAGAAATTTCAATCACTTAGAACTTAGTTTTGTACAGTTAAGTTAATTATAAAGAAAATAAAGAAATGAATTAATTTTTTTCATAAATGGAAAATAAATAAAACTAGAAACTTTTTTATGATTATTTATCCATATAATCAAAAAGTAAAATTATTAAGATAAATAGGAAGTTTATTTTAAACAATTTTATAACAAAATTAAAAAAATTAAGGAAGATAAAAACTTTATATAGCTTTTTTACTATTTTAAGAATATAGCTAATATTATAAAAGTTTAAAGCTTTCTTAGCAGATAAAATGAGCTTTTTATTAAAATTAATATTTTAGCATTTATATTAGATTTCTATTGTGACTATTTTATTAGAGGGTAATTTAAAATTTAAAATGAAATTAAATTTTAACTTTGTATTTTTTTTAAATAAAAGAGAAATATATATTGTGCCGTTTTTATAATTATAAAAACTAATGATAAACAATTCTTGTATAAGAATTGTTTTAAATTATCTTTTTAGTAATAATCATCATTAATCATTAATATATTTCACCATTAACTAAAAAGTAAAAATTGATTTGTCTGCATGATAATTTACTCTTCTATTTTATTCTTGTCTTACATTTAATAAAAATAATGTTTCTTTTTCCAGATTTTCTCAGTTCATGAGGGGTAAATATCAGTAGCTCTTTCTTTCGTTTCCTAGAATCTAATATTTCGTCAGATCTTACCTTTTATTCCTTTAGTCTTCAAAATTTCCTTCACATTTGCTAAGTACTGTTGCAAATGTAGCCTTTTTTTCTTGGCTTATGAAATGTTCTTTCTAGTCTTTCTGTTTTTATGGGAATTTCTTCTGAAGCTTTCTGCAAATTTCTTCAATTTATTGAAGTCTTGAAATTAATTAAACTCAATCCCTTATGTCCTGCTCTTCATTATTCAAATATCACTCTCTAGTCCTCTCATAAGCTCTAGTTTATTTTTTTTTGATGGACTTCATCATCATCTTCATGATTTAATAATCTTACTTATTTTAAATATTTCTTCCTTCTATGAATCAAGTCTTCTTTTTTTTTATAAGTGTATAAATTATCTGTTTCATCTATTAAAAATTAATTTGTTCTACTTCAATATGAACTAAATCTTAGATATCAGAGTCTATATTGAATTATTTTGCTTTTTTTTATTTTTAATTACTACTTTTATTGATTCTGTTGAGCGGTCTCTTTTTTTCAATGGAGATATTGAGAGTTATGTTAACTTTTCTTTCTGAAGTTTTTCTAAAGATCTTCTTTACTAGTAAATTTTTGGTCTGAAGAAGGTAAAAATTTTTGGAGTTAAGACTTGATAAGAAAATCTGCTTCTGGCTTTCTCTCCTGCACGGAGGAGATGGTACTAATAAAAATGAAAAATGTTCAAAATTTACTTATTTTAAAAATCTTAGTGTTTTGTCAATCAAATAAAGCATTTTTAGTTTTAAATAATTACTCTATAACTTAATTAAGATCTTTAAGAAAAAAAGCTTCTGTCTTTTAGAAATTAATTCTTGGATGCATTAGATAAGATTGGAAGAGTTAAAGTCAGGTCAAACGAACCGGAGAAGAAAGATTGCTGAACCGTGTTTTTTATAGACTTTAAAATGTCTATAATTGAAAAAAGAGCAATTCTTACAATTAAAGATGTCTATATTCCTCTTAAAGTTAAAATTAATTGATAACTGATTTTTAAGAATTAAACAGATAAATGCTAAACAATTGAAACTAAATTTTTTCTTCAGCTAGAAATTTAAAATTATAAGTTCGTCATAGGGTTAAACTTAACTATTAATTAACAATAATAATAGTGGCAAATCCTCTGATTTTTTTTAAGTTAAATATAGTCAAATAGAGATACTAAATAAAATTTGAAAAAAGATTCTAATTAAATTAAAAAAAGAAAATGAAATTAAAAGATAGAAGTTGATTATATTATGCTTATTTTCTTAAGTTAAAAGCTTTAAATTACTATGATTCCTTTAAAAAATATATATCGTTTTGTTTATTTCTTCTTTAAGTTATCTTTTTATCATTGGCATCTTTCCTTTAAATCAATATTATATATAATAAAATGGCACCTAAAAATAATTAACCTAAAATAAATCTTATTCTAACTAACAATAAGGTACCTTAATTGAAATTATTCTTTATAGGTTGAGGATTAAAAGTTTTTTAGATCAAAGAGTAGCATCTAATTTAGTAAATAAACAGCTTAGATATAAAAATAGGGTAATTCAAAAATGATAATAAAATGATGAACACAGAATTGAACTTAAAAGCCTCAACTCATCTATTTAATCAAGAAATTAAAAGAACAAAAGAACAAAATTAAGGAATTCGAAATATCAATTAAATAAACTACAAGCAAGCTATTATTAAAGTTATAAACGATCCAATGGAGATTGAATAATCAAATTTGAATATTATTCAAACATAAAAATAATAAAAAAAAAAAGGTAAAATTAAGTTTATAGTCTTAAAAGAGAACTTAACAACTAACTTGATTCCGCTCTCTCCCAAATTAAAGAATGATATAGGACTTCATTAGTCTATCATCATTATCTCACGCCAAAAAACAATTTGTTCTTCTAGTTTCTATTTCACTTGTTATTTTATTCTTGAAATCTTGAGTTGTAAATTTTTTTTATGTACATTTAACCTGTTCTTGTTGGTTAAATGTAGAAAAGTTCGTTTAATATTTATTTCTTTCTAATTGTTTCAATTTCACTTTCCTTTCCGCATTATCTTCATCAGTCGTTTTCCTGACATATAAAACACCTAATCTTTCTACGATAGTGATTTATCTATTTGTCTCTTATCAGTATTAGTCAGGTTCAATTTCCATTGGAATGCTTGATTACTAATCTTGAGATTTTTAAACTGCTAGCTGTTATTATTCTTGCTTTGCTTAAAATTCTTTAATCTCATATTAGAATCTCGAGAATTGGAATTAAAAAAATTGAGAAACTTAATCGAAATATTTGCTAATATCTTCAAATTTACCTACAATTGAATCTTAAAGCTTATCAAGAGTTCTTGTTTGTTTGGAAATTATAGATCTAGTTATTAAATCAATTTATCTAACATTTTTCTAATTTTTCTACTCTTAAATTTTGCTTTTTTAGCTCGTATTATATATTTGATATCCTTTGCTGCACTGATTATGCAAAGGATAGCTAAGATTATTGTTCTTAGTCTTATTAAGATGAATAATGGATTAAAATAGGTTTTATTTTTTTTATTTTTATTAAGTGAGTTCTATTATTTCTAAGGTGCCATTTTATTTTTAAATAATTAATCAAAAATAAAAAAAAGATTGATTATGTACTAATTCAATAAAAAACTAGGGCACATAAAAAAGAACTGTTGAAGATGCCATAAATTTCAAACATACGAAAATCTGAAAAAACTTAGCCTACGTTTATTGTACATCTAAAAGTGATTTTTATAGAAAAAAAATGATTGATGGAGAAAAATTACTCAAATAAATAGAAGATACTCAAAAGAGAAGAACTGAGCAAGTGTTTGGTAAAGACTGAGATTGGAACAAGATATTAGCCATGAAAAAAGGACAGATTAGCACCATAGATATTTATACAGGACATGAACACGATGAAGAAATGGACGATTTCAATGAATCTAACTATGATTTTCGAACCTTTTTATAAGCTAATGCTTGACAAGCCAAATAAAGACGTCATTTTAATAAATAAA
Organism: Loxodes magnus; assembly: GCA_946699065.1. Taxonomy (NCBI): domain Eukaryota; phylum Ciliophora; class Karyorelictea; order Loxodida; family Loxodidae; genus Loxodes; species Loxodes magnus. The sequence continues at coordinate 71,555 of CAMPDV010000092.1, forward strand.
TTATCTTATCTTATCTTATCTTATCTCGTTTTAAAAATTTTCTTTGTTCAATATTGGCAACTTGAAACTAAATTTTTGAAAATTTTCTAAAAGAATAAGTAACAATAAAAATAATTAAATAAACATTATAAATTTATCTTAGAGAAATGAACAATTTAAATTAAACAATATTTATAAAAAAATAAAGGCAGTAATATAAAATTTAAAATTAAATATCTATATGAAGTTCTTTCAAATGTTATTTAAAATTTATATTTATTTATTTTATTATTTTTTCTATATTTTTTTAATTTTTAATTTAAAAAAGATTTTTATTTTAGAAAATTAAACTTAGTTTTCTTTCGTTCCATCCTTTATTTTGCTCTTAAAATACTGGTTCTCCTTATTTAAATAAAATTATTTTAATTTAATGCTTTTTAGTATCTTTTAAAAGATTTTGACAATTTAGATTTTTGTTATTTGCAAGTTATGACTACGTAATAAAATTATTAATAATAATTTTACGAAAAATCAGATCGTAATGATTAAATACTAGTACTTGATATTTCTTTTACTAATATATTCATTTAAAAAAATGACAAAATATCCAAATACCTACGATGCCTTTCTATTTATAAATGATTTACTTTGCATATAGTTTAGTTTTAGTGGTTTTAATTATTTTAACTAGTTACTAAGATAATCGTTTATTTTATTTTTAAAGCTTAAAACTTTAAAATTTCTTCCAACTTCCAGTTTGAATATCACAACCAAATAAATTGCTGTTAAAGTCATATTAGAAAACATGCTTATCACTGAATACAGGTTAAGTAAAGTCCCATTGATTTAGATTTCCAATATACTTTTCTCCTCATTTGTAAATTTATTTCTAGTCAAAAATTTGAGTATCCAGATCATAGTAATTTCGATAAATAAGGAAATAATTAAATGGTGTAATAAAAATTGCAGAATTTCCACTTTTTTAAGTCAATATTTGCTAGCACTAAGATCACTAGTTTTTAAGACAATCTAATTGTTATATGATATCTTAGCTTTTACCTGCCTCTCAATAGAAGCCTCCAAAAACATAGAGCTGTAAATCATTAATATCACATCCAAAAATTTGAACTGGAGTTTCTATTTATTGAATTTAAGCAAATTTTTTAGTGCCTAAATTAAAAATTTCGCATTCTTCTACGTTTTTATCGTTTAAAGTATTAAGACCTGAAATGATGAAAATTTAATCCTTTTTATTAAATTTAGTTCTATGAATATATCTTTTGTAAAGCATTTGAAATTCCTCTATTTTAGCCTAAGAATAAATTGAGAATCTATTTTGAATAGAATTATATCCGCCAGAAATAACAATAACTTATTCTTAAATTTACTCAACTTAAGAATATCATCTATCTGTTTTTTAAGTTTAAACTGTTTAAATTGGCTTAAATTTGTTTTCAGTAATATTATATGTTTTAAGTTAATTAGAGCTTTGACATATAGTCGAAATAACTGAAAATTAAGTCTGATTCTTAGGAAAAAGCATATTAAATTCAAATAATAGTTAACTATTTGCAATATATTTCTCTTGTAGTTAGTATTCCATGAAGTTATTTATAAATTCCGTTATTTATTATTGCTGATTTTGATAATTAAAATCTATTTCTATATTTATGATTTCCATTCCCTAACTAGCAAACTATGCTATATTTTTTACGGAGTTATTTTGCTCCATATTATTATGGACTTTAGAGAAAACCTATACAGTAAGGTTCTTTATTTATTCTATTTTGGAAAGTTGGTTCTAATATTTTGAATCTGCTACTTATTCATCTTTTTCAATTTAATATATTCTATTCTATCAGTTTTAAGTTATTAACTTGATAAGCTATTATGAATTATTTCTAACCTGAGTTTTATATTCTTTTATCTTTCTTTCTAAGTTATTTTTATTGCTGATAATTTATTACTTTATCATATCTAAATTATTTTCTATCTCTTATTTTTTATCCTTGAATTCCTAGAAATCTTTTAATTCTATATCTTCATTTATTTTAGATGCTAATATTTAATAATTTTAGATACCAGACTAAACACATTCTTGAGCAATATCCTCTGATTTATTTCTATAGGTTAAAAATTACTCTTAATTGCTTATCACTGGATTATAGCCAATTATCTTTTATTAATTAGGTTAAAACAAAATTTCAATTTCTTTAAGATTCTTTTAGATGATGGTATTACCTTAAGAACAGCTTACCTAATCCTTTGCTTAATCATTTTCGAGAACACATTCATTACATAAATTATGCTAGCAATCCAATTTATTTGATAAATTTTAATTTGATTTGCAGTCCCTCTTACATTAAAAGCACTGCTACTACATTTGATAAATTTTAAATTAATCCTTAAAATTATATAATAAGCATCAATAATAAAGTCTACAAATTAAAAAATAGACTGATTTAAATTAATAATCATAAGATGCAAGAAAAGTATTTCGTTTTGATGTAATAATCATTAAAACGTTAATACTTATTAATTCATTGTTTAAATTGCTTTATCAATAATGAAAGAATTGTTGAGATAATTTTCATAATTTTCGATGATTAAACTATTATTATTCAATTTGTTTTATTTATCAATTAATAATCTGAGTTTATGATTTATAATATCTTTAGTCTCTCCTTCTAATTAATAAGTCATTTGAATATCGCATTTTTTCCTTTTTATTAATTTTCATTCTATTTCAATTTTAAACTCTTTATATCTTTAGTTCATTTGATTCTTTTCGATAGCTGAATCTTAGATAAATTATTTTTCGGATTTAATTGATTTTGCAAAATCTTTGCCGATGTATTTATTAGCTACTCTAATTTTCTTAAGTGTTTTTTCTATAAAATCTATCATATATATTAATTTATTATTTAATCAATTGATTTTATATTCTCTTACTATTCTCCTACAATCTACATATTTAGTAATCAAATGTAGAACTTCTCCAATATTAACTGACTAAGATAACAATTTGAATATTATATACCAATGCCTTTGAGTTTCTTCTGTATTCCAATATTTTAAATTCATTCTCTATAAAAGAATTCTTTTACTAATGAAATTTATTGTATATTTCAGAAATTACAATTTAAGCTAAGAACTTTTTCACCAATTAAATGATTATTTATAGTGTATATAAAGTTCTTTGCTGTTGAAAAGAAGTTAAAAGTAAGATAAATGTATTTTAAATTTTTATAGCTATTTAAGAGAGATATTCCTTAGTTTGAATATTCCTTTATTCACGTCTATATCAAAATTCTCTTACACAAATTGAAAAAATACGAGAGTTAAATATAACTTTATATACTAATAATTTCTTACATTTCTCTTAATTTTAGAATCTATTTATTTTTATTCTTATTCGATCATTAGTTGTAAATTATTTAATTAATTTAAGGAAAATATCTCATATACCGACTTATTTTAGGTAGATGCTTATTATTTTTTGATTATAAAATTTACATTTGAGTGAAATTAACTCTTAATATTAAAATTATTTCATTTGTAGTAAATACTTTCAATTTTATTTTTATTCTCTAAATATTTAATTTTACCCAAAAAGATTAATTATCTTAATAGTTTCTTTGTATCTTATATCTGAATCACTATAGTTACCCTTTATATTTTTAAAGAGTATTTAACTTAATATCCTTGTATTCAATTTCACTGAAAATTGCTTAATACTGGTATTCCTTAAGTTAAAGTTTTTTTTTGTTTTCTTTTGTATTTAGATTTATAGTTTCTTAAATTCAAGATATTTTAAAGGGTCATCAAACTAAAATTAAGATATCTTCAAAGAACTTTTTATTAGTAAAAATAAAGCAATGAAGGGAGTATAGAAATAATATCAAAAAGGAGTAATTAGTTTAAATACATATCCGAAACTTTTTACTCCTTGCTCAGAGCAAAACTTTGAATATTCAAACGAGGTACATGCTAGACGTAATTAAGCTTAATTATGTTATAAACTAAATAAATAAATAATTATTAATAGTCATTAAAGTTAAATTCATAATTAGTGACTTAACTAGCGAAAGAAAAAAAAGATAAGGTCTTTACGAAAAAATGTAAACAAATTTATAAAAAGCAAATAAAAATCATCTATGAAAGAAAATAAAATTTACTAAAATTAAAAAAAAAATTTTTTGAAATAAGTTAAAAGTTAAAATAAATGAGAAAATTAAAAAATTTAATCTACAAGGAATTTAAGCAGAACAATTAAATTATAAATGAACATTCTTTTGAGATGGTTTTTTAAAAAAATTTAGCAAAAAGGGTAAAAAAGAGATAATACTAATGTTAAAAAAAGTAACATTTTTTAGATAAAGCTATAAATTTCGAATTTTAGTAGAGAATGTTTAAAATATTGATAATTTTAGGTACTATAATAAATATTTACAATATTTAGCAAGTTTTATATTTAAAATGTAAAATTTTATTCATATTTTTTTATTTTTAATTAGTTTTCAGTATAATAATATTGAGCCGAAGAAGAATGGTACAAGAAACCAAATCTAAGTTATTATTTAGGCAAATTACGCCCTTTAGATTTCTTCGCGAGGTGACATGCCTTTTTAATTACTCCGAGAAGATGAGACTTCGATAAGGATGGTTGAAATTTTACTTTTATAATATATATATCTGATTGCAGAGTTTATAGTGACTTGGTATTATCTAAAAATAAGTCGTAGAAGATCAATCCTTGAACATAGATTTCTTGCGAATACCTTGTCTAACATACTTAATAACTTCTGGAAATCTGCAAATCACTAGCATTTAAGAAACTAAATTTTTTATTTTAATCTTAATTACTTTTTAACATTAAGATAAAGAAAAAAATCTTAATTATTAGCCTTTTATCCATTTATTTAAACAGAAATGAAGAAAAAGAATTTTCTTTTTTAAACTAAATATTAAAAAAATTATTAACACAAAACCATTAATAATAACTATTTCTTAGTACCAGAAGGATCAAATATTAACGAATAATTAAAACTGAGTTTAAAATACTTTTATAATTTTTACTCCTTTAATATTATCTAAAAACTTTCTCTTAGTTTATACAAAAATTAGATTATTAATAAAAATTAAATTTAAATGAGAAAAAATGTAAAAATAATTCATTTAAAAGATAGTTATAATTTAAATATAATTATGAGAATTTTTATTTTATAGTTTAATATAAAAAGAAATAAAAATGAACAAAGATAAAGATCTGAATAAATTATAAAGTACATTAACTTATAAATTCATTTATATCTCACAAACTATATAAAAATAACTCATTAACAATTACAAGTTTCCGTTTTAATTATGATATAAATTCAATTCTATTCAATTTAAATGTTCTGCAGTAGCTTCAAGCCGCCGCATAAAATAAAAGTTTTTTAATCTTGGTGGCTTTTCTTCTTGATTCTCTCTTGTCCCAATTCTCATCTTCTCTATTCTTGAAGTTCTTGATTGTTTTTATTTTTTCTTGTATATTTGTCCATCTTTATTGCAATACAGTTTCTTCCTTTCCTTTTCTTCTTTAATTCAGTATTCTTTCTTGAATTTCTAGAATTTCTTACATCTTCTGTACAGATGATTCTGGCTTTTACAAAAGTAACATTTCTTCTTTATCTTTCTAGCCGCTCCATCTTGATTACCTGCTCTTCTTCTATTTCCATTTTGTCGATCTTAGGAATTTCTTGTCTCTAACTTAATATTATTTCCTTATTCTAATCTTGTATCGTTTTTATTGAGGCGCTCACCTGTTTCAACTCTTCCTACTGATGCTTCCAGAGAGTGTCAAGCTCCCTTTCCCAATTTGCCATTCGAAGCTCTCTTGAGCCCTGTTGCTCAATTAAATCCATTAGCTTCGTATTTTCCCTCTTGAAGTTCTTAACCTCTTCCTATAGGTTTATGACTACCTTGACTAGTTGATCTATGCTCAACTACCCGGATGAATAGACTCCAGATACCTCCTAATGTAGAGCCGACTTAGGCTGCTTCCTTGGCTTTTCCTGCGTTGACAGAGTGAGTTCATGGCTTGTCCTAACAATTGGGTATTCTTCCCTGAGTAAGGAAGATTAATATTACTTCACCGGAGTTTAGTCTTATTAAGAAGAAGATTAGGTTTAAGTGTAAGACGACTGATTAAGAGTACCTTCTGGTTTCCTCTCCTATTTCCTGGAGGTGGTATGGAAACCTTTCTTTAAGCTTTCCTTATTTTTTCTATTATGATATAAATAGAAGATAAAAAAAGCAGATTAATTTTTTAATTATCTATTAATTTTCAGATAATATAAGTATAAGAATATTTAAAATATATTTTAGAATAATAAAGTAAAAGCTTTAAATAAATAGTTAGGATATATATTTAATCAATTTTATTAATTATTTTTACTAAAACTATTATATTTTTCGTTCCAAAAAGCATCAAAAGATAGAAAATCGAATAATTTATCGATCGAAGAGAAAAATTTAGTATTTTTTTAAAAGAAATTCTTTAAAATTTTTAATTTGAGGACTTTAGCAGTAAATCTACCAATTGATTTATATTAAATTTTCTATTTAAAAATCTTAAATTATAATTTTTATAATTAAATATTTGAGAAATTAAAATGGATAGTATAATTATATAAAAGGGCTTAAACTCAACATAATTTAAAGAATAAAAATTAAATAAAAAATTTGAAAAAAACAGCTAGAAATAAAAATTAGTTAAATAGTTTCAAAAAATTAACTAAACATATTTATTATTTTTTCCAATCTAAATTTAATAAAAATAAATGAGAATTTAAAAATAAAATTTGTAATAAAATAAATCAAAAATAAAAGGATTAAATATTTTTATAAATAGATAGTTTTATTTTAATTTTTTCTTTCTGAATTTTCTAATTTTGCAACAATAATTTTATTAAAATAAAGATTTTAATTAAAATGAAATTGGTATTTAATTATTAAAGAAGAAGTTGAGGATAAGAAGAAAAAAATTAAAAATTATTTAGATTTCAATCTTAGAGAAGAAATTCATGTAATAAAGTATAAAATACTAAAGAGTAAACTATAGAAGGGGAATTGTATTATTGTATGAAAATTTTAAAAACAATTTTTAAGTTAAAAAAGATAATTATATGCTTGTGAAGACATATAAATATTTTTAAAAAAAAAGAATAATGAATAAGCAAAAAATATTTAAATCTATTGATATAAAGAAAATGACAGCTAGAATCAACTGAAATTAGTAAAAGCAGAAAAATAATCTCAGTATTAAAAAATAAAACATCTTTTTACAAAAAAAATTATAATGCGGAGTAAAATAGGAAATTATGAATGAAATGGATATCGAAGAAACAAAAAAACAATCAGATTAATATTTTAAACTAATAGAAATAAACTGGATATTTAAACACTGAAAACTTCAGAAAGTAATATTAACACTAGACTTATTTTATCTTTTAATTAATAATAGTTTAGTTACTAAAAAACGATATATAATTATAAAGAGTTGTAGTAAATTTATATTAAAAATGGATTTTAGCATAAGACATTTACATCTCATTATGTATCTTATTGAATGGATGGAAAACAAGTAAAAGCCTATCAAGGATAAGTTCTATTTAAAAAACAATGTAAGAAATTGTAATATTTCTTTACTTTATTATCTATTTAACTTTTTAAATACATTCTTCACAAAATTTAGCTTAAATTAAACCTCACTTTCAAATATTTAAATTTATAAATAAAGAAAAATTCAAAGCTAATTAAAGTAGATTTTTATATCAACGATTATTATAGAAAGAAAAACTAAGATATTATATTTATATCTTTTATGACTTTTTACTTACTTTAATAATTTCAAATTATTTTAAATTGATCAGTATATGATTTTTTAATCACAATTTAATTTTTATAGATTTTAGTAATATAAAATATTATGAAAATATATTCTAAACTAATATAAACATTCAAAAAATAAAGCTGAGTTATTAATAGTTAAATTTTTAATGAAAAACATTAATTTCTAAAATTTTTCTCTTGGGTAATAATTGAATTTATTTTAGTATTTGCATTTTTCACAATGGAAATAAATTATTTTCTATCATATAAAAATAAATAAATTGAGTTGAAATTAAAAGAAAAAGAATAAAAATCATTTTGTAAAAAGAAAGTAAACAAATATTTTAGTTTAATTGTTATATTTAAGAATTTCTCTAAAAATGTTTTAAAATTTTAAACATTATAAAAAGAAATTATTAGATAATTATAAATTAGAAAAAAAAAGCTATTTTCTTACAAAACACTTATTCAAAAAATTTGAAAATAGTTAAAGTTTTAGATTTAAAAAATAAAATAGTTTAATTTTTTTCAATCTGAAAAAAATTCGAATCAATTGATTAAATTTAAGCTGAATATTAAATAAATTTGATGAAAGATTAAAAAAATAAGAAATTTCGAACAAAAAGATTTTATATGAGTCAATCTAGAAATTAGAATGTTTGTAGATAGATAATAAATAAGAAAATCTAAGATGAATAATAAAAAATGTCCTTTATTACACTTTTAAATGTATTAAAATTATTTCTTCTTGTAAATAAAATATAAAATTTTAGTAAAACTAAAAGCTTTTGTATAAGTAAAAATATCAATTGTAGCAAATCAATTAGAAAAAATAAATTATCATTGATAGAAAATTTAAATTATTTTTTGTATTTAAGAACAAACTTGAATTTGGATTTTTTCTAGAAGCTAATTTAGATGTATTAAAAATTTTAAAAGCATCTGATTAAAATTGAAAATGAAGAAGAAGCAACTTAAACTAGATTGAGTTTATAATTTTCATTATTATTTAATTAATAAATTAGACAATTAGTTTTAAAATGGAAAAAAATGTAATTTTTAAAAATCATTTTAAATATTTTTTTTAAGTAATTCTTCTTTAAAGTTAAAATAAAGATGTTTAAAAATATCTTATTTGCATAATATATAAATTATAAATTAAAATTTTTGTTTGCATAATAAGAATAATTTCTTTATTTTTTTGATGAAAATAAAATAAATAAATTGAATTTAAAAGATAGCAAAAATGAAAAAATATAAAAAATCAAATTAATTTAAATATTATTTCTTAATATTATTTAAATTTTATATTTTTAATTTTGCTTTTTATTATTTTAATATATATTTAGGAATTAAGTTATTTGAAGCATATTTTTAATTATTTATCTTATAATTTATCAATTAATTTATTAAATGTATAAAATTTTATAAATGGGTGTTTGATTAGAATTTCAAACTCTTTTAGTCCTCTGTATAGTAACCATTTGTGTCTTAGTTTTGTGCTGTTTATTAGTTATAATAGTTTGGCTTACTTTTGAAAACACTAGAAATGATTATTTTACTTTCTTTATTTGAACAACCATTTGCTATCTACTTTAAAATATGTGTGGGGTAATATAAATTTGATTATCTGGGTTTATAAGTTTTTTTTGAGAAAGGCATTTAACATGGTTTACTTTTTATTTTTTTATAGTGGAAATGAATTTAATAGCTATATTTTAGCACAATGTTATAATAAATTTTAAAAGTGTCTAAAGTCCTCAAAGTATATTAGTTATAATAGTTAAATCTTTTTTGTATGGGTTTATTTATTTATTCTTTGCCTTGATCTATGAAATATTTATCTATACTTTAGACTTATCATATGAGGAAATTTAATAAAATTTATTGCTTTTTATAATGGTATTTGTATTACTCCCTATTTATGCTATTTCAATACGGATTTTGTATTTAAACACATAAATTAGAAACATAAAAATAGAGACTTTGTAAACCATCTCCTTTTAGATGTATTAAGCAATTGACTTTTATAAAACGAAGTTTTATGCAATTTATTTTTTCTTCATAATAATAATTTATTTTTCTATCTTAATCTTCGTTTTATTTTTTAAGTTTACTATTTTCCATAATTATGACTTTGATTTATAATATGCATGTTGTATTATGATTATTGTTATTATCTCTAACTTATGAAATACATTATCTTTGATTCTTTTCTGCTTAAAAAGTGAAATAATAACTGAAATATTTAGCGAAGTTCGAAAAAAATAGGAGATAGACCTTTTGAAAAATAAGGAAGAAGATGAGTTTATTTATGAAGATCTAAAAGAAACATTTTCTGAGTTTTCTCTTTCTCAGTATGCAATAAATTACGAAGAATAGAAAAAATGATTCTAGATGAACAATATTTCAACGTTTTTTTATGCTATTTTAAATAATAAATATGTTTTATTATCATTTCTGATTTAAATAATTTTAATGCATCTTATTTTATTAAAGAAAAAGATATAAAAGTTAAGAATATATCGAATTTTTTCTTACTCCGAGTATAAATAAAATAAAAGCTTATTTCTTTAATATAAGATTTTGTAAACTTTTGCATATGAATTTGATATATCTATATTTCAATTTTTTCAAGTTATACTCATTTAATAAATAAGTTACTTCTTAATCTTGAATAAACATAATAATAATAATAATAAAAATAGTTAAAGTGAGGTCAAGATTTGTATGATGCTGCCTAAAAGCAAAATACAACAATAAATTGATTATCAGATTTTTTTTTAATAATAAATAAATAAATAAAAATGATTATAGAGCGCGTAGCACCTCATTAGCGCGCAGCTCTTTCAATATTAATGTTTAATATTAAGAAAATGTTCTCATGTTTCTTGTTAAAATCTAGAGGTCCGATGAGTCATGTCAGCTTCTCCAAATGTGGAATCTTCTTATTAAAAATTATTCTAAAATCTTGAGTCAAATGCTTTAGTTTTCTTGAATAAGGTCCAAATAAGAGATAGTTATTAAGTCGGTAATTAGAAGGCCCGACAGTCAAACTTTCATACTGCTAGAGAGAACCCTCGGGGTAAGTTAGGTATGTCTCAACGGAGCATATCCACCCTTCCCCGTGGTGGCATCTAGTGCGAGATTACTCGCAATGCAGTATACACTGCACCAGATTACCTACTAGTTTGGCTGACGCGGCCGATATCCATTTTATAATATATATAATAATAATAGCAATATATACTAATTTTCAATATAAATACTTTCCTTCTTCAGGGATTTTAATTGATTGGGACGGCCCATTAAGTTTTACGTGGTAGGGTTCCACAACCATTTTTGTTAGGAAGACTAACCAGCTTGCTCTTTCTCCAAGTTTTTACATTAAAATATTTTCAACTTATTAATTCCTTCCCTTTTTATTCAAAATCTTGCTATGTTGATTTACAATATCAGCATTTTTTTCTGGCTACTTTTTTATTGTCACTTAATAAAAATTCTTTCTATTTTCTAATATTTCAGAAATTCCTTTATTTTTGTTCTCTTAAGTTGAGGCAATATATTATAATTAGATTTGAGGAAGTGGCTACTATTAGTATTCAGAATTTTCTATCTACATTAAAACACTAAACTTGATGTTTGATAGGACTGTTATTATGTTTATTCCTTTTTAATTTGCTTGATTGTGGCAAGTTAAATCTTTAGTTGATCGAGTTCTTCTCTAAGAACTTTTTACTAAGTTAAAAATGGACATTAATTGCTCTGAAAGGTAAAAAATTGTTCTTCTTACTTAGCTATTTTGAGTTTTAGATTGCTAACTTAATGATATTCGTTTATTTCTTTTTCCTACAAGGCTTTTATCTTCATATGAGGATGACGAATCTTTTTCTATAGGTTTCACTTTTCGTAAGTTTAGATCCTGCATTTTACTGATTTATATTTTTCCCGTTTAGAACATTTTTTCTATGATATCTTTATTACAGATTTTTCTTATTTCAAAAGTAATATTTATATTACTTTTATTTCAAACTTGGATAGTAGAAAGGTCTTATTAGTAATGATAAAAGATTTTAAAAACCTTATTTATTTCTTATATAAGTTTGCTTTTATTTTACTCAAACATCTACTTTAATTTTTTAATTTAAATTTGAATTTTATGTTCGAAACTCTATTCTTACATCAAATTTTAATCTATTAAGCTAAAGTCCTTAAATTTATTTTTTATAGGGAAAAAATCATTAATTCTTAATTAAAAACTCAGCGAATTTTAATTTGTTTGCTCATGGTAGAATTTAGTTATTAATGAACAGTAAATTTATTTCAAAAGAAAATAAAGGAGAGAAGTACATAAATTGGTAAAATAAAATAGAATATTACAAAAATCCCTTTTACTTTTAAAAGATTTAACCTTTTATAATCTAAAAAATATAGCAAATCGAAATTATAAAATGAAAAGAACTGTCACAGACAGTATTAAAGGAGAAATATTATAATAAGCAGGAAATTATCTGATTTTATTTTTTAATTCTGATATCTAAAAAGATGGTGAGAGCTGAGATTGACCTTCTGAATCATACTTTCTGGTTTTATGGCTAGGAACAAGTTCCTTCCCTGTCGCTGAGAAAGTCCCTGGTCAAAGTCAACCTTTGCAAGGGAACGCCTTCCTCTTGATTATCCACTCCTGGTAGGGGCTTGAAGCTTGGCTGCCCATAGCGATGGAGCTCCTTGACAGCTGCTTTTCGAAAGCAACAGGATATCCTCGTTATCCCATGAAGGGAGTGTTGGGGTCGTTAAACTGCAAGAAGTTGCAGTCCAAAACTCTTTAAGTTGAAATTAATTATTTTTTAATTCTGTTTTATAAGTTTTTTTTTAACTTATGATAGAATATTTGCGAAATGATTAATTAATTGAATATTCATATTCTCTAAAAAGGTAGAAAAGATGATTGAAATAATTGAAATTCTATTTTCTTTATTAATCATTCTTAAAAGGCATAGAGTAGATTAAGTCCTTTAAGGTATTTAAAAAATCAGGAAAGAAAGTTTTTATTTAATTAATTCCCTAATAAGAAAACTTTTTGTAAATAAATCAAGAGAAAGTATCTATACTACTGTGATGCTAATAAGATGGTAACAAAAATGATTTAAAAGTATGAAATAAAGAAACTAATAGCAGACTTAAAATTTTTAGACATCATATTGAATAAAGAATACATTATCAATTTCAAAATTTAACAGAAAGGAATCTGCTTGAATATACTCAATAATTTAGAAATTAAAATAATTCCCAATAATAATAAAGGCATCATCTAATAAATAATATAGATAAAATATAATAATTATTTATAAAATTAATCTAACAGCTTTTTAATTCAATTATAAGACCGTTATTATCTCACTTGCAGGCTACATTGTAAATGTGGAGAAAACGATACATTCAGTCATATAATTAATTTTTCATGATTTAATATATTGAGGAAATGATTTCAGTAAAATATTGTAACCAAGATATAAAGGGATCGCTATTTTCTGATTAAGCATACATTAATTAATTTTCTAGAAACGCTTAAATTAGGAAATTTTATAAATTGCTGCTACTTTCTTTGTTAAGTATTCCTTCTCAAGAAAAACGTAGAAAAGGAGACGATATTACGATATCTTTTAGATACAGTAAATATTCTAAATTGAGAGAACTATTTCTGACAAATAAAACTGCTAGCAAATATTTTAAATTTTAAGTCTAAAATTGTGTTATATCTATTGCTTAAAAGATTAAGCAAATAAAAATAAATTAAATAATTTATGATCTAATATATTATAAATTAAAGTATTAATAAATTTAATACACTAGATAATAAGATTTAAAATAAGTTTTGGAAAATAAATTTTGTATAATTATTTTTTATATGTTTAAAAATTAGCAATGATGAACAATGTTAACCAAATTAAAAAATATAGAATACATTAATAAAAAAAAATGTTTGAAGGTTTCAAGTCAGGCTTCTATACCACCTCTTCCTAAGCCAAAAAGGAAGGGAGGAAGCAAGAAACCAAGTCTTAATAATCTTAACAATCTTCTCTATCACAATCTTAACCAACACTGAACTAACAACTTGGAATCTGACAAAACGAATGAAAGCCAACCTTGAAGGATATACACACGGAAACTCCAACCTCAAGCGAGAAATCGAGGAAACAGATGAAGTCTGTTCTCCACCAGGAGATATCAGAGTTCAACCCTTCTGGCCAGATGAGCATTGAGTAGCTCATCAAAGTGGTGCTGAACCTCCAGGAAGAGGTCAAGAGATTGAAGAAGGACAATGATATGCTGATGGCTAAGCTAGATTTAGCAGAAGGAATTGAGTCAAGACTTATGTCTAGGAAAGAGATCTTAACGCCTTTTGGAATATCTCACAAAGTCAGACTAACGAATCCTAAAATTAGTGTTAGAAACAGACTGAGCTGGATAACAGACTCGGAAAAGTAGAAGAGAAATTGTAAACTTTTAAGAAAGAGTAAATCGAAAATGGAACTATACAAATGGAAATCGAAGCCTAGAAAGAGCAAACAAATCAAGGAAAATAATTCAAAATAAAAAAGAAGTGCTCCTGCTGTGGAAGCGTTTGACATTTTTATCGAAAGTGTTAGAAATTCTAATAGAAATAAAGAAACTATTGGATAAAAGAACAACAAAAGAAGAAAAAAGAAGAAGCAAGAATGAAAAGAATGTATTGCAACCCGGATGGTTCAATATACAAGATTAAGATGGAATCAAGGCAAGTTAAAGGAGGGAAAACCTGGAAAAATTCGAGTTCCCAATCTCGCTAAAATTGGACGACCCGAACTTTTATATTTAACAGCAGGGAGTATGAACTGCTGTATTCCTGACGGGGTTGGAAATCCGTAAAACGGAAAACTTAAAATTAATATTATTATTATATAAAATACATTAAATTGAATTTGAATAATTTAGTTTAAGTTATTAAAATATCTTTTACTATTAAAAATTTAATTTATGAATATTTAAGTCACATTTTATCATTTTTTTTATTATCGTGTAATTTAATTATATTTTTTTATTTAATCTGTAATATTATAAATGGAACCTCAGCAAGAATTTTAGACTCTTTTGATTCTTTAGATAATCTGCTTTATAACTATTATTATCTTAACTTTTTGTTGCTTATTTATTATATTAATTTGGCTTGCTTTTAAAAGCACTAGAAGTGATTATTTTTCTTTTGTTAATTGAAACACCATATGTTATTTAATGATTAACTTTTGTGGACTATTTAAAAATATTTTTGTCGATTAACTAAGTTTTTTTTTATACCGACTTATGACTTGGTTTTTATTTTATTTTTTTTTAGTAGAAATGAATTTAATTGCTATGTTTTCATACAATATTTGAATGAATTTCAAGAAACTCTAAAGCTCTAAAAAAATAATTATTATAGTAGTTCAATCGTTTTTATATGGACTTATATATTTAGCTTTTGCCTTTTTTTATGAAATCTTGATATTTACTTTGAATTTATCATCTTATGAAACTTAAAAATATGCTTTAATTTTTTTGCTTATTTTTCTGTGACTTCCAATTTATATTATTTCAATATGATTATTTTTTTTGCACCAAAAAATAAAAAAAATAAAAGTAGAAACTTTGCTAAGTATTTCCTATTAAATGTATTAAGCTGTTAATTTCTATAAGTCAAAGTTTTATGCTATTTATTTTTTCTTCGTAATCATTATTTGTTTTTCTATTTTATTTTTCGTTTTTTTTGTCAGAATTGTAATTTTGCATAATAACAGATATAATTAAGTATTTTCCTGTATTTTTATGACTATTACTATTATATCTAACTTATGGAAATCTATATCTTTGATTCATTACTGTTTGTAAAGTGAAGTAATAACTGAAATTTTTATCAATGTTCAAACAAAATAGGAGTTAACTTAAGAAGAAAATAGAGTAGAGGACAACTCTATTTGGTATGAGGATTTAGAAGAAACATTTTCTTAGATTTCTCTTTCTCAGTATGCAATAAATTACGAAGACTAGAATAAATGATTCTAGATGGACAATATTTGAACATTCTTTAAATCAATTAAAATAAAGCTATTAATTAATTGCTTTTATTCTTTAAAAAATCTTAATTTTATCTTACTTGGACTAATCAAAAAAAGATAAGAATAAATAAAATAAAATAAAATAGAATGTCGTTATTATTCTATCTAGAATTTTTTCATCTTAATTTGTCAAACTGTTTAGATTAATTAAAAAATTAGGCTTTTTAAATTTTTAATCAAACTAATAACTATAAAAGTATTAAGTCTTTTATAAAAAATTAATTAAGCTGTCTAAATGTTGTAGAGAGAAATAATTTTTATAATAAATTTTTTGGCAAAGAATGTTTACAAGCAAACAACTTATGTAAAGTTTAAAAAATATAATAAATCATGTAAGTTTGATTTATTTATTATATAATTATTTTTTAAAACCGCCATAGTTGTTCGAAGGTGAACAACAAGGTCATCTTCATCAGAGGTTGTGGAAGTTAAGTACCCATAATCGACTTTATGTCTTCCTCTCCTTTGGTTTGGCCTCGAGAAATAAGATTCTTAGACCTTCGACACTGGCTTGGCTTGGCTTCGTTTATTTTTAATTCTGGAACGAAAAAGAAATAATATTGCGAGCTTCATCAGAGGTGGGGAATTTAAGTACCCATAATTGACACATGTCGTCCTCTGCTTTGGTGATGCAATGAGACACAATCCTGCCATGTCCTTGAACCTCCAGCAAGTATTAAAGATTACGAGTATTCTAAAATTATACCAGTATTGAACAAGGTTTATCAGTATCTGATAATTTTATCAGTAACAAACATTCTTGTCAGTATGAAACATTTTTTTTTAAAGAGCTGCGCACCAACGAGAGTGCTACACGCTCTATAATCAAATTTATTTATTTTATGTTATTTTTTAAAATATATTTATCAATTATTTATTAATATAATTAGCATAGCTTAATAATGTGACTTCGCTTTACTTGGCTTGACACGTATTAGTTTGTAAAAAGTTAAAAGAATCAACGCAAAAATCATTGAAATCGTTTATTTCCTTTCTTTACTATTGATATTTTATTCCAATCACAGCCTT
This sequence comes from Loxodes magnus, assembly GCA_946699065.1. NCBI lineage: Eukaryota > Ciliophora > Karyorelictea > Loxodida > Loxodidae > Loxodes > Loxodes magnus. Next base: position 88,573 of record CAMPDV010000092.1, read on the forward strand.
TTCCAAATATTCGATTGATACTTAATTTTTAAGCTTCTATTATTTACTAGAGTAATCTGTCTCCACCAATTTTCTTCCTACATAGGTCATTTTCAAAAATACAATGATTTTGTTATATTTTTTCATAATTTCTTTCGCTTTTTTGCAATTTTTTGTATCTCCAACAGTTTATTTTATTTTTCCTTAACTTCTTCAGAATCGGTTTATAATTTATTTTCTGTATTAAATGCTTCTATCATTTTAGATTTATTTAACTTTTAATTAAAACTTTTTATTCGCTTAATTAGTTGCTACGCTGCATCTTAAAGTTTTGCTCTCAGTCTATAACGAGAAAAACTTAGTCAGAGTATCTTATTGTTAGTTAAGAGATTGATTTTAGGTGAATTATTTCTTAGGTGATATTTTAATTATATAGCACTTTTTTTATTATCTTTTTTCATTTTGGAATTTTATATCTCCTATTTTATATTAAAAACGATATCAAAATAATTATATTTTAGATTTCTTAATTCATTATTTTTCTTCTTAGTTTATCTTAATTGATATTCATACTCTTTTAGAATTTTAAAATTGTATATTTTATTTCTTAATTCAAAATATTTTAGTTTACTTTTTATTAGTTACTGATATTATATTTTTATATGATTTTTAAACTAAAATTCAAATTTAAGGAAATACTGTAAAGGCTTGAATTTAAAGAAAAACATTTAATTTAAAATTTTCATTTTTTTAGGGTGAGATTTTTCCAGTTATTTAACTATAATCTTTTTTTGATGCTCACTGTTTCGTAATTATTTAATCAAAATAATTTATTTTATTCTAATTTTTTTACAATAAAACTAACAAAAATGAACATAAAGAATATTAAATAATAATTTAATTAGAAAGCATTATTAAAAATTATCTTATCAATATTTAAAATAGTATTGCATTTAAATTATTTAAGATAATTTAAATTTTTATTTGTTAGGAATTTATTAAGAGAGATTTATTATCTATTAGGTGCATTATTGATATAATAATGAATAACGATAACAATATCTAATGATCTAAATGATATAATGTAAATTTATTTACACAATATATTAGTCCTATATTATTTCTTTTTATTGATTTATTAAATTTTTCATTTTCTTTCTTTCTTATTATATATTTTAAATAGGGAGATCCAATCCTCCAACTGAGAGTAATTTAACTCAAGTACTTGGAAGCATTTCAGGAGCGATGAACTGAGCTGAATCTTAGCAGGAGATAAGTAGGAAAGAACTAGAAGTATTGAGTAACGGTTGATGAAAGATGCCAGACTATTAGGTTATTTGGGGAATTATTACGATCATACTCTATTAGAAGATTAATTTCCAAATGAATGAAGTACTTGAGGAAACTTCCAATGGCAAATTTTTTATTTCCTTTAAGCAAAATTAATTTAAAGAGCTGCTCGCCATCGAGAGTGCTACGTGCTCTATAATCCATTTTATTTAGTTATCTTTTATATAATAGCTTTGATCTAAAGTTAATTTATTATTTTTATGCTATAATTTGATAACATTACTCTCAGAATAAAAAAAGGATGAAAAAAAAATTAAAATATATAATGTATAAAAGCATGCTGATATCTTAGCTTTAGAAGTTTAAATATTTGATTTTGTCATAGTTTGATTGATAAAAATATCTTTCTTACAAAGATTAGCTTGATTAAAAGCTACAGTATTAAAAATTCAATAATAAATTATTAAGTTTTTATTGTTAATTTTGATGATTAAAAATGCGAAAATTTTACAAATTCTCTTCTATTTTTAGAAATTCATAATTATGCAAATTAATTTATAAATATTATAAACCAAAAAATTTCGATTTAAAGTTATTAAAATTGTAAATAGCAAAACAGAATTAAGAATTTTAATTTAAAGCAAAATAAAGATGAAAATGTTAAATGGAAAGTGAAAGTGAAAGTGAAAGAAAATAATAAAATGTATTTATTTATCATAATTCTATTTATTACTAAATAAATCAACGAATGCTATAATAAAAATTTATTCTTATCTTAAATTTACTTTTTACACTATAAAATAATGAAAGTAATCTTTTGATTAAAATTAAATTTTTATATTTTCAATAGAATTAGTTCATTAAGGATATTTTACTTTAGCTAAAAATTTTATAAAAACTAAATCTTATTTAAAAAGTCTGAAAATTTATCTTCAGCATTTTTTTATTTTAAAAAGATTAAAAAATTAATTATTTTGGTTTTATTTTTAATTCTAAATTAATTTTTATTAAATATACTTGTTTTTTTATTTTTTCATAAATTTGATTTAAAATTTTTTTAAATATTTTTCATTATTATTTTTTACTTAGATCAAATGAAATATTAATTTTAAAATAAAATCATTTTTTTAAATAAAATTTTTATAAATTTGAACGAAATTTTATCTAATAAAATTTTATAAGAGTCAAAAATTAAAAAATAGTTTTAATATTACTTTATTCATCAGTCTATATACTATTTATAGATATTTTAGAAACGTAAATTTTTATGTTTTGTACAAATTTTACAAATTTTATTACTTTTAAGCTTAACTTGTCAATTAATAGAAATAATAATATTTTATAAATTTATTATTAAAAAGATTCCTCATTTTGAGAAGTTGAAGTGACTCTATGGACGAAAAGAATTAAATCAAGTTTTTGAGAACTCTTTTTTTAATATTAAATATTAATACTGAAAGAGTTGCGCGCCGACGAGGTGCTAAGCGCTTTATAATCATTTTTATTTATTTAATTCTAAAATATTTTATAAAGACATATTTTTAGAATCATTATTACATTTTAAAGAGATTACACTTAAATTTTTTATATTTTTATAAAAATAAAAGAATGAATTATTTCTATAATTATTTAAGATTAAATAATGTACGTCTACTAACTCTTTTTTACAAGCTTTTAATGTGGGTTAAAATAAAACTTTTTATTTTCTTATTTTATTTTTCAATTCTACTTTTTTATTTTGCATCTATAGAAAATAAAATTTTAGTTTACAATCTTAATTTTTATTACTTTCTAATAGATTTGATTTAAAATAGTTTTAACATTTAAATATTTTACTATTTAAATTTTAAATTAAAGTTATAAATACTAATTATTTATTATTACAATTTTGAGTATTGTAATTTTATAAATTTTTACTCTATTTATATTGATCCAATTATTTTTATTTTAACTGTCTATTTCTTCAATTAGATAACAAATGTAGAATTAGTTTTATTTTTTAAACGCAACTTTTTATTTTTATTTTCAAATTTAAATAAAATTATAATTAATATTATAATAGTTTGATTTTAGAACAATTTTTCTCCGAGATTTATCATGTTTTAATTAAAGCTATTTTTTTTGTTTCAAAATTAATTGGTAGAATTTTTAATACAAAGTTTAGCCTTAGCTCTTTGATAATTTTTGCATTTATTTATTTTTAGTTTTTTTCTTTTAAATTTGTTAATAAGCCATACAGATATTTAGCCTTTTAAAATTTTTACTTTATAAACATTAAAAAAATTAAATTTTTATTTAGACTGAAAAAATGAAAAGCTGTATGGAACTTTTATAAAATGCTGAAATTATAAAATTGGTTTTGATTATATTAATTTCTATCTCTAGGATATAAAATGAATTGGCTATAATTCTAATTGTATTCTCTTTGATTTTTTGACCTGCTTACCTTAAATTCATAAGACATGATATCGAAACAATTTTTTGATTTTCCGTTTTTTGGATTTTTATCTTTTCTCTCTCCTTTATTTGAATTTATGTAATCGAAGGAATCACCCTCTGATTAATATCTATGAGTGTTTTATTAACCTTGCAAATAATACTTTCGCTAATTTCCTGGATTTATTATGAAGATTAATAAATTCTTCTTTACACTAAAGCTCTTAAAGACTCTTTGTAGGCCAGAAACATAAATCTGCCTTAGGCCTTATGAGAAGCACAAAGACTAATTTTATTTTTTAATTAATCTATTTCTCTATCTTAATTGATTCAAATTAAACTCATTTTTTAGTGTTGAATGATTCTTACTAATTTATTTACTTTAGAGAAATTCAATCTTTACCTAAACCTTTTTTTAGTTTGCTTTTTGAAATAATTTAAAACTTTTTGCGATAAATGTTTACCCTAAGAAATCAAAACCTTTTAAAATCTAAAGATCTTATTGTATTTAGAGATCTTTAATAAGATTTTATTATAAATTAAAAATTTTAAGGGCAAAGTGTAAATAATACAAGAGATAGTTAAACGTTCAAATGTTGATAAATATAAATTAGTAAAAGCTAAGAATTCGGAGATTGTTAATCAAATCTAAAAAATTATTTTTAAATATACGATTTTTGTGTTAATTATAAATTAACACTGCATGGAAAACTAAATATGTGTTTAAATCATATTCAAGAAATTGTTTATAGGTTATTGTTATAAATATTAAAGAAATAAAATATAAAAGTTTAATGTAATCCTTCATGAGTAAAATATATTTAAATATTATGAAGAAAAGAAAGTAAAATTTCCTTTATAATAAATGTAATAATGAAAGTGCTTAGAAGTTGAATATAGGACTAAATTTATTTGATTAATCTCAAATTCTCATTACAAATGAAAAAGGATAAGCTAAATATAGCTTTAATATAAAATAAATTTATAATATCATAAAAAATGGAGTCTTAAAATCTTGTTTCCGGCTTTTTCTTGCGCAAAGAAGAGAAAAAAGCTCTAGAGAAAAAGCAGGCATAAAAAAATATCAAGAGTCTTCTTCTCCTCACTAACAAAACTAATAAAGAACCTAATAACTATAATAAACACCTCCTAAAGTAATAAAAAGGAAAGAATCTAATATAATAACAGGAAAAGAACTTCCATCAAAGATAATTAAAAAGAAAACCAATATTTAACAGTTAGTATTTGAAATATCCAATCTCTAGGAAGAGATTAAAGTGCTTAGGTTGGAAAATTAAGAACTAAGAAACTTATTATCGCTTGGATAAGATAACTTAGAGATTAGAATTATTAATTAAGAAAGGGAAATCCAAGCTTATTGGAACATTTAAACTGAACATAGATAAGAAACAGCAAGGCTTGGAAATATCGTATAAAAACAAGAGTTGGAGTTTATTAAGCAAAACAATATTAGCACAAACATAATTAATTAGACAAATTAGATGGAATTAGAATAAAAAGAGGTTATAAATCGAAAACCAATCAGATAAGTAAGGAAGAAATGCTACTACTGTAATAGTAAGTGACATTTGTACAAGAATTGCTAAAAATTGTTAGAATTTCAAGAAAAAATTTTGGCGTAAAGAATAAGAAAAATACTAGAGGCTCTATTGCAACTAGCATGGAGATATTTACAGAAGAAAATGATGTGAAGTACCTTTTGAAATAATAAGAACAAGAAATAAAAGAAACTGAGAAGACCTTAGTGAAGATAGTTTCATTAGAAAGTCAAGAATGATGAGAAGTGTTGCTGATAAAGCAACTTATTTTAAACGGTGTCCAGATTGGCACTGTTGAACATTTTAATTTCATTATCATTATTATATAAAATAAATTTAGTTGTTTATCCTTTAAAAGTTAAGCCATTTCATTAAATTTTAAATTGATTAATTGTTTGGATTAAAATTATATCTTCTTTTGATAAAATTTACATTAAGCTGCAAAAGTATGCCCTAAGTTAAAATTAGATAGTTCATAACTTAACTTAAAAAAGTGAAATAAATTCAGAAGTAATCAATAAATTAAAAAAAATTTTGAAATAAAATTCTGATAATATTCGATTATGATAGTTAACATATCAGAGTGTTAACTCTATGCATTTCTTTTTATTAAATTTTACTTATTGCGTTTTTTATGGCTATATATTCTTGCAATAGGTACTTAAAAAATTCAAAATCTTTTTTATATTCATATATAATATTCCTCCAACCAAGTTTTCTCTAAATTTTTTAAAAAATTCTTTCTATTTGCTTCCTTCACTATTAAAAAAAATATAATTCTCTTTAATTTTTTTTTATAACGTTTAAATTAAAATTAAAAACTTAAACTAAACTAAAATAGTCTGGTGAAATCTTTAATTGTTAGAATTACTTCCTTCAATTAAAGATGCTTTAGAATAATTAATAAGTTTTTCATCTCCCGCTTTCATCTTCATCTTATACTTCAGCTTAATCATCTTAGTTATTAATTTTTTCCTTCTATTCTTCCACTTATTCTTTTAGCTCTTCTTATTATTCCTTTCCTTCCTCGTTCTCTTCACTATTTTCTTGATTTTTTACTTCCTATTACTTAGATTCAGGACTTTCCAATCATTCTTCTTCCATTTCGAATAATTCCAATCTCCTTTTGAGCAGCATCCTGTGGAAAATTTTTATTTATAAATCTATGTATTCTATCTTGTTTTTTGGGAATTAGTTGATATAATTTTAATCATAGGTTATTAATTTTCCTATATCACTTTATTCAATCTTTGTTTTTAGCCATTCTCTTATATCTATGTAACAATTGCAATCCATAATATGTTGGAACTTGTCCAATTCTCCACAGATGCATTAAGGATTCTCGATAGGATAATGTCTGTCTTGAAGATCTTTCCGAAAGTTGTAGCTTTAAGTTCTGAGTTTGTATATACTGATTATTTCTTTTCTATATTATTTATTTAGTTTCGGATAGGTAATTTCTGGGAATTATCGTTAGTTACAAAATTAATCTATAAAAATCTTTGCAGTTGGCATAAATTTAAGTTTTTACTAAGTTATTTTATAGAATTTTTGTTGAATCTAGTTCTTTACATATTTCGTAAAGGTAGTTTAGCTACTATTATGTTCCTAATTATTAAAGTCAATTTCGTAGTATTCAGATAATCTTGTTAATTAGTCTCTATATTAATATCCTTCCTATCAATTATTCATAAGGAGAGTCCCTAATGTTGATTATGGAAGGTTAATACTTTCTTATCGTATTTTATAACAAAATCTAAAAAACCTCAAAGCCATAATATCTTTAAATGGCATTCAGTTAAGATCTATATAACATGACTCATTAAAAGTGTTTTCAGGTGCTTAGAAGGCTTTCCTTGCTATTAATCTCATACTTTTGCCAATTTTATTTAGTGTTCCAGTAGCTCCATTTTAGATTGCTCAAGGTATTAATTCTCCTCCATATTCAACTTTAGGGAGCGTGAACATCCGGCACAAAGTCTTAAAATGTCAAGGTGTCACATTTTTATATCTTGATAATGTATATACTACTTTCTTCATAGCAGACAGATAATCAGATGAAATCGATTTGCAGTGATTAATTAGATCCTTTTTTTGATGAAGAATTACTCCTAAATATGTTACTTTTTACTTTTAAATAATTGGATTGTCTTTTATTTTTAAGTTTAACTTAACTTCTTTTTGATTCTTTTTTAAGAATTAAATAGCTTCGCATTTTGAAGTATTAATATTCAATTAAGTTCATTCTAATACTTTTTATGTTTCATTTATTAAAATCTGCATGGACTTTTCAGATTTGGATAGGAGAATTAAATCATCTGTCCATCCTCTACATGCGAAGCTTCTGCCAATAGTATTACATTTGAATCCTATTATGTTACTTCTACTTTCTAAATATCTGATTACAATATCATAGTACAGCAAAGCAAGCACTGGACCATGTGAGCTACCTTATATAACTCCATTATTGTATTTTATCTTCCTAGGTAAGGTTCCATCTATAAGAAAGGAGGAATTTATGTTTTTATAGAAAGATTCAAGGGCATTTATAAGTCCTAAAGAAAGCTTGACTCTCCTGAGTTAATCGAAAAGCGATCTTCTTACTATAGTATCAAACATTTTCTCTACATCTATTAGTGTGACAAGGAGTTTTGTCTTCCCTTTTGCTTATTTGCGATAGGATTCTATTATTTACTATATTGTCCAAATTTGCATAGTAGTTTATTTCCTTTTCATGAATCCCATCTAGCTTTCATGAATTAAGTTTCTTTTATATATTTAATCATATAACCTTTTAGTTAAAGCTTTATCATATATTTTTAGTATAGAGTTCATCAAAGAAATAGGTCTCCAATTTTTCCAGTCATCTTTGCTTCTTTTTTTAAATAAAGGAATAATGATTGACGTATTGAGTTTTTCAGGTATTCTACCTAACCTCAGCATACTATTCAAGAAAGAATGAAGAATCAAAATAAGATAATAACCTCCATATTTCAATAATTCTCCCTTTATGCCATCTGGACCAGCTGCTTTCCATTAGGGATTTATTAAAAAATTGCTAAATTTCTTTAATATTTCAATAAACAAGATTAAAATTTTTGTTACTATTGTCAAGTTACTATTAAGTAAGATTTTAATGTTTATTAAAAACAAAGTTCTCTCATGAATTAACGAATTGGTTATTAAGCTCTTAATTAAAGTTCATTTTGTTTCTTATTTTTGGGTTCAGAATCTTTTTCGCTTGTTAAAACATAATTTTTGGTTCTTTATTAAGATTTAAAAATTTCTTCTTTGCTTTATCTTTTAACCATTTTCATAGATGATATTTATATTTATTTCAAAGTTTATTAGCTGATTTCTGAAGATTAAGGACTCTTTTATTAATTCTTCCAAAATAAATTTGAGTTTCTTTATACTCTTAGTTAGCTCTTTTCGCATCTATATACTTTCTTGCAAGATCTTGAGGAAGTTTGTTGTATTTAGGATCAGGAATAAATGATCCTAGTACTGAATCTGCGTTTTCTTGAATATTTCTGCTAATGTACATGTACTATTCCTCTAAATTATTTCTATCTATTTGAAAGTAATCATTACAAGTTTGTATAAATGATTGCTAATATCTTTATCTATCAATTGGATTTTACAAACGATTAATTTTATATTTCTCTAAATTATTTTTTCATCATCATCATATTTTGTATTAAACAAAAAGTTAACTGTAATTGAAATATGATCAGTTTTTAAGCAGCCATTGTGAACCTAAAAATTTGCAAATTAATTATTATTTAAATGACTACTAATTAAAATATAGTCATTACAGTACAATTTTCCCGTTCCTTTGTGAATGGATGTATTACTAATCGCATTATTAACTATTTGAAGATTGTTTTATTGCAAGAATTCTTAAAATCTAGATGTGTTGTTATAATCGTTTTAAGTATTATTTCCGTAATTTTATAATAGAGCATTGAAGTCTCCTATCAATATATGAGGATTATTTGGAAATTATCCAGTATATGTATTAATATAATCATAAGCTTAATCTTTAATAAGACTACTTTTATTATTGTTTGGCATATAGCAAGATGTGATTAATATATTTTCCATTTTGATTGAAACAAATCGATTTTAGGTTTCTATATTTATTCTAGATTCCGTATTATTGATTTCATCTCTAATAATCAAACTTACATCTCCTCCTTTATCTGCATTTCTAAAGTATGTCCTATATCCTTTTATTAGTATAGGAGGAAAATCTTACTTTTGTCATGTTTCATTAATTGAGAAGATGTCTATGTCATTATTTTTAATAAATTATTCAATCATTAACTATTTTCCTGCTATTCCATTAATGTTAATGTGTCCAATCTTGATTCGAGTTCTATATAATAATAATGAAATTAAAATGTTCAACAGTGCCAATCTGGACACCGTTTAAAATAAGTTGCTTTATCAGCAACACTTCTCATCATTCTTGACTTTCTAATGAAACTATCTTCACTAAGGTCTTCTCAATTTTTTTGATTTCTTGTTCTTATTATTTCAAAAGGTACTTCACATCATTTTCTTCTTTAAATATCTCCATGCTAGTTGCAATAGAGCCTCTATTATTTTTCTTATTCTTTACGCCAAAATTTTTTCTTGAAATTCTAACAATTTTTAGCAATTCTTGTACAAATGTCACTTACTATTACAGTAGTAGCATTTCTTCCTTACTTATCTGATTGGTTTTCGATTTATAACCTCTTTTTATTCTAATTCTATCTAATTTGTCTAATTAGTTATGTTTGTGCTAATATTGTTTTGCTTAATAAACTCCAACTCTTGTTTTTATACGATATTTCTAAGCCTTGCTGTTTTTTATCTATGTTCAGTTTAAATGTTCCAATAAGCTTGGAGTTCCCTTTCTTAATTAATAATTCTAATCTCTAAGTTATCTTATCCAAGCGATAATAAGTTTCTTAGTTCTTAATTTTCCAACTTAAGCACTTTAATCTCTTCCTAGAGATTGGATATTTCAAATACTAACTGTTAAATATTGGTTTTCTTTTTAATTATCTTTGATGGAAGTTCTTTTCCTGTTATTATATTAGATTCTTTCCCTTTTATTACTTTAGGAGGTGTTTATTATAGTTATTAGGTTCTTTATTAGTTTTGTAAATGGGGAGAAGAAGACTCTTGATATTTTTTTTATGCCTGCTTTTTCTCTAGAGCTTTTTTCTCTTCTTTGCTCAAGAAAAAGCCGGGAAAAAGATTTTAAGACTCCATTTTTATATATTCGAGTTCTATATTAATATTAATATTAATTATTATCTTTATAACTTTCTTTTGATCCAGCTGGAAGTCCATTTTCGTAAATGCAAATATCTTTATTCCCTTGCTAATCATAATCAACATTTACAAATCTTATATCATATTCCTGATGCTGATGAAAGAATTAGATAATTATAAAAATTACTTATTTATTATATTTTTATAACAGCTTTTGATCCAAAAATATTTAGTTTTTTTAATACTATCAATAGTTCCAAAGGTTAATTCTTAATTAATTGTCACATACCTGCCTTAAATATTACTCATTTCATACTGTGTTTTTCTTCAAGAACCCTATAATATAAATTCCTTGAGTAAAGGCGATTTAAAATTTAATGATTGTATTATTTTTTCGCTTTCTTTTTGATCTCTATATTTAATACTACTTTTAGCTACTGGAATTTAAATATAATATTTTTCCTATTTTCTTTTAAGAGGGTTTGATTTTTTAGCAACAGAACATTTTTAGTTTTCAATTTTATTGAAGTCTGTCTAGTTCTATTAATCTTTTGATTAAGTTTTAGCTTTAAGGCTAAATAATCATTTCATTAGCATTTTATTAATTTCTTATTATTTTCTCAGAATTTGCTCTTACTTTTAATTGCTACATATGAAATCTATATTTAACTAATGATAGGATTACTAGAGTTTTATACAATTCTTTTCTTACAAATTCACTTGGCAAAATTGGTCTAATTGATCAACTTTTATTGTGTTAGATGATATATCTAAACACTGGATTTTTACTTAAATTTGCTTATTCTATCCTATAACATCTGCTTAAGTTTAATTAATTTTGGCTTAATTTGTTTCTGTTTATGCTTACATTTCAAAATATCTTTTTTAATATTTTTATAGTTGCTTAGTATAAAAGCTTGTTATGTTTTCAATTTCAATTTCATTCTATTAAATGTTAATAATCCTAACAGGATTTATTCTTTTTATTACTGCTGTGCTTGTAATATCCTAATCTGTTCAGAATTATATTGTTATTGATTCTCTAGTTCTTAACTAAAAAATAAGATTTGATTTTTTAACTCCTAGCACTGTTTATTGTATTATTGATTTTCAAATTACTAATTTTTTAATTCGACTTCAGTCTTATTCTTTAGCTAATAAACTTATTAAAGTTCTCATTATATTTAGTCTGATTATTATTGTTGATATTAATATAACTCAATTAAGCATTGCTGATAGTTCATTTATTAAAAAGTAAATATTTCATTGAACTACAAATTTGTTTATATCGATTTATGATTTTCAACTAACTCAGTTTAAGTCATTTATTGATTAAAAAAAATTTATTCAAATTATTAGTCTAAAAAGTCTGTTTAAATCTCCAACTCTCTAGTATTATTCCTTTATTTGTAAACTTCTTAAAGTAACTATTAAGTATGATATAATATAAATTATTTGATTTCCTTAATTTTCTTATTAATTTTATTAATATAAATCTTGTACTGCTCAGAGATTGCTTCATAAGAGTTAATCATGTCTTAATTGTTTTGATTAATTAGTGCAAAAGCATTTTTTTATTTATCTAAAGAAATGTTATTATCTGTTAAGTTTTTTATTTATGTCTGAAGCTTTTTTACTTCATTCAAAAGCGTTCCATTTTATTTTTTAATTAAAAGAGTATCTTAAATATCCATAGTATTATTCCATGCTTAGAACTGGTTAGATAATATAATATCCAAAGTATCTTACTATAAAAAGGATATTTTTGATATGATTGGTGAGACTGAGGTACCAAGCTATTTTTTTTATCTATATGTATATTTCTCAATCTTTAGAATTCTTGATAGTTCATTTTCACTTTTTAGGGAATTTCGAAGTAATTTTAACGGAATACGAAGGAACTTGTTAACTGGAGATTAACTACAGATATTTAGTAAAGCTCTTAATAAGTTAATTATCTTCTTTACGGATTTGAATTGAAATGAATTAGGGTCACTTTTTAGAAAGTAGTCGAACATCTACCTATGCTCATTTCATAAGATGGCAGCTTCTTTATTTTTAGATAAAGAAGAGTCGTCAAGATTATAATCCTGCGATATTTAGAAATCATCCATCTTTTTATATTAAATAAGTTTGATTATAGAGCGCGTAGCATTCTCGTTGATGCGCAGCTCTTTAAAAAAAATGTTTCATAATGACAAGAATGTTTGTTACTGATAAAATTATCAGATACTGATAAACCTTGTTCAATACTGATATAATTTTAGAATACTCGTAATCTTTAATACTTGCTGGAGGTTCAAGGACATGGCAGGATTGTGTCTCATTGCATCACCAAAGCAGAGGACGACATGTGTCAATTATGGGTACTTAAATTCCCCACCTCTGATGAAGCTCGCAATATTATTTCTTTTTCGTTCCAGTATTAAAAATAAACGAAACCAAGTCAAGCCAACGTCGAAGGTCTAAGAATCTTATGTCTCGAGGCCAAACCAAAGCAGAGGAAGACATAAAGTCGATTATGGGTACTTAACTTCCCCAACCTCTGATGAAGATGACCTTGTTTTTCACCTTCGAATAACTATGGTGGTTTTAAAAAAAATATATAATAAAAAGACTAAGTTCAATCACTTAGCAGAAGTTCTCTTACCTCCTTATCATCTTTTTCAAGCTGAATAGTTAACTAAATTTTATCAGGCAGAAAAAATTGGTTATCTAAAATATCTTACAATGAAAAGAAATTTCTTGATTAGGTATAAAGGATCTATAAATAGTTGGTAATATTATGCATTAACTTAGTCAGATTTTATGCTATTACTTCAGGTTTGAGAAATTGAGAAAAGCAAGAAAGATATGAGTTTAAGAATTCTAGTCAAAAAACTTGATTGTCATACATAATATAGAAGAGGATTTATCTAATTCATCTATATAAAAGTTAGCTTTAGTTTAAGAGATCTGATCAATCATTTTAATCTATTGAAGCTACTAGATCATTAGAGCTTAATTAATATTATAATGCTCTACCTTTTTTACATTCCTATGATATATAATTTTATCCTTAAATGAAGAAAGCGAAAAAAGTATTTCTACAATTCTAATTTTAAAAATAGTTACCAAAGACTATAAATTTTAATTATAGTGTTTCTAACTAAGTGTGTAAATGATACTAAAGGAACAAAAATTTAAAATTTTTATTGTTGTTGAGGTTAGAGGAATGCAAGAATATTCTACTAAGAGGAAAATCATTGAAGTGTAACTCTTTAAATTAAATTCAAAAAAATGCCTTCAGTTCTTAAAAGCACTACTCGTTATTACCAAAATCTCTAAATTTTAATTAGTAGCACAAATATTTGCTAGCTTAGATACTAAAAGATTATATTTTTCGCTTTTCAGCTCTATACTTTCTATGATAATTAGAATCAGAATGCATAAAGAATCGCATTTTCTGTTTAGTTTCTTCTAATTCTTTCACATTTAGTTTTCTTTTCGTTAGGTATACAGCTCTTTTCCTCTCTTTAGCAGCCAATCAATTTTTTTAGCTGATATTTATAATAAAATTGGCTGTCTAATCTTAATCCTACAAAATCTATAAGTAATCTTAATATTTATTTATAAATAAATTCAGATATTAGATTAATGCTATGTTAGATTTACTCATCTATTAACTTTCTAAAATATTGCTCTAGTGTTTATTTCATCTTTATACGTTCTTTTTATTTCATTTTTTCTATAATTTTAATTAAATTTGTTTCAATTTATCTTTAACTTCCCATCATTGTCTTCTACCAATTCGCTATTCCTTCTTTTTTCAATATTTATAAGTAAAATACTCGTTTTGTCAGTTATCCTTAAACTTAGTTAAATCAGCAATAGCCTTTAAGTATCAGATTCTAATTGGTTTTATCTTAAACTAGCTTCTCTTTAATGATATATACTTATGTTTATACTCTACATTAGAATCTATTAAAAATAGAGCACTTAAGCTTAAAAGCAAATACACATTTTTCTTAACCAATAACTTACTTATTTATCTTAGTTTCATTAAACTTCTTATCCATTCAACTAATAACTCTTTAATTCCTACCAGTTCTATAATATCTATTCTTTAGACTCATAAACTTTATAGTTCTTTAACTTATATATAATAGTCAATCCTTTATATTATTTATCTAGCATTTAGTATAAATCAAAGTTTTGATTTGAAGTTTCATTCTTGAATTGCTTTCTATCAATTATCTTCTTATAGGTGTAAAATTTTCGACTACCTTTACTATTTGTCACAGACTCCTATCAATATTATCATTTTGAATGTAATTATAGCAAACTATTTAGATAATTATAAGATCCTATTTATATATCAGTGCCTTAGGAATCTAGTTTTCCCCTTAAATTAATGATGCTTTCTCAATTTTTAGAATGCTTAAACCATAAAATTACGCAACTTAGTTATTGCTTTAAGAAGACATAAGCCTTTTTTTATTTGACAGGCTTAAATTTATCTCCTTAATTTAAGTTGGTTATCTGATTATACTTAATTTAATATACTCAGTATGCTATTAATTACCATAATTGCTAGTAATTTTTGTGGATTTATTTTCTTATAAAAGTATTGGCATGATTTGAAAGTTAGAATTTAGATTTAAAATAGAACTATAATTTCAAAAGCTTTCTATCATTGTTGTAGCATATTAGTGAATTAGTGTATTTTGCTAGCTAGATCTTTTATACCACATAAAAATACACTTTTAGTCAACTTAAACTCTATTTTATCCTCTATACATTGCATATCCTATTTATATAATTGTTATGCATAGTACAAATACACTTCATTTAAACAATAATAGATAGAGCTATCTAGTTCTTCTATTTTAGAGCTTAACTTTATTAATATTGCTATATTAGTGATATAGCATGCTTATACTTATTTCATTTATGACTTATAAAGGCTTCTATTATTACTCTATTTCCTTTAAAACTAACATTTTGTTTATCATTTCTCTCTACAATTAAAACCCTCTAAATTTGACTATTTGCTAAAAGCTAATGCTAAAGCATTTTCTTTAAAGATCTAATTTTTGCTTTATTTTCTATTGTAGTACTATAGCATGTTTCTTATGCATAAGTATACAGTATTTCATTTACTACCTAACTAAACTTATAGGGTACTTTTAGGAAATTTGGAACTATTTAGCAAACTATTCTTATATGAAACATATTTAAATGCATTAAGTCAAAATTTTATCAATAGTACGCAAAAGTGATCAACATCTAGCCAAAAATATTAATAAACAGTAGGAAAAAATTCCTTTGCTAGGCTAAAGCAATCCTAGGAATAACTTTCTTCTTCATAGTCATTAAAGTATAAAGTTAAAGCATAGTAACTACTATAGATCACAAACTTATCTACCCACTACAAGTAGAATCTATATAAATGAATAATAATTATAGAAGTAATGATAGCAATATGATAGATGTAAGTGATGATTGATAGTTGTATTGCTTAGCTATTTTAATTAGATGTTTCTTTAATGGATAAAATAAATTTATATTTATATAATGAAAAGATAATCCACCACTCTCCTTCAAATCCTTTTCCTTAGAAAAATTATTAGGAACTCTAACTTCATGTATGAGACTAGAACCTATGCTAGAATCGGAATTGGAGTCATCAAATATGAAATCACTCCGAATTTAAAAGCTCGCAATCTGCTGAATATCTCTTCTCTTTGTAAAGGAACAAACCTCAAGGTTATTTATAATACCTTCTCTAAATAATTCTAATAGCAAGCTTTAAATGTGGATGATTCTGATGCTGGGTTTACTTAAGTTGAATAAATATAAGAAGATGGATTAATAATTTCAGGTGGTAAAAATGCAAAGGAGAAAAGGTTTATGGTGAGCAATTAAAATGGAACTTAAAACTTATAAATGCAATTTGAAAGATTCTTACATAAAACCAGCTATGATAGTAAAAATAGAGTATTCGTAATATCAGGAGCAAGTAACTGATTTTTTGACTAAACATATGTAGAAGAGTGTGAAGTATGTGATTTAAGAACAAGTCTTTTCTAAACAATTACATCGATTAAAATTCCTGTTTATAACTTTGGTTGCGATTAAACATTTAACAGATTGTAAGTGTTTGGAGGATATAGCTTGCAAACTAAGAGTAACTAGGATAGGATATAAGTGTATGATAAGAGATTGAATGATTGGAAGATATGTGATTAGAGATTAATTTAAAGAGCCTAAGCATAAGCAATTTTCTTAGTAGAGTATGAAGCATTTTTAATATATGCTAATGATTCGGATATGGAGACATAACTATATGATAACTAGTAAATAATAGTTTAAGGAGAGTAATATCCAGCATTCTACAATGGCTGAGATTATACAAACCCTATAGAGAGCATGAATAGGGTGTATTAGTATAATTTTAGAAGTATGCTATTTAGGTATGATTTGAGAGACGAAAGATGGATAGAGATAAAATAAATAAGCCTTAAATTTTAAAATTAATTTAAATTTTAGCCAGATAATTAATACAAATAAAGAAAAGAGTCTCTATTTATAAGTTAAAGGATGTAAAATGAAGTTTAATATAAACAAATAATTTCTTAAATTAAAGCTATTTATCTATCTTATGCTTCCTTTAGAATAACTTTATATCGTGAATATATTTAATAATCTTAGTATTTTAGTTTCTAATCTAATTGTCTCCTTTATTATATTTCCTGGCTAAAATATATCAATAAATCTCAACTAAGTTGCTTTAGTTCCTTTGATTCTTAAATTCGACTATAGAATACATATCTATTTCCCTGGTAGTTTATAAAATGAAAAGAAAAATCTAATTTTATTTAAATCTCTAATGTGAAATAATTGAATGACTGGATTGCTCCATATAAGACCTTCAATTTATATATACATAAGTATGTGATATTTATATCATACTTTCGACTTAAGATATAAAAAACTTAATATTTAATTAATAAGAATCTTTTACAAATGAGATAAAACTTATTTTAGGAAGACAATTTTTAATTGTACAATTTGATTATAGTTTGCAACAGAGCAATGTTCAAACTGGGATCTTGCCTGATTGTAATAAAGTAGATTATAATATCATACTTTTAAAATGAATACTTTTAAATATCCTCTTAGTGAGTAAATAAAGTTAATTATTGAGGTATTTTCATTCCTTTTTTCTAATTTAAGCATTTCTACTCTCTGCTTGACGATAAAATTAAAGCGATAATGATATACCTATCGAATTATCTAAGAAATAATAATATAAACATTTTCATTATTTTTATAAATAAGCTGATATGTTCAATCTGAATACTTAAATATGCTTCTTGTATATCTATCTACTAGCAATAAAGATTATATATTCTAATTTCTTTATTTATTTATCAAACTAAAATTGCTTTATCTATTCTGACTAGAAGCTCAGCAAATTGCTCAGCCATAACTTCTAATTTACAGTCTTTAAGTATTAACGATTACCGGCGGCATGTGCGGGGATAGTTAGTTGATATTCGGATATCTGCAGTTAGGGAGTTCCATCTCTTTGGACTGCCTGTCGTCAAACCCTACCAATGGTAAACCGGATAATTCAATTTGATTTTGAATAAAAATACTGTATCTATGCTAGTGATATATATCTAGACGAGACGAATCACTACTCCTGAAACCGCCAAATTTTAATTATACTTTCATTCTATATTTAATTAGTCTTATTAATACTCTATCCCAATAAAAAATCCACTAATTAGATTTAAATAAAGTACCTAATAGAGTTTCTTTATAGTAAGTTTGAAACATTATAGACATCTTGCATTTCTTTCCCAAGAATCACTATAATTACTTTTAAGTACATCAAAGCAAAATACTTTCTTAAAGTTTAATTAAGCATAATTATAATTTTTCTAGCATATATAAATTTATAAGGTTTAAAAATAGATGATGATATATAATTAAAAAATTGAAGCATATTAATAAATTTTAAGTATATGATTATCAAATTACTCTGAGTTTGATATATCAATAAGTATAAGTTTAAGTTATATTTGAATAATTATTTAAATGCTAACTTTAAAATCTTTTTATTTACAAAGATTAGAGAAGAAGCTTAATTAATACTTCGAACATAATCAAAATTATTTAGAAATCCTATCGATACCTTATAGATTACTTGGATTATAAGTTCTACTCATTTAGTAAGTTAGTTTACTTTTATTATAAAAAGAAGGAAAAGATAGAAAATATTTTTTCTCAGAGGTATGATGTAGATTTTATTTTAATCCTAGGGCTATACATCAATGTATATACCAAAGGAGTCAGCTAAAGATATTACCAATTTCTTTAAGCTTAAATAAGTTTGATGCTGATAGTTTAAATAAATCTAGTTGGTCTAATATTTTAATTTACTTTATTCATTTTCCTTCATTGTTATTCTACCTACTTTTGTTCTTGATATTTTGGTAGTTGGAAGCTTAAGAGTAATTTAATCATATTAATATACAAAGATATAACTTTTTTTTTAACATTATTTTGAAGAATAGTTATATATTCATATATTTCATAAGTAAAGCTTCAGATTGCAGCTTATTTATCTAAATGCATAAAATGTTAAATTGAACGTAGAATAATGAAATAGTTTATTTAGATTTTAAGTTTGCTAGCTATTCATTTTTTTTATTTCTTCTGCTTCTACTACTAATTATGATATTTATTCGAAGCATTCTTTTATTCCTTTTCCACTCTTTGCTGAAACTTCAAAATATATCAAATTGTTTTCTAATGCAAACTCATAAGCTTCTTCAAACTTTACTTATCTTTACTCCATTAGATCACTTTTATTTCCTAATAGAAATATGTGTACTTCTTTAATGCATCACTATTTAATATTCTTCAGCTTTTCTATCAAGAACTTAAAAGAAGATAGATCAGTAAGATCAAAAATAAGTAGAATTATTTAGCAAGATCTTTAGTAACTAAGCATTACTTCTCTAAGCCTTTCTCCACCTGACACATCTCAGATTTATAATTTGACTATTCCAAAGTTCATTTATTACTCCTTAAATTTAAAATCTATACCTTTTATCTATATGAAATTAGGGAATCAATCTTCAGCATATCTTATCATAATACTAGTTTTCCCAACAAAACATTAACCTTATAAGAGTGTTTTGAAAAGATAGTCATATTTCATTCCTTATTTCATTTTATTTATAAACTTAAGACACAGATTTAGTATAAAGTACTGTATTACAACCAAATGGGTTAATGAAATTATATCAGTTTCTAAACTAGCTTCGTATAAAAGTAATTGATCATATAAGTATATTTTATAGTAAATATCTACTTTTACCAATTTTTACTCTATACATTATATACTATAAATTCATATTTATGCTTAGTATTTTAGTAAATACCTATATAGATACACATATGCTTTTAATCAATCTCCCTCATTTTCTTCAGAAGAATGCTTAAAAAGCTTGGTAGAATATAAATATGAGTCTATTATATCTTCTTTAAATTATTTTCTTGATCTATAAAATAAATATTTTACATTAAAATCTTAGTTACTAGCTAATAACTTTAATGATATAGTTAAGATACTTGAAGAAGGAATTTAATACCTTTAGTGATATTATTATTATAATTTTAAAAATTAATTTATATATGATTTATAAATAACGCTGAAAAGACAGCCAATAGCATTTGCTTTTTATCTTTGGATGCTCAGAGCTAAATTGAAGATATAAAAGGAATTCCAAAGCTAAAGCTTCTAGTCCTGATGGAATCGATGAGAGATATTGAAATATGGAGGAACTTTCTTACTATGATTCTTCACTCCTTTTTAAATAAAAGGCTAAGATTTAGAATATTTCTGATGAACTTAACACTTCAAACTGTATGATAAAGTTCTTAAGAAAAGGTTCTATAGCATATTTATTAAAGAAATTTAGTTC
Organism: Loxodes magnus; assembly: GCA_946699065.1. Classification (NCBI taxonomy): domain Eukaryota; phylum Ciliophora; class Karyorelictea; order Loxodida; family Loxodidae; genus Loxodes; species Loxodes magnus. The sequence continues at coordinate 109,091 of CAMPDV010000092.1, forward strand.
ATTTAAATTAGATGGAATTCATGAAGAATTAATATGCAAATTAGTAGATACGAGAGATCTAATAAATCATTTATACCTTCCATAAGCAAGAAAATGAAATGCCACGATAATAGCAAATTTGATCTATTTAGAGAAAATATTTGATTTCATAGAAAGAAAATTACTATTTGAATAAAGGAACTAAGTTATCATAGGGACTCATAATAGCATTTGATTCGTTTTACAAAACTTTTATTTAATCATAGATAGAAAATTTTCAAAATAACTATAATATAGTAATAGAGTTATGCAGTGAAGCTCATATGGTCCTTTATTAGCTCTATTGAGAATTCGTTGTTTAGAAAATAAAAGTAGATAGATAAAATTTAAATGTATTAATTTAGATATAAGGTTTGCTTGCAAAGAGCTGATGATTTATACTATCAAAATCAAGAATAAATAAGCAATAATTAATAAACGAAACTAAAATGGTTTTAGACTGAACATACTTATAAATAAATATTCCTAAATTTAAAGTTATCTAATTTTTAAAGAAATTAAAAATTACAAGTTATAGCTTTAATTGATGATTGCAAACTTAACCAATCATATAAAAAGCACCGTATTTAGGAATTCTTTCACACTAAAATAAGAATCTGAAAAATCTATAAAGAAATAACCTCCAAATATCTAATGGCTTTATAAAAGCTGTTTATTTATTTACAATTTATAAAAATGTGACAACATGGAATTTAAAAAACCTTATAAGGTTTTTACATTCCTCATAGTAGAATATGGAGGTGAGATAGCACTCTGACAGTACACAAAATTCTGCTATAATGAATAAGAATTAAGGCAAATTCAAGACTTATAGAATGAAAAACCATTCTAAAAAAATGGATAAACCTAAATGAAATATTTATAGATCATAATTTAATGCCTTTCAAGCATTTTGGCACTGAAACTTTACGAGATTTTTATAAAATGAGAAAGAAAGTATCGAATTTACTTTATCAATTATAAAAAGATTATTTAGAAATAATTTTAAAAAGATATTAATATTTACGATGTTTAGTAATTATCTGCATTTACAACATCAAATTAGAAAATAAAGAATAAAGCTATAGCATAATATTTTTTAAAAGATATTAGAAAGTTTTCTCGTTCTCAAAAACAAGAAAACTGGAAATAAAAAGAAAGTATCGTCAAAAAAGAAGACTTGAAAAAATGTGAGAGGGAGGTTTATAATAATATTTTGAACTTCAATAAGACTCTTAGTTAAAATTATTTTATACTTAAAATTCTCTGATAAGTTATTATTTTAAAAGTATTTTTGCAATCATTTTATTTACTTTTATTAGCCAAAAAAATATTTTCTCACTTAGTTGCTACTTTTTTCTTTTTTCTCCACCACTTCTTAATGTTCTTCCTAAATTTCTATTTAGTTTATATGCTTTTTTCTAATATTTAAATCCTTTTATTGTAAATTTCTGAAAAACCTCAATTTGAAGGTATATTTCTGATTATAAGTATGAATATAATCTGCTAGTTCAAGTTTGATAGAATTAAAAACTATTAGTCTTTCCAAATTTTTACCAGAAGATATATTGAAAAGCTTTCTAAGCAAATCTAAATAATAAGCACATTATATGATATGTATAGGCATTTACCTTCACATAGTGAGCTTGTCATTTTCAGGAAAATGTAAATAATTTGAAAATTATAAGAATGAGTACACAACACAAAGAATGATACTATTTCTTTCCTATATTCATTATGTATTAGGATCCATTAAAAACAGAGATAGGTTTCTGTGGGTGGCGCATACCTCCTTTACCTTAGAAAGAATTAAAAATAGTTTAGAAGTTATATTATAAGTAAGTAGTACTGAGCTATACTTTAATAGAAGAAGCTTGATTAACTTTTCTAGTTCTATGATAATTGATGGAAGCGATAGTTCTTTAAGGATATAAGATTTAAATTCTGATGAAATTTCGTTTTTACGCTCTGTTTGACATTATTAGAGAACTTAAACACTTTAGAATTTTCACTCTTAATCAAGACTCTAAAAATTGAAATGTGTCATTCAATCCAATTAGCAATTTTTTTAAAGCGAAGGAGTAATAATTTATCTCTTTTACTAACAAGCGATGTACTGGCCTTTGGAAATAATAGCAATATCAAAATTTATATGTTCATAAAGATTTAAGCCAGAATATCTAAACGGAACGAAAAGCAGAAATTTAATATATTTCTTTCAAATAGAATATATTTTCAATCATTTTATGAGAAAATTTATCTTTATGTTTTGGAACTTAAACTACTCTTATGAATTTATATGATTTTAGATTTTATCCTTTTGCGATGCTAACCTCCAGTTAAATTTCAACAGTATTTGATGAAAATAACCATACTTCTTTTAGTTCTATTGGTTGATAAGGACCCTGAAGTTTCATTGCTATTATTCTAAACTAGATTATATTTAGTTATCAGATTTTGACTATGCTTTTACTATAAAACATAGACTCCTTTATTTTATATTAATTGACTAAAAGGAAAATACTACAAAATAAGTTTATGGTTTTATTTTATTTTAATATGAAAAACAGATATCTAATTAAATTTTAGAAGTGAAAGATGCTTCTTCAGTTTACGAAATTCTTCTTTAAGTAATTATCTTCTAAAAATTCATGAAGATAGTGGAGTTGATTTAAAAATATATTAAATAAACAATGATATAAATAACGGCATTTTCTCTTAAAAATCTCTTTATTGAGGCAATCCTAATAATTTATATTTGGTTATTTTTTATTTTTAAGTTAAAAGTTAAAAAGCTTTGTTAAAGCCTTAGTAGTCAGCCATCTGATTTATTCTATCGGCTTGTCTCCATTAGTTTGTCTTGAATTCCTACTAGGCTTAGTTAGGCGGTGTAGCACTTCATTAATGCACCATCCTTTAATATTCTGAATAGTTTTGATCTTGCACGTAGCGTTCCTAATTATTTATCCAAGGATTAAGATTTTAATTAAAGAGTTTTTTCTATAAATTTTTCCGCTTTATGTTGGATATATCCTAAATAGTTTTCTAAAAATATCTTATTTATTCTTTCTTTAAATTTCGCTTAGTTAGTAACAGTATTTTCATTGGTTTTATTTATTGCACACGTAGCATTTTATTCTTCTTTTAAACTATTATTCCTTTAACAGTTATTTAATTTAAATTTACTAGTTATTTTAAATAAAGTTTACTGTTTATTTTAATTTGAGGCTTCATTTTCTATTTCCATAAGATCTGATTAATTCTGTTAAAACGAAAATGAGACTACCTGAATTTATTATTAAATTTAAAGAATTCTTTGTTCCAGTTTTTTTTCTATTTCTTATGATGATTAATATTGTTTCTCAAGTAAAAACGTTATTAGTTTTCTAATTTTTCTACTTTATCAGTGAGGTATCTATTTTTGAACATAAACTCTTTTAATGACTTAGATAATATTTATATTTGAGTTTGTGTCCGAAATTTTTTAGTTCTGGATTTCCAAGTGGTTAATGTTCGTCATATCAATCATATTTTTCCCTTTCACTCATTACAATTATTTCGCTTTTTTATTTTTTAGAGAATTTGCTGTTTAAATATTTAGCTCAAAGTTCTGTTATTTCTTAGAAGCTATTTTATTATTTTATATATTAAAACTAAACATCATTCTCATCGTGCTTCTTCCTCATTCTAATTTTCACCTTCGTTTCTAAAATATTTTTTGTTCTTCCTAAGTTTTTAATTATCTTTTGTAAAGGAGAAAATAAACAAAAGTATGCGCACAATGGTAAAAGGGCCCACAGAAACCTATCTCTGTTTTTAATGGATCCTAATACATAATGAATATAGGAAAGAAAGAGTATCATTCTTTGTGTTGTGTACTCATTCTTATAATTTTCAAATTATTTACATTTTCCTGAAAATGACAAGCTCACTATATGTGAAGGTAAATGCCTATACATATCATATAATGTGCTTATTATTTAGATTTGCTTAGAAATGTTTTCAATATATCTTCTGGTAAAAATTTGGAAAGATTAATAGTTTTTAATTCTATCAAACTTGAACTAGCAGATTATATTCATACTTATAATCAGAAATATACCTTTAAATTGAGGTTTTTCAGAAATTTACAATAAAAGGATTTAAATATTAGAAAAAAGCATATAAACTAAATAGAAATTTAGGAAGAACATTAAGAAGTGGTGGAGAAAAAAGAAAAAAGTAGCAACTAAGTGAGAAAATATTTTTTTGGCTAATAAAAGTAAATAAAATGATTGTAAAAATACTTTTAAAATAATAACTTATCAGAGAATTTTAAGTATAAAATATTTTTAACTAAGAGTCTTATTGAAGTTCAAAATATTATTATAAACCTCCCTCTCACATTTTTTCAAGTCTTCTTTTTTGACGATACTTTCTTTTTATTTTCAGTTTTCTTGTTTTTGAGAACGAGAAAACTTTCTAATATCTTTTAAAAAATATTATGCTATAGCTTTATTCTTTATTTTCTAATTTGATGTTGTAAATGCAGATAATTACTAAACATTGTAAAATATTAATATCTTTTTAAAATTATTTCTAAATAATCTTTTTATAATTGATAAAGTAAATTCGATACTTTTTTTCTCATTTTATAAAAATCTCGTAAAGTTTCAGTGCCAAAATGCTTGAAAGGCATTAAATTATGATCTATAAATATTTCATTTAGGTTTATCCATATTTTTAGAATGGTTTTTCATTCTATAAATCTTGAACTTGCCTTAATTCTTATTCATTATAGCAGAATTTTGTGTACTGTCAGAGTGCTATCTCACCTCCATATTCTACTATGAGGAATGTAAAAACCTTATAAGGTTTTTTAAATTCCATGTTGTCACATTTTTATAAATTGTAAATAAATAAACAGCTTTTATAAAGCCATTAGATATTTGGAGGTTATTTCTTTATAGATTTTTCAGATTCTTATTTTAGTGTGAAAGAACTCCTAAATACGGTGCTTTTTATATGATTAATTAAGTTTGCAATCATCAATTAAAGCTATAACTTGTAATTTTTAATTTCTTTAAAAATTAGATAACTTCAATATTAGGAATATTTATTTATAAGTATGTTCAGTCTAAAACCATTTTAGTTTCGTTTATTAATTATTGCTTATTTATTCTTGATTTTGATAGTATAAATCATCAGCTCTTTGCAAGCAAACCTTATATCTAAATTAATACATTTAAATTTTATCTATCTACTTTTATTTTCTAAACAACGAATTCTCAATAGAGCTAATAAAGGACTATATGAGCTTCACTGCATAACTCTATTACTATATTATAGTTATTTTGAAAATTTTCTATCTATGATTAAATAAAAGTTTTGTAAAACGAATCAAATGCTATTATGAGTCCCTATGATAACTTAGTTCCTTTATTCAAATAGTAATTTTCTTTCTATGAAATCAAATATTTTCTCTAAATAGATCAAATTTGCTATTAGCGTGGCATTTCATTTTCTTGCTTATGGAAGGTATAAATGATTTATTAGATCTCTCGTATCTACTAATTTGCATATTAATTCTTCATGAATTCCATCTAATTTAAATGAACTAAATTTCTTTAATAAATATGCTATAGAACCTTTTCTTAAGAACTTTATCATACAGTTTGAAGTGTTAAGTTCATCAGAAATATTCTAAATCTTAGCCTTTTATTTAAAAAGGAGTGAAGAATCATAGTAAGAAAGTTCCTCCATATTTCAATATCTCTCATCGATTCCATCAGGACTAGAAGCTTTAGCTTTGGAATTCCTTTTATATCTTCAATTTAGCTCTGAGCATCCAAAGATAAAAAGCAAATGCTATTGGCTGTCTTTTCAGCGTTATTTATAAATCATATATAAATTAATTTTTAAAATTATAATAATAATATCACTAAAGGTATTAAATTCCTTCTTCAAGTATCTTAACTATATCATTAAAGTTATTAGCTAGTAACTAAGATTTTAACGTAAAATATTTATTTTATAGATCAAGAACATAATTTAAAGAAGATATAATAGACTCATATTTATATTCTACCAAGCTTTTTAAGCATTCTTCTGAAGAAAATGAGGGAGATTGATTAAAAGCATATGTGTATCTATATAGGTATTTACTAAAATACTAAGCATAAATATGAATTTATAGTATATAATGTATAGAGTAAAAATTGGTAAAAGTAGATATTTACTATAAAATATACTTATATGATCAATTACTTTTATACGAAGCTAGTTTAGAAACTGATATAATTTCATTAACCCATTTGGTTGTAATACAGTACTTTATACTAAATTTATGTCTTAAGTTTATAAATAAAATGAAATAAGGAATGAAATATGACTATCTTTTCAAAACACTCTTATAAGGTTAATGTTTTGTTGGGAAAACTAGTATTATGATAAGATATGCTGAAGATTGATTCCCTAATTTCATATAGATAAAAGGTATAGATTTTAAATTTAAGGAGTAATAAATGAACTTTGGAATAGTCAAATTATAAATCTGAGATGTGTCAGGTGGAGAAAGGCTTAGAGAAGTAATGCTTAGTTACTAAAGATCTTGCTAAATAATTCTACTTATTTTTGATCTTACTGATCTATCTTCTTTTAAGTTCTTGATAGAAAAGCTGAAGAATATTAAATAGTGATGCATTAAAGAAGTACACATATTTCTATTAGGAAATAAAAGTGATCTAATGGAGTAAAGATAAGTAAAGTTTGAAGAAGCTTATGAGTTTGCATTAGAAAACAATTTAATATATTTTGAAGTTTCAGCAAAGAGTGGAAAAGGAATAAAAGAATGCTTCGAATAAATATCATAATTAGTAGTAGAAGCTGAAGAAATAAAAAAAATGAATAGCTAGCAAACTTAAAATCTAAATAAACTATTTCATTATTCTACGTTCAATTTAACATTTTATGCATTTAGATAAATAAGCTGCAATCTGAAGCTTTACTTATGAAATATATGAATATATAACTATTCTTCAAAATAATGTAAAAGAAAAAATTATATCTTTATATATTAATATGATTAACTTACTCTTAAGCTTCCAACTACCAAAATATCAAGAACAAAAGTAGGTAGAATAACAATGAAGGAAAATTAATAAAGTAAATTAAAATATTAGAACAAATAGATTTATTTAAACTATCAGCATCAAACTTATTTAAGCTTAAAGAAATTGTTAATATCTTTAGCTGATCCTTTGGTATATACATTGATGTATAACCCTAGGATTAAAATAAAATCTACATCATACCTCTGAGAAAAAATATTTTCTAGCTTTTCCTTCTTTTTATAATAAAAGTAAACTAACTTACTAAATGAGTAGAACTTATAATCCAAGTAATCTATAAGGTATCGATAGGATTTCTAAATAATCTTGATTATGTTCGAAGTATTAATTAAGCTTCTTCTCTAATCTTTGTAAATAAAAAGATTTTAAAGTTAGCATTTAAATAATTATTCAAATATAACTTAAACTTATACTTATTGATATATCAAACTCAGAGTAATTTGATAATCATATATTTAAAATTTATTAATATGCTTCAATTTTTTAATTATATATCATCATCTATTTTTAAACCTTATAAATTTATATATGCTAGAAAAATTATAATTATGCTTAATTAAACTTTAAGAAAATATTTTGCTTTGATGTACTTAAAAGTAATTATAGTGATTCTTGGGAAATAAATGCAAGATGTCTATAATGTTTCAAACTTACTATAAAGAAACTTTATTAGGTACTTTATTTAAATCTAATTAGTGGATTTTTTATTGGGATAGAGTATTAATAAGACTAATTAAATATAGAGTGAAAGTATAATTAAAATTTGGCGGTTTCAGGAGTAGTGATTCGTCTCGTCTAGATATATATCACTAGCATAGATACAGTATTTTTATTCAAAATCAATTTGAATTATCCGGTTTACCATTGGTAGGGTTTGACGACAGGCAGTCCAAAGAGATGGAACTCCCTAACTGCAGATATCCGAATATCAACTAACTATCCCCGCACATGCCGCCGGTAATCGTTAATACTTAAAGACTGTAAATTAGAAGTTATGGCTGAGCAATTTGCTGAGCTTCTAGTCAGAATAGATAAAGCAATTTTAGTTTGATAAATAAATAAAGAAATTAGAATATATAATCTTTATTGCTAGTAGATAGATATACAAGAAGCATATTTAAGTATTCAGATTGAACATATCAGCTTATTTATAAAAATAATGAAAATGTTTATATTATTATTTCTTAGATAATTCGATAGGTATATCATTATCGCTTTAATTTTATCGTCAAGCAGAGAGTAGAAATGCTTAAATTAGAAAAAAGGAATGAAAATACCTCAATAATTAACTTTATTTACTCACTAAGAGGATATTTAAAAGTATTCATTTTAAAAGTATGATATTATAATCTACTTTATTACAATCAGGCAAGATCCCAGTTTGAACATTGCTCTGTTGCAAACTATAATCAAATTGTACAATTAAAAATTGTCTTCCTAAAATAAGTTTTATCTCATTTGTAAAAGATTCTTATTGATTAAATATTAAGTTTTTTATATCTTAAGTCGAAAGTATGATATAAATATCACATACTTATGTATATATAAATTGAAGGTCTTATATGGAGCAATCCAGTCATCAAATTATTTCACATTAGAAATTTAAATAAAATTAGATTTTTCTTTTCATTTTATAAACTACCAGGGAAATAGATATGTATTCTATAGTCGAATTTAAGAATCAAAGGAACTAAAGCAACTTAGTTGAGATTTATTGATATATTTTAGCCAGGAAATATAATAAAGGAGACAATTAGATTAGAAACTAAAATACTAAGATTATTAAATATATTCACGATATAAAGTTATTCTAAAGGAAGCATAAGATAAATAAATAGCTTTAATTTAAGAAATTATTTGTTTATATTAAACTTCATTTTACATCCTTTAACTTATAAATAGAGACTCTTTTCTTTATTTGTATTAATTATCTGGCTAAAATTTAAATTAATTTTAAAATTTAAGGCTTATTTATTTTATCTCTATCCATCTTTCGTCTCTCAAATCATACCTAAATAGCATACTTCTAAAATTATACTAATACACCCTATTCATGCTCTCTATAGGGTTTGTATAATCTCAGCCATTGTAGAATGCTGGATATTACTCTCCTTAAACTATTATTTACTAGTTATCATATAGTTATGTCTCCATATCCGAATCATTAGCATATATTAAAAATGCTTCATACTCTACTAAGAAAATTGCTTATGCTTAGGCTCTTTAAATTAATCTCTAATCACATATCTTCCAATCATTCAATCTCTTATCATACACTTATATCCTATCCTAGTTACTCTTAGTTTGCAAGCTATATCCTCCAAACACTTACAATCTGTTAAATGTTTAATCGCAACCAAAGTTATAAACAGGAATTTTAATCGATGTAATTGTTTAGAAAAGACTTGTTCTTAAATCACATACTTCACACTCTTCTACATATGTTTAGTCAAAAAATCAGTTACTTGCTCCTGATATTACGAATACTCTATTTTTACTATCATAGCTGGTTTTATGTAAGAATCTTTCAAATTGCATTTATAAGTTTTAAGTTCCATTTTAATTGCTCACCATAAACCTTTTCTCCTTTGCATTTTTACCACCTGAAATTATTAATCCATCTTCTTATATTTATTCAACTTAAGTAAACCCAGCATCAGAATCATCCACATTTAAAGCTTGCTATTAGAATTATTTAGAGAAGGTATTATAAATAACCTTGAGGTTTGTTCCTTTACAAAGAGAAGAGATATTCAGCAGATTGCGAGCTTTTAAATTCGGAGTGATTTCATATTTGATGACTCCAATTCCGATTCTAGCATAGGTTCTAGTCTCATACATGAAGTTAGAGTTCCTAATAATTTTTCTAAGGAAAAGGATTTGAAGGAGAGTGGTGGATTATCTTTTCATTATATAAATATAAATTTATTTTATCCATTAAAGAAACATCTAATTAAAATAGCTAAGCAATACAACTATCAATCATCACTTACATCTATCATATTGCTATCATTACTTCTATAATTATTATTCATTTATATAGATTCTACTTGTAGTGGGTAGATAAGTTTGTGATCTATAGTAGTTACTATGCTTTAACTTTATACTTTAATGACTATGAAGAAGAAAGTTATTCCTAGGATTGCTTTAGCCTAGCAAAGGAATTTTTTCCTACTGTTTATTAATATTTTTGGCTAGATGTTGATCACTTTTGTGTACTATTGATAAAATTTTGACTTAATGCATTTAAATATGTTTCATATAAGAATAGTTTGCTAAATAGTTCCAAATTTCCTAAAAGTACCCTATAAGTTTAGTTAGGTAGTAAATGAAATACTGTATACTTATGCATAAGAAACATGCTATAGTACTACAATAGAAAATAAAGCAAAAATTAGATCTTTAAAGAAAATGCTTTAGCATTAGCTTTTAGCAAATAGTCAAATTTAGAGGGTTTTAATTGTAGAGAGAAATGATAAACAAAATGTTAGTTTTAAAGGAAATAGAGTAATAATAGAAGCCTTTATAAGTCATAAATGAAATAAGTATAAGCATGCTATATCACTAATATAGCAATATTAATAAAGTTAAGCTCTAAAATAGAAGAACTAGATAGCTCTATCTATTATTGTTTAAATGAAGTGTATTTGTACTATGCATAACAATTATATAAATAGGATATGCAATGTATAGAGGATAAAATAGAGTCTAAGTTGACTAAAAGTGTATTTTTATGTGGTATAAAATATCTTGCTAGCAAAATACACTAATTCACTAATATGCTACAACAATGATAGAAAGCTTTTGAAATTATAGTTCTATTTTAAATCTAAATTCTAACTTTCAAATCATGCCAATAATTTTATAAGAAAATAAATCCACAAAAATTACTAGCAATTATGGTAATTAATAGCATACTGAGTATATTAAATTAAGTATAATCAGATAACCAACTTAAATTAAGGTGTTAAAATTAAGTCTATAAAACAAAAAAAAAGTTAAAGTTTATTTAAAATAAAAGAAAGCATAATTATAAAATAAAGCTAGGATAACTCATAAGTAATAAGATACGATAGAAAGGAAAATGCAATGAAATGCTTTTAATTTATTCTTAATATTAAAATATATTTAACTAGTTAGAAATATAAAGCAAGAGAGTCTAATAGTTGGTTAGTTTATTGCATAAGATTTAATTTTAGCTAAGAAACTAATTTTTATTTCTAAATTCTGTAGAGAGATGAATTTAGATATAGTACAGCTAATAAAGCTGAACAACTATTGGAAATAGATTTAAAAATTGAGGACTTACTTAATTTCTGAGAATAAGGAGGAAGAATTCCTTGGATTAAAGTTTTTAATTGATAAAGAAACCTCCAAATCATATATAGGATGAGTGTTTCAGAAGGAAAGAGATAAAGAATAAAGTTTAAGAATTTCATACTAGAGTTGAATGGAATATAAGAAGCTTTTATAATTATAAATCCTTTTTTGCATTAATTAATATCTTTTGGCTTATTTAAAGAAGAAGCAAGGAATTAGAATTGCATCCACCAAAATAAATAGTTTCACTTCAAAATAAACTAATAGTTGGAGAAAAAATTAAAGAGATTCATGTGTGATTGAGAAAAATAAGTAAGGCTATCAAGTGTTTGAGAGTTAAAATATATTCTTTCTAGAAGAATTCTTAATCACTTATAAATCCTAAAAAAGCTAGCTTTATAAACTAAAAATAAATATACCTAAAAGCATTAATCTAAATTATTTAGAACGGTATAAAGCATTTTTTAGGTAGTTAAATAAAAATGAATGGAATAGATAAAGGCTATTAAAAGAATGTCATATTCATTTAAACTTAACTAAATGTTAAAGATTCTGGTATAGATGGAAATGAGAGACTATTGCAAGAAGCATTTTTATCGAATTAGATGATGATTGAAATCTAATATTTAATAGATAAAGTCTAACTTCGGACTTTGAGAAAAAATAAAGAGCAATCTTATTTTAAGATATTAAAAGGTGAATAAATCTCATTTTCTTAGTCATTCAAAGTGATAAAAAGACTAAAGCACTAAAGTTTGCTTTACATAAAAAGAAATAATTTATGTAAGTTTTAAAAATTCCAATTAAGCGTAATTTTTAAGGCTTTTATAATTTGAAGCATATAAATGTAAAAATTTGAAAATTTTAGGATAGATTTGTATTAGTATAACAAAGAAAGAAAAAAGGTTTAATATTGTTAAATGAATCAATTAATAAGATAAAATTAAAAATAGGATTCAATTATAAAAAATAATTTTAGCTTTGAATAAAAATCATTAAAAACTATTCTAGTTTCATAAGCTTAAAATAAACTACTTAGACTGGTCTTTTTCATATCTACCTTGTAATAATCGAATGAATTTTGGAAATTACGCCATCTTAATGTTAAGTTCTTAACATCAGAGATTTTAATTTTTTAATTAAGATTCTTTAGTGAAAGGTTTGCATATTCCTTCTAATTAGCAGCATAAATAACTTCCAATTCCATTTAATTAAAAATGCTCTTTAATCTTTTTTAAAAAAGAAATTAAATAAAAAATCAATTTTTCATACTTTCTTTTGCTTTCCACCTAGTTCTTTGTAAAAAATTTAATTGAATAGATCTTAAAGTATATCCTCTTCTATTCTTTTATATGTGATACTCTTATCTTGATAAACTTTTCTTTCTAAACAGAAGAGAAAAGAGAATGTAATTGAAATTAAGATGATGCTAATTAAAGCTTCTTTTATTCTTTCAAAAGGAAAAGAAAGTGCTTTATTGAAGATATTTCATTTTACTATCCTTAGGCTGAAGAAAAGATTGTGTTCACCCGTCTTAAAACATTTTTACCCATTGATATGAAAATTCATTTATTGATAGCTCTTCAAATTAAAAGACTATTTCATATACCCACTAAAATATAAGCAATAAGGAAATTTCATTTCTTAGTTGGAAAATCTCAACTTTTCATATAAACAGCAAATAATAGCGAACTATTTTTATAATCTATAACTCTATTATAAGTAAAGAACTTGAAGTCAGAATATGAGTGTAATACTTACCTTATTAATACTTACTAGAGCTTCATAATGATAACTTCACTTTCTTATATAATCATTAAATTAAGATATAGGGTTTACCCTCCTTTATGGATACTTATTTCATCTATTTTTATGCATACGAGTGGATTTTAATTTCCTAAAAAAGATTTAAAGTTACATTCTTCATAATAAGCATAAGAAGCTTTTTTGTCTTAGTTTGCTTGATATAAGTTTGAGCAAAAACCTAACTAAATTTCCATCTGAATGGTACATTAAAACTCTGTCCTTTGTATATTTATTTTTTAGAGTTTGTAAATTTAACAATTTCAAGCTAGGAAACGAGAATACAACTCTAATGTAATAGTTTATTCCCAAAAATTACAAATTAACTTTTTTGGATAAAACCAAAGAAAAATAAATATCATGCAAATCCTATTTTTTGTGAGCAAAGACAACAGAATTTTATATCACAATGTGGCTGAACAATTAAAGGTACGGCTAGAATCACTAATCATACAATAAGAAAACTTGAAATTCTCTAATTTTTTTCCAGATTACATGATACTTTCTCTTTTAGTCAATAATAAGAAGATAAGATATATATATGATTTAGATAAAAAGAAAATCTCATATCAATTATTAGTATAATGATATATCAAACATAGTAGCTACTTTAAATTTATTAGTCATAAGAGTGTAAAAGGAAATAAAAGGAATAAAAACTAAAATAAAAGACTAATATAAATACATATATTACATTTGCACCTAATTAAATCTATCTGATATATGAAAAAGGAACTAGATCTTGCTCAAAGGAAACTATCCAAAGTCTATTTAATCCACAATATAAATTATCATCATTATAACTGAAACTAAATCAAAATTAGATTATTCTTCTTTTATATTTTTATTATAAGAGTAAATTTTAAACCTAAAATCTTAGCTAGCATAATTCAAAATATTTTAGGCATTTTTTATTTTCTACATACTAGTTATAAATATAGCAATATACTCTTTGAAATAACTCATTCGAAATCTTTATTTTAACAAGCTGAAAGTTTAACTTTATAGTTATGCTTATTTTTTCCTGATATATAAGATATAGTTAGGTATAAGAAAATTTTCTAGAACATATGAAATAATTTATTGAATGCGGAAGGATTTAGACCACTAAATTTCAATACTTTAGATAATATCTACTTGGTATATGCTTCTAGAACCTGATTGAGTTGAGGTATCTAATAAAAGCCTAGCAATTTTTATAAAACTTTGCTTATTAGACTTTAATTAAGTTTCTACTAAAACAGTTCATAGCAAAATAGATAGAAAGCTCATGTAAATTTTCTTTGCATCATTCTATCAAGCCTGAAGTCTTTTACCTATCTCCTATTTATTTATTATTATATATCGTTCCTCATTAAAAAGCCTATGCAAGCTAGTGCTAAATAAACTTTATATGAGTGTATTGAATTAAATATCCTTTGTAAGCTACCTATAAAAGCAATTTTTACCAATCTAATAAATCTAAGCACATTTCACATACCATTTCTATCTTGCTTCTCTCTATTAATTTTACTTCTAGGTAAATGAGATGAAAAAAGATTATAATGGTTTGACTTAACAAGCCAAATTACTTGTATGGCAGGAAGCTAGAAATGATAAAAATGGTAAAGGTTGAAATATATAAAAATTGAGATAGCAAGACTGATCTAAAAGACATAATTTACCTCTTAATATCCTGATATATTAATAGAAGCGTAATCTTATCATTATCTAAGTAGTTTCATGTAAAATACTTTCAAAGTGATAAGTATTAAGAAATAATTAGCTTAAGACTTAGTTAAAGTATCTTACAATTTTATATCTGCAAATAAGAAAATCGACAGGATTCTAACTAAAGACAAAACTTCACAAATAGCTTTGATTTATATCCGATGATAGAGTTGATAATGTAAACAAGTAGACTATTTCGCGTTATCTTAATATACCATAAAGTTTCATTCTAAAGGAGTAAAATCATGAAATCGTTAGGAAATAAAGAAGTAATTAGCTGAATGAAAAGAAACCAAATGGAATAGAGATAAAATATTTGCTAAGTAAAAGGTATATTTATTTTAAGCCTAAATGCTCTCCTTAAATAGTCTCTAGTTTTAGATATAAGAATAAGTTTAATTCGATAGAAGAGAATTAGATTTAAGGTAAATCTAATTAAAACCAAATATTACAATGCTTTTGCTAATTAGCCTTAATTTAAAAGCAACTATCATTGCTGGTTATTTCTACTTAGGAAGGTTTGATAAAAAGAAGGAAAAGAGAATTGATTAAAGGCATTTATATGTATTAAAGACATAGAAACAATCTAATCAAAATTATAGTAAAAAAGGACCTAAAGATGAAGATATTACTAAAGCAATTCCTTGTAACTTAATTGATTGAGATCCAATATGGTAATTAATCTGGCATCTGAGTCCATTTATAAATGATTATTATGATTACTTATAGATTTTTAAGAATTGAGATTAGATATAAATCAAATATTATTATCATTCACAGTTAATTAACTTGTATGCTCGCTAAAGAAAAAAATTTATTTTTTAACCACACGAAAACAAAAATAAAAATCTTAGTATGAAGAAGTAGAATAAACTAAATAGGAAACTCCAATCTTTCAATATTCCTGCTCAAATAATCATAACTAGTTAAGATCCGAAAAAGCAAGAAATAAAATCTGTTATATCTAAATTTTTTACCTTTGTGTTACCAATTAAAAAACAAATAATTATCTAATTACTAGAGAAACTCTACGAAGTATAGGCAGTCAAGATAATTAATACAATTAGAAGCCCTTAATTGTAAATAAATAACCTTTATATTTATTTTAATTAATATAAGAACTACATTTTTGCTTTATTCATTTAAAGATAAGATAATACAAATCATAATTAGCTAGTAAATGATAGAATATTCATAGTACTTAGGCATTATAATATATAGTGGTTTCAGTAGACTAAAATAGCTTAGATGAATCTCTTGTAATTTAAATTTTAGATATGTATAGCTGAATTAGATAAATTGGCTTCTATGTTCTATATTACATATCAAATTTGACAACTGAAATATATCAATTCATATCTTTTGATCTCCTAAATTTAGCAGTTCTGAAGATACAGAATAAAATATAGCCTAAGTAAGTTGAAGTTTCTTATTACCAACTCTTATAGTAATTTCTTAATATAATTTTAATCTCACCCGTAAGATATTTTCGCTTTTTGTTTTTTCACCTGGCGATATTTAGTTAATTACTTAGCATGAAAAAGAAGAAAATCAGAAAATTGTTTCTTAGAGTTTGAAGATATCTTTCTATATAGTTGACTAGGGATATTTTATTTCATAATACCTTAACATTCTAATAAGTATCATTGTATATAACTTACATAGTTAAAGATATATCTTTTATTTTTAAAGTATTAAGTATAACCAGCAACTTAGCTGGTTATAAATGGAAAGCCACTAACTAAATTACCTTAACTAGTACGAAAATAGGTTCCTAGTTAATTAATAAATAACTAAAATCCTTCTACTTTTCTCCTAATACCATGCTCACTACTCTATAAAGCTTCTACTCCCTTTATTAGTTTACCTTTATAGCACTATCACTAATAAATACATGTCTAATGGAATTAATTACTAGTTCTTACCTTTGTGCGTGCTTTATATATTTTTTCCAATCTAAAGGCTTACTTACTATCATTAGTCGAACTTAAAATCAGCCAGAGTTATTAAAAATATAATAAGCTTAGAAAAGAAAGTAAGAGATCTATTTTAAAAGGGATTTTGGGTACATTAGATGCAAAAAAGAGATTAGAGAAGATTTATCGCAAATTGAACATCAGCTAAGTTATGGCAAGTATAATAAAATCTCTCATTATTATGCAAGATACTCTCAGTATTATTAATAGACTAACCTAAGAAGATATGTAAACCTATACGATATGCATCAGTTCTTAGAGAGAAAAGGATTACTCAGCTAATTAAAGCAATTTCATAACAAAAGGAATGGAAATAAAATCATCGAGTGTTTGGATTTAACGCTTAGACTGAGTTATTTAATAAGAACAAAAAAAGTAAGAATAAATAAGAAAAAATAGCAAAGCTATTGAGACTAAACTCAGAATCATAGCATCAATTTATAAAAAAATCTTAAGAGTAAACTTAAGTAAAGTACAAAGCAAGGAAATGAGAGGCATACAACTAAATATTCACAATACTCTTACCTTTAAATCTTTAAAACAGATCAGCTATTGATAAACTTAAGATAATAATCTTATGAAGCAAAGAATAAGAGCAATTAAACTAGAAGCACTTAAAACTTTAGATATTCCTAAAGTGTGCTCATTATTTTAAGACATAATTATAAATCCATCCTAGAAATATCCAAAGGAGTATTTTGGATAATATAAGCTAATTTTATTCTAAAGAATTAATGAGATCTAAAAGAAAAAACATTCTTCTAAATCACAAGCTTTAATTTAAATTTCCTAGTAGAAAGCAAAGCATTAAGTAATTAATAATACTTAAAGAGATAAAGAAACGTAAATTATTAAATTAGCATCAAGGAAAAAACTTTGTAAGTCTTCTTAAGAAAAAGAAGAACAAATATCTAGTTTAAAAATATTGCTATAAGCCTTCAAGAATAATAGACTCAACTAGAAACTTCCAGACCAACCTAAAAGATGGGACAAAAGCGCCAAAAGGCCACCCCGATGACACCAACGGAAGAGGAAGGACCTAGAAAGGTGCTGGAGACGCAAGAAGCAGCAGCCGTGCAAGAGTTTGGGATGCCACAGTGCCAGGAAGAACAGGCATAAATTTTAGTCGCATTCTCTGACCTGAAGGAGGAAGTAAAGAGGCTACGATTAGAGAATAGAGCTCTAAAAATCAAGCTACTGAGCTCAAGGGATGGAAAGAAAGCTTCTGGGAAGTCTACGATCGAGAGTAAAACACTTTCTTCAGGGAAATTGGATTGCTGCAGCAGAGAACAACTGCGCTTGAAGAGAACAGCAAGTAGCAACAGTAGTAGGAATTCAAAGTTAGGACAATTCAAGATTCAATGGACATAGAAGGAGCTACTAATTTACCGAGGAGTCCAGACAAGAAATGAATTAGGAATAAACCAAGATGTTTTGTATGCAAACAAACTGGACATAAATATAGACAATGTTAGAAATTGAAATTAATTAAATAATAGTACTGGAATAGAAAATAATAAGAAAAATAATAGTACCAATATTAGGATAAGATTAGACGAGAATTCTGTAACTAATTTTATCCGTCAGGAGGTCAAATCTACAAACCGAAGTGGTACGCAATCCAAGGCGACTGAAGAAAGAGTTCTGAAGGGAGCTAGTTCCAGCCAGGTTATCAAACTGGTCCTGTGAACAAGAGGTTGAAAATCCTCCAAGTTCACTAAACTCCAACTTAAACTTTTTAATTTAGTAATATATATAAAAATATTGCTATCTATTAAAGTTTGAGTGTATATATAAATGATATGAATGCATATATTTCAGCATCGGAATTTAGTCAAATGCTAATAAAATAGAAGCAAGATAGATTAAGAGCAAAGCAGATAGATAAATGTTATAATGTTCCAATTAATATAGTAGCAAGAAAAAATTGTATTCAAATTATTTAAAGTAAATAAAGCAAAAAGGAAAATAATATTAGCTTTTAGAAAGCTAAGTGTAAGAGTAATTTAGTGGCTATTAATCTGAACACATTACTCGTGAGGAGTATACTTCGAAAGGAAGCTGAATGTTTCAAGCAGTTTTTATCTAAAACTTACAAATATTTAAATATCTCTCTGTGTAAAATAACTCTTATTTAAATAGTCATAAGATATTAATAGTTTAACATTCCATTAGATTTATAATTTGAAGTCAAAAGAATCAAATAAAGATGGATATTATTAAGAAACTTCGCTAGCATAAATAAAATGATAGAAAGTACAACTAATTTATAAAGAGTAGCAGGTAAATTGCTAAATAATACTTGCTAATGTATTCAGAAAAAAACCTATTATATATAGATTAAAGAGGTTAGGTACTTTTAGATATGTTTTCAATATCTTCACGAGGAAGGGCTAGAAATATACTTATACCGCATTATATATTTATATTTAAGAGAAAAGGATAAGGATATGCTTTACTAAGAAAACGAGAAATAAAAATAAAAAATATAATAGACTTAAAAGAGAAAGGTATTAAGCTTTAAAATTAAGTTTAGTAATAAGAAGAATATTTAATTAAGCATCAGATATCTTAATTTAATTTTTATGATATCTATATTTATTTGATGACTCTCAGATTAATTGTATTATATATAAGAAATTAAGAGTAACCTATATTAAATTTTTTTCTGAATCAAGCAAGCAATTTGAGAAGGGGGTTTTAAGATTTAAAGAATGGTAAAGACTGAAAAAAATAAAAGAAATTATGCATGCTAAGCTTTTAGCTGATCTTATTTTTATTTTGAACTGGTAGTAATAATTTTGCTAATTAAAATTAAGAAGTTAACTACTTTACATTAAATAAACTAAATAATTAAGCTTATCACTCTTTGTTATCTAAAGTCGAATTATTGGCTAATTAATAAAATGTTAATACTAGATTGTTAGATTTTTCTAGTAGAATCGATTTATATCTTTAGGCTTAATATTAATACTCTTATTTAGCTATTTTTTTGCTAATTTTAATAATAGTTTAAGAATATGGAAAAGCAATAAATCTAGCATTAAGTAACAATTCCCTATATTAAGAAGTTAAATCTTTTGGAAAATTAATTTATACTAGAAAAGTTATTAAAAGCCTCAAATTTTTACAGATCTAAAGTTATTTGCTTAAATAGGAATTGGAGTAGTAAGTATGGAGTTTGCCTTATTTTAAAGATAAAATAGTTTTATAATCTAATTACAGTAATAGATACGCTTATTGCATTCTTATTTAAGCTATCTAAACTAACATATTGACTAATTAACTAAGTAGACTTTTAAAAATAGATAGCAATCATACGTTGAACTAATTCAGGATTAAGTAATTCTTATTTCGGGTGGATATAATGATAGCTGGTAAAGGTTTACATTTAACTTATAAGATAGAGTGAAAGAGTATCAAATGTAGTATAAGAGATACTGACATAACATTACCTTTAATAAAAATATTAAATTCCCATCGTTTCAATTTGAATCTTTAAAGACTCTAAAAAATCTGAATAAAATGAATGTGAAGTCTTTAATATAAAAGACAATTTTTAAAAAATGAATCAGATTTTTAACTTTTTTTGAGTTTTTTGTTGTAATTAAGCTGACATGAAAGTTTACGTTTTTGGAAGATATGGATTAATATTAATGAGAATAAAATAAAATTTAAATGCTAAATTGTATTCTTAACCCATATAATATATGCTGCTAAGAAATAAATTACTTAGGAAACTAATCAGTTATTTTCAGTTTTTAAAACAAGTCCTTTTTTATTATAACACTCTTAAAATAAAAACTTATTATTTATAATTAAAACCTATCTTAGCTTAAGGATATTCATTTCCAAATAACAATTTATAGGATGAAATTATGCTAAGCTAATTTAAAATAAAATCAGTGAACATAATATAATTTCAACAACGCTTTGTTGTGTATAATTAGAAAAAGGGAATATATAGATAATTAACTTAGGAACTAATTATTATTAAAGCAGAAATAATTTTATATTGATAAAAATAAAAATAGATTGAATAAATTAAATAAATTCCTTTATAAGAACTAACTGAAACTTATTCATAATGAATAAACTATTTTTCTTTACTATAAAAGTAAAAGAAATTAAATTTTAAGAAATATCATAATAATCTATATAACTTAAAAAGTAAGAACTACTATATAAGTTTACTACTAGAGTTTAATAAAATTTTAAGAAGAATGAAATATAAAGCTGATTTTATTTAGTGTTTTTGTATTTATTTACAAAGTTTATGAAAGTTAACTATAATGAAAAGTATAAATAATAATTTTTAATTAGATTTATAATTCTGTTATAATATATTTCACTTCTGATAGTATTTTACAAAGACAATACTTAAATCTGATTATTAGATAGATTAATTAAAATTTAAAGGGTTTAAATAATTAAATATGGAGCTTATGGGAATCAAGAGCTCTTTGAAATCGGAATTCACTGGTTAAATGTTGGACACTTTCCTGGAGTGAAGAATTTATATTTTCTGGAAGGAGCAGTCTTCGATAAGGAAGATCGAAGCTCAATCCATGCTGGATTGTGCTAAATTACAGAGTACCACTGGACTTTAAAATTCACGGGATTGGATGGTGAAGATAAATCCCGCATCAGAGGTACTGTGATAGCCATGTGTTAAGTAAATTATGGCTAGGGCAGATTCTTACTGTTCTGCTTTTAAGCAAACTATTTTTTTTATAAATTAAATTAAAATTAAAAAAATTTAGAATCATTAATTAAAAGATAAATAAACTATAATATGGTTTTATTATTCTATAATTATATGTTCTTTTGTTTTAATTTTAAATTAAATTTCTAATCTTTATAATAAAAGTTCTTAGATAAATAATTAGAACATCTATCCATTATTTTTAGTTATATTTAAACTAATATTAATTAGATTTAATCTTGCTATTACCATTATTATTTTTGATGTAATTAAATTATGTTTTAAACATTAATATTTAGAATTATTTTAAGATTTTAATTTTAATTTTATTAATTATATATTATTAAATCGCCAAGTTGTTCGAAGGTGAACAACAAGGGACGGCTTCATCATAGGTTGGGCAAGCTAAGTACCCATAATCGACTTTATGTCTTCCTCTGCTTTGGTTTGACCTCGAGACATAAGATTCTTAGACCTTCGACGTTGGCTTGACTTGGTTTCGTTTATTTTTAATACTGGAACGAAAAAGAAATAATATTGCGAGCTTCATCAGAGGTGGGGAATTCAAGTACCCATAATTGACACATTTAGTCCTCTGCTTTTGTGATGCAATGAGACGCAATCCTGTCATGTCCTTGAACCTCCAGCAAGTATTAAAGATTACGAGTGTTCTGAAATTATATCAGTATTGAACATTTTTATCAGTACTGAATAATTATACCAGTATTGAACAAGGTTTATCACTATCTGATAATTTTATCAGTAACAAACATTCTTGTCAGTATGAAACATTTTTTAAAGAGTTGTGCACCAACGAGAGTGCTACGCGCTCT
This sequence comes from Loxodes magnus, assembly GCA_946699065.1. Taxonomy (NCBI): domain Eukaryota; phylum Ciliophora; class Karyorelictea; order Loxodida; family Loxodidae; genus Loxodes; species Loxodes magnus. The sequence continues at coordinate 131,565 of CAMPDV010000092.1, forward strand.
ATAATCAAATTTATTTATTTAATTAAAAACAATTATTCTAGCTCTATTGCATCCTCAAGATATTTAGATGTCTTGAGAAATTTATCTTGACTAACAAATCTGTTTAGCATTTACAAAATTATTAGATTTAAGAAAAGTTAGTTTGAGAGAATCCATTATATGGTGCTAGTTTTTTAATAGAATTTTATTCTTTTGACAAGCATTTCTATTTCTACTATTAATTATCCTATGTATACCTATTTAATTAGATGGAACCAATAAATGTATAAAATAATCTAATTTTATTGATTTATTTTAGATTACTAATTACCAAATTTCACAGGTATTATCATAAAGAAGATTTTATTTGTCAAAAATTGAAAAACTAGAAAGACAAAAATGGATAAAAAGAATGCAATATTGATTATATAAAGATTAAATTAAGATAAGAGTTATAAAGCGTTCAATAATGTCTTAATTAAAGAAGCATTGTTATGTATTTTCAAACTTGATAAAGCAAAACTCATTATATAATTAAATTTAGAAGATAAAATTTAATTTTTATAGCCTCTATTAAATATAATAATCAAAGTCTTTTTTAACTTTCAAAGTTTTAATATTGTTTTATGACTAAACTTTATAAAATTTCTATTGAAATCAAAAAGTTAAATATTTATATTATATAAATCGAATATTTCGAAACTATAAGTATATCATAAAAACGAAACGAGTTATTAGTGGAGGCAATTTAGTTTTTTCTTTTTATTTTATCTATGAAATATATGATAAGATTAAATATTTGTCATCTTTAAGTTTTTTTAACCTCTTTTCTGTCACCTTTTAATTATTCTAGAGAATAAAAATAAAAACTTAAATGTCTCTACTCTATCTACACTGTTTTCTGTTCATTTCTTGAAACTTCTAAATTCCACTTTAATAAAACTTCTTATTCTTTTAAAAGTTTCCTATTGTATCATAATATAGTTTCTCTCTCACCTTTTTTTGTTGCCATTATTTCTTTGTATATTCCTTGCTATTTTTTATATTCTTCCAGCAATCATAATTGAATATTATAGAACTGTATTTACCTTCTTTACTGATGCATTCTTAAATTACAGAAGTAACATCTTATAATTATTTGTTTGCTTTTAGTTATTAATTCATTTCCTTCCCTATCTCCATCTTATATTTTTTTGTTCCTTTTGGTCGTTTAATTCTGCTTGTTCCATTAATTTCTACTATTGTATCTAGCATATAACTCTTATTCTCTCAAATTTTATTATTAAAACTAAGTTTACTTACCCTGGTTTTATGACAAACTTAAGAAGGTTTAATAATTTCTTTCTTAGGTCTTTAATCTAGCTTCTATTTTTTCGTTTCATTGGACTTCCAAAAGTCATTAAGTACAATATATAAGGTCCTCATGAGAATCTATGTTTGGGGATTGATCTTCTCTACCTAATCTGTAGGTAATAAAAAGTCACTATTGACTCTACAATCCAAAGCAGACATTACGAAGGAAAATTTCGATTTTTTTATCGAAACCTCATCTTTCCGGAATAATTAAAAAGGTATATATAACCTCGCAAAATAATAAAAGGAGTACAATTAGCCAAAATAATAGTTTATATATAGGATCCTTGTACTATTCCTCTTCTATGATAATATTTATTATGCTATTAATTAAATAAATAGATATTTAAATAGAAGCAAATAGAAAATATTTAGAAAGTATACCTCATATTTGTATATATTTATTAATAAATATATATAAGTAAATTAAAATAGAAAGCTAAAAAAACCTTATAAGAGTAATTCTTTCAGCTTTATAAAATTGCTGCCTTATTAAACTAATTTAAACTAAAATAGTTTTTTGACGTCTTTAATTGCAAGAATTGCTTCTTTCAATTATAGACTTTAGTAAATGTTTTTAAATTGTTTTTTAATATTGTTTGCATCTCATCATTTTTCTTTAATTAGTTCTTCTTTCTATTCATCTTTAGCTTCTTCCTTTTTTGCTTTCTCCATTTCTAGAATCTCAAGTCTCCTTGTCATTAGCTTCTTGTGAAATATTTTGATCTATAAGTCTAAATACTCCAATTTAGACCTTGAAAATGAGTTTAGATTCTCTTGATCGTATAGTATAAGGCGCCTTAAGCCATAATTTCCGATCTTTTCCGATAATAAATTCATAATATTAGAATAGTACACACATTTAAAGATATGCTCGAAAGTCTCATACTCTCCACACATACAATAGGGATTATCAATGGGGTAATGACGATCTTAAATTGCTGATTTATAGAAAGTATAAATAACTACCCAAGTAAGATTATAGACTTAAGTCTTCAGCTTATAATTTTCATTCTACTGATACTATTAATATCTATAACGCTTTTTTAATATCTCCATTTCATATAAAATCAAATACTTATATAGAAATATTAAAACGTAGATAAGAAATGAATCAATAAATACCTTAATCAATAACGTTAGTGACTTGTTCTAAAAGATATATAGTGTGCTTATTTAAGAAAATCTTAATATACACTTTTATTTTTTTTTAATTGATAAGGTAATTTAAAATAAAGAAAAGTTATCATTCCAAAAAATATTTTAATAGTATAACTAAATAAAGTTATTATATAAAAGTTTAAATATATAATCAGTTTATCATAAGTCGTTATCACTTTATATATTTGAAAGATAAGTATAATAATTTACATTTTTAGTTAAATTTAGAAGAGCAATGTTATGTATTTAGTAGTATGATATTAAAAATAAAAGCTATTTTTAACCAATCTATTAGTACTTTTTTTAAAGTTGATTTCTAATAAGTGGAATTTCTATATCTAGCTGATTTGAATTTTGAGAATTGTTTAATTTATTTAGAACTTATTTTATATCTTGCTTGCAAAGTGGACAACTAGATTATAAAGATAGCCATTTATCAATACATGTCTAATGAAACTAATGGCTACACCCAGGCATTTCCTTTATGTCTTCTTTCCTAGATTCATCTTAAAAAATTGAACAATCGAAAAGCTCTATTTTCTCACCTATAATAAATATCTTAATTGATTAAATTTCCTCATTATTTAAACTATTTAAGTGATCTTATTCTTCAAGATTTTGGTAGTGCTAATCCATATCATTCTAGAACTAATTCAAAACGAAATCATTTTGTAAATCTCTTTGATTTTAATGGAATCTACGCTGAGTAAAAGTTTACCAGAAAGATATATCCCCATATATAGAAGATAAAGTAAAATACTATTCACATATAGCACACTATTAATGTCAGTATCATACGCACACTATTTTTTCTATTCTTTCCTAAATTAATGCTTACACAATCTAAATCTATTTTTTCTGCATTAATAACAGCTCATTGTATAGTCCCCAATAAAGTTCATATACTAAAATCAATGAGTGCAATTCCAAACACTATGAAGCTAAGATAAATCTTGCTAATCATTTATGATCTTAGAAGAAAATCTAACTAAATCTAAGCAAAATAATTCCAGCATAAGAGCCCATTAATCAAATAAGTATCTTAGATTCGCAATTTTAATATTCTTAAATCAATTATTGCTAAAAGTAATGCAATAGTTAAAAATCAGTCAGCACAAGAGAACTACATTATTTGATTATATAGCTAACTTTAAATTTAAAATTACTAAAAGTTATTTACTTTAATTGGCTTTTCTTATAGCCTTTTATTTAAAATCTATATGAAAATAACTTAAGAATTAAGCATGATCTTTATATAAAAAACTATGATAGAATAGTAGTTATTTATTACATGGATCCACATATTTTGTTTACCATAACAAAAGCAAAAAAGATTTTAGAAATGTAAATTAAGCTTATTTACTTAAAAAGTAACTAATTTAAAATCATTCAACAATAGTATAAAGATAAAAAACTGGTAGGTTTAAACTAATAAGGTATATATATCTATCTATTATAATTTATATTAGAATTATATTTAAAAAATAAAATCTAAAATACATATGAAACTTCGCCTACATCAATTGAATGAGGTAAACAATTTTTAAGTTAAATAAATAAAAGATAAAATTATATTAATGCTTAGGAATAATAATTTAATTGCTTTAATAAAAAATTAAATAGATAGTCCAAATTGCAACATAAGATATAGTCTATTAAAGAATCATAAGGTATTTTAAGATCTTTTTAGTTTAAATTATTTTTAGATGTATTTTATGTAGAATGATTCAGTCTTTCTTCTCACGTAATTTGAATGTTTTTATATATATTATAAAGAAATTATTTTCTAGCGTCTGGGATTAAATTTAAGATCTGAATCGTAGATAATGAATAGCAATTAGAAACTCGGATTTATGATTTTTTAACAATCAAACATTTTCTTTGTAGTGTCAATGGAAATAGAGGAAACTCCATCTATTGCGCCTTCCTAGACCCATCCCAAAAATAGTAGAATGTAAAGATAAAGAAAAAATACTACACTTGAAGGAGTGACAAGCATTTGAATCGTTTAAGATAAGCATTTAAAAAAGATAGAAACTCACTGGGAAGAAGTATACTGAATTTAAATTCAAGAAACAAGAAAATAATAGCTAAGAGCAAGAAATAGGCATAATACTTCAATATAATGTTCTGAAATTCACAGGTATAAATTTACAAGAGGAAGCTTTTCAAAAAAAATTAGAGAAGTGGAGAGTAGGTGCCATCCAGAAGGAAAAGCAGCCACCTTATAAATTAGTTAATCCTTAAGATGACAATACTTAAATTTGAATTTTTTTAATATCTAATCTAATATCAAACTTAATATCATAATGATGAAAGGTATTTATTGCAATACTTTTTAAGTTTTATCATTTAAATTTCTATTCACAAAATAAAAGAGATATCTAATTTATTTTATATAAAATCTTCATTTTTTTATTATTTGTTTCTATCTTCATTATTATATTTAATATACTCTGCATAGAAATATTTTAACAACTAGGAAGGCTTTACTATAACTAAATTATTTATTTAATATCATTTATAATTTAATAAAATTAAATATTTAAGGAGTTTACCTGATTTTTTATTAAATTAGTTATATAATTTGTTTTTAAGCTTTCTAAGATTAAGATACTTTTGCCCAACTTCCTCTTCTAAAATTATAGTTCATCAGTGTTGAATTAAAAGATATAAATTCCTGTTTAAATTGGCTAGGTGAAATCACGTTTCCCGATTTATGTGGAATATTTCTCTCCTTGAATGTAAACTTTCTTTAAATCAAATTATTAGGTATCTAAATCACTTGTGTTACCATAGATAAAAAAGATTTAAACAGAGGAGTATAAACTACTGGGCTTGTAGCTTATTAAGTTATCTTAGATTAGCATTATATTCATGAGTTACTTATCTTATCATATCTTTGTATTATATCTAAAAACCTTAAAATCCAGTTAAACCTACCGAAGATATACAACTTAGAGCCAGTTTAGTCACATCCAAACAAATTAACTGAAGTTTCTATATATTCTATGTTTTTAAATTATTTGGTACTCAGATAAAACACTTCGCATTCCTTTATAATTTATGATTATATCACTTTACCTGAAATAACGTAAACATTATCCTTATGATCGGGAGAATTTTTATGCTAAGCTCTCTCGAGATTCATTTCATATATTCCATTTTATTTTAAGATCAAATTACAAATCTTTTTTGGTTATCACTCAATCCTCCTGAAATTAGTAAACTGCTTTCAAGAATTTACTCTACTTGTGAAGAAAAGGAATTTTCCATCATACTATTTGTATATTGTTCTCTCAATTATTACATAGGAATGCAATAGTTTATTTTAATAGCTGAATTTTACCTAAGAGAACTAATGTTCTTAAACTTCAATTAAATTTTTAAATCAGAACAAACTTCATATTTAGTCACTCCTATCCCAAACTTCGCAAATTCCTAATTTCTTTATAAGTTGCTTTTGCTTCTGAAGTGCTTCCTAAGATATAAATTATATATAATCTATTTATTTTCCTTCATTTACATATTATGAAAAAACTTATTAAAGCATCTAAACTTATTGATTATTAATTAATAATAAAGCTGTGTAAATTAGGTTCAACAATAAATAATTTTTCCTCTAAGATAAAAGTATCATATCTTTTAAGCAAACAGTCATGAGAAGCAAATATATCAAAAAATTTAACTTTTTGGATGAAATATAGATAACTTTTGATTGCTTTTTATTAGAAAATACTAATAATTTTATATAAAATATTTCTATCTGCGCACATAAATACATCAAGATATGCTAAATTAAGAATATTTATTAATAGGTATCTTAAGTTTGAATGATGAATTAATAATAATATACACTCAAATTTTAAAATAGTCAGTTTTCACTCCTCAATTTTTATTACTAAAATTAGCTATATCTTTGCCTTTTATTAGCCTTCTTCTTTACTTAATTATTCTTAATTTTTAATAATTTGATCACTCTAATTTTTAGAATTGTTAGTTAGATTACTTTATTTCTAAATATATCATAAACAGAAAAGCATCAATCCATAAAAATACTGTCAACGCTGAATTCCTTTCTATAAGTCTTTCAATTAAAAATGTATAATTAGTTTTTAAACTTATAATAATTCATCCTTTGCTTTAACTTTAGCTTTTAATTTAAAAAAAATCATAAAAGCCTTATAAAAATTAAAATAATTTCCCTTTTAAGAATAATATAAAATTGGATTTAATTAAAGATAAATTATAATAGCTTCTAAAGCTCACTATCTACTTTATGCTTAAAAAGAATGTAGCTAGATATATATAGTTATATTTCTATTATTTGTATAATAATTAAATTATTATTTGATTCTTTTAAGTTAACTTAGTGTATTATATCTTGAGATTACAGGCTTGCTAATTATTTTTGTATTGCTTAAGAGGAAATAGAGTAACTTATTGATAAATTTTAAGAGTGATATTTTAATTTATTTACCTCTAACTTCTATAAGATTTAATAATCATTCTTAATATTTTAGATATAAGTAATGGTAGTAATCTATAATAAAACCGTTTATTAAAGCTTCTTCATTTTTATTAGTTAAACTTCTAGCGAATATTTATTCTATAAAAGTTAATAAAAGGGCAATAAGATATTATTATATTCTTTCCGTTTCTCTTATGTCTAAAAAATATTGTTTATGGCTAATTTATTTTTATAATAGATCTATTGCATTTTGTTTTTAAGTGCTTTCTGCTGTCTTAATTATCTTACAATATTTCTGCATTGCATTCAATTCTAATAATCTTTCATACTTATCTTTCCTCTTTTCTTTCCTATTTAGAAATTTCATTGATATGACTAACTTTCTACTATAGCAAATTTTGAGATATATAAACTCATTACTAAATTAGCTTAATTTACAAATAAGCCTTGAAATAATTAAAAATTCTAGTTTTTAAATAATAATCGCTAGTTTCAGAGAATCCTAGAATTTAGCTTCAAGATAAATTTTGCTTTAATAAGCTTAAAGGATTTTATATCTAATTTTATCTCTAACTTACATTTAAAAAATAAAGAGAAATAAAATATAAAATCCGTTACTTTTAATACCTAACTGTATTTGTACTATATCTTAGTATGCTTTAGGATATCAATTCTAAGCTTAAAGTTAAATTAAATTGAATTGAATTAATGAAATAACCTCTCATTTTGTGCTAAAGAGCTGAGAGGGATCTGTCAATAGAATTGTTAAAGGCACGGCTCTTCTTGTACATGCCAGTATTCCTGTTAATTTTTTCAATAGGAATTTCCTCCTTAGTAGAATAATCTTGTCGATCTTTTTCAAATTTATACTTCTTTTCGTTTTGTTTCTCTTTAATAATTCGTTTGGCTTTCTTTTTATTATTTTTTTATACTCCTTGTATTACCGCAGAAGGTGTCAAGTTGATTCACAATAGTAACATTTTCTATACTGAATCTGTTCTTGGTTTATATTCTTTCCGCTTATTCTCAAAGCAAGAAAAAGTTGTTTGGACTGTGGATTCCAAAATAATTTCCACCTCTGGCATTAAAAGTTTAAATTAAGTTGTAACTCCAGGAAATTCTGCCTTAGATCCATTCAGTTTCGATTATTCTTCTCTTAAATATCATACTGCCTGCATATCCTAAAAATTTTCCGATTTTTGTTTTAATCTTTCTCACATTAAAGCATTTTCATATCTTAGTACTCCTTCGAGTTTCGTGGTTCTTTAAAGTCTTTCGGTGAATCTCATTCTTCAAAGTTTTCTTGGAAATATTCCGCTTCATGTAACTTAAAAAGTCTAACTTTTGAAAGAGTTCAGGTGCCATTAGTCTTTTGTTTTTTCAGGACCATAGGTTAGGTTTGCCCTAATTCATATTTGTGTTTTTGCGACTTGTGAGGAAGAGTAATTTCATGATTCACATCAAATTCTTTATTTTTTCTTTTTCTCCTCCTTTGCCTAAAATCTCTTGAAAAGATGTTCATCCATTTAAATTAAATTTAAAGATTTAACTCTATTTAATTTATTAGCTATATGTAATATTTTCCAACATAAGTTATACCTAACTATCTTATTTCTTAGTAGAGAAAAGAGTCAAAATCTGATTATTCAGTTAATTAAGTTAAATTTTTCTAAAATAGAGTAATCTTAAGCATTAGAAAGAAGAAGAAATCTCTAGTTTATTTATTGAGTTTTTAGTTTATTTTTAATAATTGTTTTTAATAAAACAGTCGGTTGCTTATTAGCCTTATTATTATATATTTAATTAATATAAACATAGCTTCTTTAACATTCTTGCTTAATAGTTATACTGTAAATTTATTTTTGTGGTTGTTTAAAATTTGTAAATAGATTGTTAATTATTAAGTAAATTAGGATCTTTAAGCTAAAAGTTTTCTATTTAGTTTTTTGTATTTTTTCCCATTTTCCACTTCTTAAATTAAAGGTAAATAAGTCACTGTAGTAATTAAATTAAAACACTGTGTTTTCACTTAAAATTGGTTGGGTATAATCAAATATTCCATAATTGCACTAATATTTTGCTTTTCCTATTTCTATTTTTTTCAAGTCGAAAGAATGGTTTAAAAAATTAGAACCATTTGAATAAATAAGAAAATATATATACCTTGGGATATAGATAGCAGAAGTTGTTGCCTTTCTACTTAGTTTCTAAACACTTTATTTCACTCATTTTTTAAACTATCATATATCTATATCTTATCCTAGTTGGATTAGAAGAACTAATTATATCCGCCAAAAACGTATATCTATTAGCCACTCTAATCACATCCAAAATTTTGCACTGATGTTTCTATCGATCTTATACTTTTAAAAATCTTAGATGTTATATCAAAAACCTCACAGTCTGGTATATCTGACTCTTAAAAGAATCCTGTCACTCCTGAGATTATATAAACAATTTTCTTTCTATTAAAGTTAGTTCTATGGAAAAATTTTTTGAACAGCATTTAGAAGTTTTCAGTCAAATCCTAGGAATTAAAAACGAATCTATTTTCTAAATTTTCACTTCCACCTGATATAATCATAGTATTTTCATAAATCTACTCAATTTACAAACTATCAAAATCAGTTTACTCAAGCTTAATTTCTTATTTGCTAAACATATGGGTATCAATGCCAAAAGTCTCTTTAATATTTGAATAAGAATTTATAGAAGAAATTAACTAAAATTGCTACAATCCTCTTAGATCTGGACAAAGCTAGTATTTTATCACTCCAAATCCAAGTTTTGCAAATAATTTATTAATATTATAAATATTAAGCTTCCTAACTATTTCCCTTATTAGATACTTGCAAGTATCTTTGGCATTTCCTTATTTATTATAATTTCACCCTTCTAGATTTTTTTCTCTTCTACCATTAAAATAAAAATTTAAAATATTGATATTTCTAGTTCCAGATGTGCAACACTAAAAGATTATTATAAGATTAGAAAAAATAAGTTAGATAGAAAGACTTAGCTATTATTAAATTTTTAAATATTAATTAATAAATTATCAAAGTCCAGATTTAATGTTAGAACTCTTAAATGAGAGATTCTAATCTTTTTTTTAAATTTCTATAATTCTAAAAGAATCTTTTAGTAAAATTTATTCGAAAGTGATCATTGAAAATCGAGATAATGGAGAAAACTTTTGAGTTAAGAAACTAAAAAAGAATATAATATTTATTTAATATTTACCACTTAGTGAATGATATGAATATGTTAATAAAATAAACTAGTTATTTGAAAGAAAATAAGGAAAGTATTTGTATATCAAAGAAAGATAATTAAAATCGAAGAGCAAGATTATATTTAAATTTAAGTTAAAAGGCTACTAATAGAACTTGCAAAAAAAATAAGCAAAAATACTAGCAATTTTAGAAAGAGATTATATTTAAGTGAAGAAGGAAAATAAGAACTGGAAATGGAAGAAGAAATTAATAAATAAATAACCTCATAAAGGAAATGAAAGATTAATAATTAAGTCATTTTTCAATTTTATTAAAAATGATATAAAATTGATAAATACAAATAGAATAATAAGCTTTAATAAAAAAGATAATAGTTAGTCAGTTAGCATAAATAAATTTGAAATATGTTAAATCGATTTAAACATACATAAGTGTAAAATCCACTAATAATTTTATTATATAGGAAGATATAAAATTAACATTTTCATAGAGATTGTTAAAATCGATAAGGGCAACTAATTAGGTAAGCTATAATAGATTAAAATTAAGAAATTTTGAATAAAAAGAATTGAATACTTAAATAAATTATCACTTCTTTATAAAGTTTCTACTAGGTGCTAATATCACAAATTTAAAAATAGAACATTTCTATAATTTGAAGCTTGAGATATAAAATTAAAGAAATGTATATTAATTTTTTTAGTGACTTTCGGTATCATAATACATATTAAGAGAAGAAGTATTGCTTTCCTAAAAATAATAATATTAAAATTAAATCAAAAAACGTCTAGTAATGCAACTCATTTTGAGATGTTTATATATACTTAAAAAAAGGTAATAATGAGGATAATTTATATGATTATCTAAATTTAACTAACTCTTGAATCTTAATTAAGAAATACTTGCTACAGGTGAATTAATAATGCCATGTACAAAAGATTGTTATTAAAGTAAAGAATATAATATGATTATCCAACTAATATTAAATAGAGATATATCTCGCTATATTAAAGAGTGTAAATTTAATACTTGTAAATTAATTATCTTAATCATGATAAATAAATTAATAAACATGTTTAATAAGCTACTTATTTCTTATATTATACTGAAATGCTTTTCCTTAGCTATATTTCATTTTATCATTTTATTATTAAGCAACTTTTTATTCAAACACTTTATAAATTGCACAGTCTCATTAATATTTAATATTCAAGGCTATTAACTATGGTTTAAAACTTAAGTTACAAGATTTTCATCTTACAATTGGTTAGTAGTTTGTCGTATTCTAGGAATTTCATTAATTAATTAATTATTTTAAGCAGCATACTATTTAATAAAGTGGAGCTAACTCTAATATTTTTAAAAACTTCTAAATATTTCTCAGTTAGTAATAAGCTTCAGATATAATATTAGAAGCTTATATATAAGCGAAATTGAATAACTATTTCATCAATCAGATTTTTCTCTATATAGTCAACATTAGTTTCTATTTATCTTCGTATAAGTTATTTAAATCGTAATTTTATTCGGATACCAGCTTCTTAAAAATATTTACTAGCATTAAGCATTTAAATTCTAAGTTTTCAAAATTTAATAGTCCAAATCCTTTTTGGATGTCTTTTTATGTACTATATATAAAATTTAGCCTACCTAGCTTAATAATTTTTTGGCTAAAGTCAACTCAGAAAAAATCTAAAAAGAAATCACTAAAGTATGAAGCATAAAAACGGACTATCTATACTTCAAGAGTAAAATGTACATATTGTAAGCAGTTTGAGTAAAATCAAGGTTATATAAATATTTAGATTGGATATTGTTTATGCATAAGGAATGTAGAAATAAACATTTATTCATTAATTTGTTTTAATTTAGTACCTAGTTATTAAATAGATACCTAAGGCTTATATATAAATGACTGAAGGTATTAATTATAACTATTAATTTAAAGTTGCTTTTTAAGGATAAAGCTTTGCTGGAAAAACTAGCATTATGATGAGATATGCAGAAGATTGGTTTTCTATTCACTTCTCATAGACAATAGGTATAGATTTTAAATAAAAAATGCAATAAATGAACTTTGGATTGATTAAGCTATAAATCTGAGACGTGGCAGGTGGAGAAAGATTTTAATAACTAATACCTAGCTACTATGGATTATGCTAATCAATTCTACTCGTTTTTGATCTTACTGATCTATCTTCTTTTAAGTTCTTGATAGAAAAGCTGAAGAATATTAAATAGTGATGCTTTAAAGAAGTACACATATTTCTTTTAGGAAATAAAAGTGATCTAATGGAGTAAAGATAAGTAAAGTTTGAAGAAGCTTATGAGTTTGCATTAGAAAACAATTTGATATATTTTGAAGTTTCAGCAAAGAGTGGGAAAGGAATAATAGAATGCTTCGAATAAATATCATAATTATTAGTCTAGGAAGAAGAAAATTAATAATTTAAAAGTTAATAAACTTATATCTAAATCAAGTGCCTCATGCTTCTAAGTATAAATTAGCATTTGATACATTAAGGCATTAGAGATCTTAAATCTAAATTTATATTTAAGTTTAAAAATAAAATAAGCAAATCATCTTAGATTTGATGAGAAAAACATGAGATTGAAGATTAAAAGCAACCCTTTTAGGTTTCTAGAAATAATAGATTAAATAAATCCTTCAAAAAATAAAGAAGCAATACATATCTTTGTATACTAATATAATTAACTTATTCCTAAAACCATAAGCCTGCTAAATATAAAGAAACTAAATTTGAAGAACAAAAATTTGTAGAAAATGAATAAAAAAGCGAAATTATGAAATTAGCTTAAAACAAGCTAATAAAATTAATGACAAATATAAAAAATAAATACTTATTTGTATTTACTGCTACCAGATTACTAAGGCCTTTAGCATTGCAATGATATATAACTATTTATTTTCTTATTTATTTAAAATAAATTTTTTATTTAATGCGCCTAAAGAAAACATCTATAACCTTTTTCTCCCCTTATTCATAAAGGTTTATTAGTTTACAAACTGATAGCGATTTTTAATCAATATAACTAAATATATTGCTATTAATGAGAAATCTTGATTATGTTTAGAATTTAAATTAGGGATTTCTTTAACCGTTTTATAAGCATAGGGATATAAAATGAAATTATGGATATATTAGTATATTTTAGAAATAAGCTAGCATTGAATCAGACTTTATGTAATTTAAATATCATACTTAGAATTTATAAGTATGCTTTAATTAAATCTATATACTGCTAGAAGAAAGTGCTTTATGCATATGAATTAACTTAAGTTTAATCATCAATAAAAGAACCTGAAGGTGTTATCTTTAAAATTTATGGAGGTTCCTTCAAATAAAGAGAATGTATTAGCATTGTAGCTAGATAACTCATTCAGTACATATAAATTTTAGATATTATGAAAATAGAAAGCAATAAGTGCTGAAAACATATTTTAGATAATTATATAAGGAGGATTAAACAAATTACCGTGAGATGCTAGTGAACAATAGAAAAAGAGTTAAATTAAATTAATTTAAGATCAAGACGAAATTTTAGGAAGTTAAACTTAATTAAGTTTAATGACCTTAAATCTTAGAGGAAGATAATAGAAAAAAAATGAACTAATAGCTCAAAAAATGATAATCATTATATAACTATACAAGCTATATATAACCTATTAAACTCTTAAAATCCACTTAAATTTTATCTTCTGCCTTGAAAAAATGTAATAGATTATTTATTTCCTACATTTGAAATTAGTAGTTAGTTAGTAAAAATAAATCTTAGATTTTATGTTTTTTAGTATTTAGCTATATAGCAAGAGAAACTTAGATCTTACCAGGGAATATTCACTGATATTTACCTCCTTAGAGTAAGCTAAAGGTATTAATAAAGGATTTATTAATAAATTTAAATTTAAGCTTTTTGGAATGAAAATAGCTTAAATCTATGTATAACTTTACATTTAGCTAGTAATTATTAAAGCTAATAAATTAGATAGCTAATAAGCTTAAAAGAGTAAATGTAAAAGCATTAAGAAATCTTAATTAACATAAATAAAGATAGCTAACTATATAAATAGTAGATTAAGCATTCAGTTTATACATATCAGCTTGCTTATAATCATAGTGATTAAAATGATAATTACTTGCTTCTTAGCAATTTAGCTCAGTCTATTATCATCATTTTATTCCTATAAAATTTAATTACAAGAAATATCTTTTATTTTAGACAAAATGAATAAGCATCTCATCAATTAATTATAGTAATACACTCGGAGAGTATTTAAATGGAAATTGCAAAAGAATATTAGGATTACAAACTGTCAAGGTAATTTGAAATATAGAAACTTAGTGCTTTGAAAATAATTAGGAACTAATAGTTAAAAATATTAATATAGCACTGATTTATATATGTTCTATAACAAACTTATATCATATTATACAACTGAGAAATTAAGAATATTATAAATTACTTTTAGTTGAATAATAATTATTATATATCATACAGTCACTTTCATTTAAATTAAGCAACTAGTATTTAGTATTTTATAAGATAAACTTGAGAAAAATTTAGTTCTCTAAATTGAAATTTTCGCTTTTATTGTAATTTCTAATGAACGTAGTTCTAGATCCAGTTGATTTGCAATTAAGATTGTTTTGAGTTAGAGCTCATTTTATATCTTGCTTATAAAATGGAAATTTTGATTAAAAAAATAATCCAACGCCTTTTACTAGAAATAATGACTGCACTACACATTTCTTTTATACCTTTTTCATAGATTCATCTTAACAAGCTTAACAGGTAAATGGTTTAGTTTTCTCACTTTTTTCTATTATATAATTAACTAAATTTCTCACTTCTTTAGATATCTTTTGAGCGTAGATTTGATAGTGCTAATCTGTATAGTTTTAGAGTTAAATCCTATGAAATACTTTATTTAAATTCCTCGATTTTATAGTCTTAACTTAGTAAAATTTTACCAGAATGATGATGTTTCATACATCGAAAATTAAGGAAAATACGATTCACACAAAAAACGTCATAAATCGTAGTATCACTACAGACTTTCTTCTTCTATCCTTTTTCTAAATTTAATACTTACACAATCTAATTTATTTCTTCTTCATTAACCAAAGCTAATCACATAGCTTTTATTAAATTTCAAGTATTAAACCCAACTGAGTGACTCAGATTAAGATCCCATAAATCTAATAGATATTTAAGGTATACACTAGATATTTATTAATAATCAATTAGTGCAAAACTTTACATTTTTAAAGATTTAAGCCCATAAAACCCACTAAAGTTATGTAATAGCTTATTACGTGGATCCACATAGTTAATTGATTACAACAATAATGATAATTAATTAATTAAGGAATTGATATAAATTAGACTTGAAGCTTATTATTTAATAAGTATCTATTTAATAAATATTCTAAGTTTAACCCAAATTGTATAAATACAAAGGCTAGCTAATTTATACTTATAAAGATAAATAAGCATAGTCACTTGTATTTAGTTAAAAGTACTAAATTAATGCTAAATATAACCAGATTTTAGTATATGAACTAAGAGCTATAAATCAATAGCAAAGTATCAAAGATAAAACATAGGAGCTGCTTTATTTTCTATAGAGCTGTATTAAATTTTAAAGCTTATTCCCTTAGATAATATAGTACTTTCTCTTAATTGCTTAAATATATCTCTAGATTTACCTTATACTTCTACTTTTTTTTAAATTACATTAGCTATTTTTAGACTTAATCATTAATTTAGATTCACACTATTTTTTCATATTAATATAACTAAGAAAATAAGAGAATAAAGACTCAAATTTTAGAAAAATAGCTTTGTTGGAAGGAGGTAGTAAATGGTAAGAAACTTAAAAGTAGAGATGAAAGAAGATTGCTGATACTACGAAATTCTAGTGACTAGAAGACTAGCTGGACCCAATTTTCTAATATTTTTCAATTCTGAAAGAAATAAGAATGTCTAGCGATGCTAGCAAGAATTATATCAATAGTAGGACTTAAAAATCAAGTTTTTTTTCCTTTTAGAATTGTGTTTAAGAGTAGCTCATGATTAGTAACTTTTCCACCAATAAAAAAGAAAGAAATCTACTTAAAGCTGAGTCTTAAAGTAAGTAAGAAATGTAGAGCAAACACCTTGATTATCTACAGCCAAAATTATGCTAGGTAATGAGTGTTAATAAAAGGTTTTTAATTCATGTAGAAATAGTTTCTTGACTTAATGATAAGCTTGGCCTGGATCGTCCAAAATTTTTCAGCTAACCTGATGATGCTTAAGAAGAATTCAATTTACCGTAAGAAAAAAACTTTGAAACAAGCAAAGGAATTTGTAGCTTCTAGTGTAGCTTAAGCGTATTTTGATTAATAAAATTAGAAAGCTAAATTTATAAATTATAGCAGAAACCAAATGCTTTTGACAAGTCTTATACAGCTAGCATATAGAAGAAAGGTTGCTTGATCCTTGAATTACCAAGACTTTTTTGTTGAAAGATATGGGATAGAGTTTTCTTTTCGTAAAATGAGCAATGACAGTTGCTTCATTCGTAAAAATATATAGCTATTCCTCTTAAAAGCAGGAAAGAGCTTGAAAGAAAGGCAGAAGCATGCTTAAATCAAATAGAGAAAATGCTCTATTGCTTACTACCTTCAAAAGAAAGAATTATAAATACTCATTTCAAGTAAGTTCAGGAAACTAGAAACAATATGTTTGGAGAAAAAGATTTACCTAAATACCATAATAATCAAAAGAATAATGAGGTCAAGATTTTGAATTTTCAGCTGGTCTCTTTAAAATTTAGAGGATTTTCATGTTGATCCAAGCTTAAAAAGTAAATATCTGAACAATTACGTTGCCTAAAGAGGGTTTCGAGCCTACTTCACGGAATATAAATTCATTACAAACTGATCTTCGTTTGCAGAAATTGAAAAATCGAATATATTCCTTTGTTCATGAGAGGCGGGGCAGAATAAACTGTAATTAGAGATTATCATTGTCCCAACGCATTTCAAGATATACTTAATTAAACTAACAAAAATAATTCCATGGAAGTATTTGGTAATTTAAATATTAAAGCTCGAAGACGAAGAACATAATTCCGAAGTAGTTATGTTTAAATAATTGAACTTAAGCGCTGGAGGAATTGTAAAAAACATTTATTAGCTTAAAATTAAATTTTAACTAAAATAATAATACATGCTACTTATACATCTAAGCAAAATAAATAAAAAATAATCATTCACAATTTAATTCTCGTTAATATCATTATATTAGATATAGCCATTAATAATGAGGAGCTGCTTATCCATCTTTTAATTTAAACCTTAAGTTTATTTAATTTAATAAAGCTTAAAGGCTTTATTGATTTAAAGGACTTGATTTAATTTAATTTAGTCAAGTATTTTTTTCTTTTAACGGATTTTTTTTATAAAATGTCGTATCTCGCTTTTATACTTTTACTCTCTCTTTTTGTTTTCAATCATTCTTGGTTGTTAACAGATCAAAATTTAAGAACTATACATGAAGGATATAATTCTACGCAAATTTAGTTAAGTGACTTAATTTCGCACTATTTTAATGCAGGATAGTAAAGAGGCTGATCTATAGGTGCCTATTTTTTCATATCCAATACAAGTCTTTAGTCACTTTTAATAGTCACAGGAGGAAATGGGTAAATTGAACTTTCCTATGATCCATTCGCTTCCTAATTGCTATGAAATGTCAATACAGATAATACCTAAAGCGATAGCTTAAACTCTTCTTGTTAATTTTATGAAAACAGCTTTGTCAGTTATATAAGCATGTCTTATTGAATTTCTTCATAAACAAAGAAACTAAGAATTTGCTAATTTACATACACAGATACTTAAGCAATTTGCTCTGATTTTTAACTAACAAATTAATTTTTGAATAACTTAGATTAACTAATAATAGGATCAAATCTAACAGGAGCCTCTTATTACATTACATTCATTACGTCTGAAGCAGATTTAACTAACTTTATATGAGATGAGACTTCTTTATCCAGCATTTGAAATACTCCGTGCAATTAAATTTGTGATAACATTTGCAATCCAGGCTGATTTCCTGATATGTCTGCATGCTCTTCTTTAAAGTTTTACGAACTAGGAAACTAATCATAATGAACTTATATATATTAGTCAGAAATACTTAATGATTAATACTATAAGTGAGAAGCTAATAGTTTAACTATCTTTAATTATGACCATTTTTTAAGACCATTTACCGTTACTTTTTGGATAATTTGGCTTGCTGATTGAACCGATGAAGGTTTGCTGCTTTTATTAAACGGAAAAGATACTGGGTAGTGTTCTGGAATAATTTTAAAAATAACGGTTAATTAATCCTTATCAGGCTTATAGTTCAAATCCTATTTTTAATCTACAGATGGAACTTCCAATTAAAACTTATTAGTAGTACCTTCTAGTTAATTTAGTTACGTTATTGGCTTTTCGGTTCACTAAAATAAGGCTAATTACACTCATTCAATTTGTGTCAAGAGTCAACAAAATGGAGATATTTAATGCGCTACCTAAACTCTATCTGGTAAAACGCCTTGTAGTCTTTTATGAGATTCTTCGGCTAACATTTACTTTGGCGGAGCTCCGGCATAAATGTGGTAAGGAACTTAACTAAGTCTGTAGTTTTAAAGATTCCAGTTTTATCCTCATTAAGGGTTTTCAGAAGCTAAGTTAAAGTAAGTAGTGAAAAGTGAAAATAGTTGTGAAATAGAGAAAAATAGAATAGGTGGAAATGCTAAATGTGATGGTGATACTACTGATGATTTATATTTTAAAATAATAGAAGAAGGTAGGTACTTTCAAAGCTATTAAACATTTTAAGAAAACGATAGCTTATGAGGATCCTTAAATTAAGACGTAGCTTATAAATAGTTTGCTTTTGTATTTGTTATGTTATTATATGAAGAAGTTAATACATTAGGAATTTTTACCATAAACTACTATAATGAACAGCTAAGTTTGTCATATAACCCAAACACCAATCAATTTATAGTTAATGGACAATAATTTTAGTCTTCTAGTGATGCTAAGTATAAATTTAAATGAGTTACACTTGGAATTAACTTAGAATAAAATGAAATATACTTATATTATAAAACCTGAGGATTATAAAACATTTCTAGTGAGACAAGTAAAATTAATCAAATCTATTTTTTATAAATAAATGACTTCAATTATATTAGGCTATGATTTAGTTTAAGGATAAAGTAGTTAAACAGCTCTTATGGACTTATATAATTTTAGATATTATCCTTATACTAATCTATCAGATTTTTAAACTTATTTACTTTTTGATGAGACATGCCATCCTTCTTGTGGAGGTAGTATATGCTTTGGACCTAGAAGTATTGATTGCCATTATTCCAATCTAGAATATATTTAGTTATCAGATCTTGACTATGCTCTTGATTATACTATAAATAATCCTTCATTTGATGTTTAATGATTAAAAGGAAAATCTTATACATCAATGAATGCCTTTACTTTTCTAATAGTATGAAGAACTAATAACACATAATCTTTTATTAATGAAAAGTGCTTTTTTAGTATGCGAAATCCCTCTTCCAATGATTATATTTTAAAAATATGCGAAGATAGTTCAAATAATATATAAATATATGAAGTCAGCGATGGAAATAATACTTGCATATCTGAACCTTTTAATTATCAATAAGATAAATCTAGTACTTTACTTTTAGTTATGTGATATCATTATAACACTAGTACATTTTTACTTACTAAGATGGGATATATTTACAAATGATTATCAAACAAATGAGAATATTAGGCAAATATTAATAATTATACTAATGCATTTTGCAATATTACTAATTGGGATTGAATAAATATCTCGCCAGCAACTTTCCAAATAGAATTTGAACCTGATTATTAGGTTTACGATAAATAAATATATGATATAAAAATATTTCCGTACAAGATAATTTCTAAAGACGAACTAGTAGAAGATTTTATTCCTTGATATTCATAATAATTTTAAACCTGTTCTGAAAGATGTTTAAATGATACTTTTTGTACCTTTATGACTGATTTAGGTTGTATAGATTCTTGAAATCAAACTTGTTCTTCTCCTAATTATCATAAAAATCCATAAGATTCTTGTAAATGCTTTCCAGCAAGTGCTCTGTCAAATAGTCAGTGCTATGCGTGCTATTGAAATCATTTAACTTGCAGTGCTCCTTTTTATAATGATGCTTTAACATGTAAAAGTGGATTTTACTTATATGATAAGTAATGTTATAGTGTATGTCCGAATAATCTTTATGTAAGAGGATTAGAGTGTAAGCAATGTGATGAAGCAAATTGTCAATTTCCTTCTGAAAATTGCGATTATATTTGTGCAACATGCTACGGAAATACTGATAGTGATTGTTGAACATGTTCTGAAGTTCATAAATATAATCCTAACTGGCCTAATAAAGGAAAATGTGTTTGTGCTCTTGGATATTAGTTTGGAACAGCTGATTAGACTAGTTAATGCATGAAAAAAGAAATTAATTTCAAAGATGTGCTACCTATTACTATATGTAATACTTCTTCTTATATTAGCCTTACAAGCTCTCAATTTGATTCTATTTCATTCGTAGGATAGGGAGGAATCGAAAAAATTGAGCAAACTTACTTGGCACCTCTTTAAATAAAAATGGATTTACATTAGATTTTTGGTTGAATATTGGAGATAATTCTAAAATGATATTTTTCTAAATAAAAGATAACTCAAGAATATTCCTATAATTAGCAGTAGACTCAACTATATCAACTTTATAACTTATGACCGAATTAAGTAGTAGATAAAGCATTTAATTTTCATACTATGACATAGCTATATGACATCACTTCATGTTAAGTTTTTCTATGAATGGTATGCTATACTGTTATTCAACCTTCTATTTTCCAAGTCATTGCGAAAATTCTACAAAATTTAAAATTTATGGTACTTCAAATGAAAATGATACTCTAACTGTTGGCGGTGGAGTTTCAACAGAGTATTAATAATATAAAGGAAAAATTCTAGCATTGCGCTTATATGATATTTCTTATGATAATGGAATTAGTTTAAACACCTTTGAAGATTAATTGAACTGCCTTACTCTACAAACTCCTTGCTAATAGGCTTGTTCAGGAACTTGCTCTGATGGAAATCCAGAATTAACAGTAGGATGTAAAGTTTACTGACCTATCAATATATTGAATAGTGACTATTATTATATAAATTAAGATAATTAGTACACTATATATGGATATAGTAGTATCTTCAATGGAAATTTATTGAATAAAAGTTATACTTATTATTAGTTTTGAAGTAGACTTACTTAAAGTAGTTCTTCCTATAACATCTTTTAAATTATTAACGTTGGGTAATGCTCATTAACGATTTCCCATGTGAATAATTAATTCAACATTGTAGTAGACTAAGCTGATAACAAATTTGATAGATTTGATTAGATCTTAATTCCTTCTTACTCTTAATCAATTTAGGCTTTTGTTAAAATTTATATTAATGATTTGGGAAGCAATTAGTATTATTTATAAGTATGCATAGTTTTAAATTAAGATATTTACTGTGTAGAAAAATATGAAATATCAGGATAAAATTGCATACCTAAGCTGAAATATGCTTCTAATAGCTATTTATTGTTCAGTTCTTCAGTTTAATATTCAATATGATATTTCTAGGTTTATGACCTTTCATAATCTTTAAATGATTAATGTGAAATTAATTAATATAACAAGAAGGTTCCAGTTTAGGGATTATGCTAATGTTCTTTATGCTAAACATGATCTAGTTAGTCTGTCACTTCCTTTAATTGTAATTTTTCTACTCCAATTTTTACTTCAAGATGTCCTGTATCTGCGTATTCTTTACCAAATGACTATGTTTATATTACTGAAATAGATTAATATAATATAAATATATTTCAAATAGGAGACGACGAAGTATAAATAGCATCATTTATATCTCGAGTAAGCAATATCTTGAATGATAATGGATTTATGCTTGATTTCTGGTTTAAATAAATAGGAACATAAAATATGACCATCCTAGAGATTTATGACAATTCTAGCATATTTCTTTCTGTTGGTATAGATCAGTATTAAAGATATGTTAATTTTTATAGCGATAGATAAGATATTTAACTATTTTAAGGTACTTATCGTTCAGCTAATATATGGCATCACATTATAGTCAGTTTTACAAACTCAGAAACATTTTATTGCTACTCTGCATATTTGTTTCCATCTTTTTGTGAGTTACATTTGTTTAATTTGACTTTAAATTAGTTAAATTAAAATGATATATTAATTGTAGGTAATGGAACTTTTACTGATTATTCTGAATTAGAGGGATTAGTATTATCTCTTAAATTTTCGGGCAAATATCATACTTTATTAAATCTGACAGAAGCTTAAGTAGATTGCTATTCTTTAAATTCTCCATTCTGATTAAATTGTAAAGGATAATGCAAAACTTATTATTCGACGTATTCATCTAATATTCCAATAAACTTGATAAGTTATATCTATTAAACATATGGCGTAGATTCTTAAACCTTTTATGGAAGCAATACCTAGTTATTTTATTACGATATTTCTAAGTAAAACACATTAAGATATTAATTTTGGGTGAAACTTACTTACAATCATAGTACCTATAACTTCTTTAGATTGCAAGGAAATGGAAGTTTATGTATTTTCACTATGAATGTTACTTCAAATATTTTCAATCTAGGATTTTCCTTAGAAAACTCTTAATAAATATAAATAAATGAATTTACCTCTGGAACCTTGTAGTTCAGGATTTTATTATAATCTTCTTATAATGCATCCTCAAATGATTATACAATAAAATGATGTGTTGTACCAGAATTCCATCAAAATCCCTAGTAATGCTTATCCTATTAGCTAAAATAATTTTGTAAAATTGAAAAGAGCTCTACTAGCTTCATTTCATTTCCTTAATCACCTGTAAATTATCAAGTCGCTTGATTTGACTTATTTAATTGAGAATTTATAGAAAAGGATTGCTATTTGAGTAAAACTTATAACCCTAATTATGATTAAATAGGAATATGTATATGTAGCTTAGGCTATTTATATAATATAAATACTTAAAGCTCTTTTACTGCTATTTGCAATAGTTCTCCTCTCCCTAATATTGAAGCAATAAGTGGTAGATATCCTCTAAAGGGTTGTTTATATCCAACTGATTTCAAAGAAATATTGATTAATAATTAAGTAGCTGATAGCTTTATTACTGGAGGAAATAAAATGTCAACAAATTTCTTCTCTGAAATATCTTCCTTTGCAAGTTCCGATGGGTTTATAATAACTTTCTGACTAAAATTAAGTTTAAATACTAAAAATACAAGAGTTTTTGAGATAAAAGATTCCAATTCAGTATTTCTATCTTTCTCATGCTTAATGTACTAAAGTGTATTTTTGTTCTTTACATCTAGATCTTAGCCAAATAGTATGTTCAAAGCTCCTTATTACGATAAAAATACTTGACATTTCCTAGTAGTTGGCTTTTCTAGTAATGGTAGTAAATATTGTGTTTCTACTTATGTAAATTCTGCTTCTTATTGCTTTAATTAAAATTTTTCATTAAACCTTTAGTAATCAAATTCTAACGATATCTTAACTTTTGGAGATAATTCATTCACTGGAAGTGAGTTTACACTTGAATCTTTTGAAGGATAAATTTTACATTTTCAAATATTAGGAAAATCACCTAACGCTATATAGCTAGATGAACAAATGGTTGATTGCTGATCTTTAAGAACACCCTGTTGAAAATATTGTTAAGGAGAGTGTTTGACATAGGATCCATAAAACATTCCAACCCTAACCTGTACAACTAATCAACCTCATGATATTATAACAAACTAATGATAAACTGTAAACATAATTAGTGAATACTCTTATTATGGAAGTGATTCCAATCTATTCAACTATAATACATTTTTTTAGGATGTAGCTATATATAAGTTCTAATTGAGTATAGATCTTAGTTCACAATATAGTTATGATATTTTCTGAATTTAAGACTTTTATAATTAGACTTCTCTAAACTTAGTTTTTACTTAGTAAACATTTATTCTTCATATTAATGATAGTATAAATATATTTTAGATTGATATAAGCATAAGCTAATAAAGTATTTAGTTAGTTAGAATAGAAATATATAGTATTTGAGACTCTAATAAAAATAATTAATAAATCAAACTATGTGTAGCTAAAACTAATTTTGAGCCAGTCTGTCAGTAGATTCAAACTCAAAAGACTACCAAGCTATAACATTTTTCAGGTAGTTATATGTAATTTCCAAATAATAGTAATGCTTTTTAAGTAAATAGATTTTATGTCTATTCGTTCCCTCCATCATGTTCTGATTAGCCATATAAATATAATCCTTAATGACCATCACATGGATTTTGTATGTGCTCTCTTGGTTATTAAATGTAATTATTTGATAACGATTCTATGACTTGCATTTCTTCAAATATTCAACCAATTTATGATTCCTCTTATACTGGAAGATATCCAATACCCTTTTGCACTTATCCATCTGAATGAGTAGAAATCAATATTACTGGCAAGATAAACTAAGATACTTAGTTCTATTTTGTTACAGGTATAGATGAAGGGAGTATCAATTTTACTTAGTTAGTATCAGGATAAATTCCATTTGATAATGGTTTTATATTCACATTTTGATTCAAAACTTCAGAATTAAATGCTAAAATGACGATATTGGAAATAAGGTAATCAATCAATAATGTATTTCTAAGTATTAGTTTAAATACATTACAGGGAATACTTTTAATCTACTCAGAAAGAGTTACAACATAATAATTTAACGTTCCCTATGATTCCTCAAACAACTGGCACTACATAGTAATAGGGTTTTCTTCATAATAAACACTTTACTGCTATTCTAGTTAAGTAAAACCTTCATTTTGTTTTTCAAGAAACTTTTAATTAAGTTTAAATAATTTACAATCAGATGATTGGCTTTATATAGGAAAGGGAAATAATTCAAATTATGGATAATTTGTTGGGTATTTACTAGCAGTAAAACTATTAGATGCTTAATTTAATTCCTTAGGATTAAATGAAAATAAAGTAGATTGTTGGGCAACATATACACCATGTAGACTTAATTGCTAAGGTATTTGTAATAATATCAGCGATCCTCAATTTGTTAAAAATACTTACTGCTAATAATATAAGCCTTATATATTAGTTTAAGATACTTTTTAAACGTATGATAATATAAACAGTCTCCTCATTAAAGGAAGTGATTATACTAAATTTTACTTTGATATGTTTAACTATGATTATTTTAAATATCAATTTTGGATCAAATTGACTCGCATATCAACAAACTATACAGTGTTTTAATTAGAAGGTAAAAATTAAATGTGCTAAATGACTCTTACTGTTTAAGATAATGATTTTAGACTTTAAATAAAAGCTAATAGCACATATAATTATTAAATAACTTTGCTTTATTTTTAAAACCAAATGAAGTTCAGAATGACAATGGAGAACTAATTAAATGGAGTAGATTATTAATTTACATGATGTATAGCTTATGATAATATTATAATAAGTGAGACTAAAAATTGTAGTAGTGGAAATCAAACTTCTATATGTAATATTTAGCACTCTGATACTAGTCTTATCATTTTCCCGTAAACGTAATCAAATAATAGTTATCAAGTAGCACTTGGAACTATTCAAAATTTTATTTCCGTAGATTCAGAATCTCTCGCAAAATATAATCCTTATTATCCTCTTAAAGATGATTGAATCTGTTCGTTGAGTTTTTATATGGACTTGACATGAATAGGCTCACATCAAGTAACTTGCGTATAGTAAATAATTAAAAAAATAACAGATGTAAGTTAAATAAATAGATGACCAATAACAACATGTGACTATAATTAAAACTGAGTTTAAATAGATATACCTGATGGAATAAATTAAAAGAATGAAACTATTTTTGTATCTCCAAATGATGTGATAAGTACAAATTTTTATAATCTAGTAAAAGACGAAATTCCTTTTTCGAATGGATTTATATTTTCCTTTTGGTACAAAACAACATCAAATAACTTTTTAAGGCAAATGATAGAAATAAAAAATAATTAAAAAAATGTCTTTCTAAGGATTAATTTCAACAAATGATAAAATTCACTTCTATTCTATTCAGAAAGAAATTCTATATAGAGTTTTATAGTGCCTTTCGATTTCTCAAATGTATGACATTTCATAATAACTGGTTTCAGTATGGAAGACACTTTAAATTGCTACTCAAGCTACACAAAACCATCATACTGCTTTTAAAGAAAAATGAAACTATCTCTAGTTTAATTAGAAATAACAGATACAATCTAGCTAGGAGATTAAAAACCAGGATCTTACATATGATCGAATACAAGTTTATTAGCACTAAAAATCCTAGACGATAACTATCATAACTTAAACTTAAACTCAAAAATTGCAGATTGTTGGACAGCTTAAACTCCTTGCTGACTTAATTGTGATGGTTAGTGTACCAGCAAATCAGATATTCAATACATTTTAGGATAAACATGCATATAGCAAAATGTTAGTTTGTAGAATACAACTTAAATACCCGCAAGTAATTAAACTTTTGCTCTATCAGACACAAACATATATTTTTTCGATTTATTCATTAACCATAATTTCATAGGAATAACTTACTGATGCTTTTTAAATGCAAGCAGTTAGGAGAGGACATTATTTAGGCTATTAGGAAAATAGTGTTAAGTAAGTATAAAAGTTACTAATAA
The DNA here is from genome assembly GCA_946699065.1 of Loxodes magnus. Taxonomy (NCBI): domain Eukaryota; phylum Ciliophora; class Karyorelictea; order Loxodida; family Loxodidae; genus Loxodes; species Loxodes magnus. Next base: position 158,689 of record CAMPDV010000092.1, read on the forward strand.
CATATTTACTCTTGAAAATAATGCTTCGTTAGGAGATGCGTTGAGTGTAACAGTTCCAGTTTAAAAAATGCAAATCATTAATTTAAAATATGAAATAACTAAGTTATCTACAAGTTCATCTCAAGTCTCCTTCTGTTTATGGACGCTTGAACAAGACGAATCTTAAGCTTGTTCTTAAAAAGTAGTTACTTCAGTTTGTAGCCTTTATCATGAAACAGGAAGTATTAAATTCCTTCAGCTAATCCAAATTATAAGTTCTCTGATTTAATTGTTTATTTTTAGCCCTTTCACTGTTAGATAGCCTAACATACCTATGATCCAAGTTATGATTTTGAAGAGGGAATGTGCATATGTTCATTAGGATATGAAAGTTATTATGATAGTAGTTTTCATTCATGCTAACAGAAATCTTATATTTCTAATATAACAGATACAATTTGGAGTGGTAGATTTCCTATAAAATATTGTAACTATCCAAGTGACTTTGTAAAAATAGACATTTTTGGAAGTATAAATCAAACTATCGGTTATAGTTTTACAAGCTCGGTTGGCAAAGTCAGTACTGATTTTTATAACTTGGTAAAAAATATTATCAATAAAAATGGCTTTACTATGTCTTTCTGATTCAAGCTAAATGTCAATAATTAGAACATGATAATTTTCGAAGTTAATAATAGTTCCAGTAAATGACTTACCGTTTTAATAAATACTTACCAGAACATTCTAATTTTCTACACAGAAAGGACATAAAAAAGATCTTTTGCAATTCCTTATTATGATGAATAACAATGACATCACATAGTAGTTGGTTTCGAGAGTAACGATACTTATGCTTGCTATTCAAGTCTTAACATTCCTTCGTTTTGTTTCAATCGTTCACATTTTTCTCTCACTTTAGATTCGTTATCTTCGAGTGATGTTATTTATATAGGAAATGGAATTTATTCTGGTTACACAAGTTTTATAAGGATAATTTTTAGCTCTAAGAATAACCCCACAAACAAAAACTGATTTATAACTCAACGAAATCGTAGTAGACTGTTGGACAGCTTAAACTCCTTGCTGACTTAATTGTGATGGTTAGTGTACCAGCAAATCAGATATTCAATACATTTTAGGATAAACATGCATATAGCAAAATGTTAGTTTGTAGAATACAACTTAAATACCCGCAAGTAATTAAACTTTTGCTCTATCAGACACAAACATATATTTTTTCGATTTATTCATTAACCATAATTTCATAGGAATAACTTACTGATGCTTTTTAAATGCAAGCAGTTAGGAGAGGACATTATTTAGGCTATTAGGAAAATAGTGTTAAGTAAGTATAAAAGTTACTAATAACATATTTACTCTTGAAAATAATGCTTCGTTAGGAGATGCGTTGAGTGTAACAGTTCCAGTTTAAAAAATGCAAAGCATTAATTTAAAATATGAAATAACTAAGTTATCTACAAGTTCATCTCAAGTCTCCTTCTGTTTATGGACGCTTGAACAAGACGAATCTTAAGCTTGTTCTTAAAAAATAGTTACTTCAGTTTGTAGCCTTTATCATGAATCAGGAAATATTCAAATTCCTTCAGCTAATCCAAATTATAAGTTCTCTGATTTAATCGTTTATTTTTAGCCCTTTCATTATTAGATAGCTTAACATACTTATGATCCAAGTTATGATTTTGAAGAGGGAATGTTCATATGTTCATTAGGATATGAAAGTTATTATGATAGTAGTTTACATATATGCTAACAGAAAGTCTTATATTTCTAATATAACAGATACAATTTGGAGTGGTAGATTTCCTTTAAAATATTGTAACTATCCAAGCGACTTTGTAAAAATAGACATTTTTGGAAGTATAAATCAAACTATCGGTTATAGTTTTACAAGCTCGGTTGGCAAAGTCAGTACTGATTTTTATAACTTGGTAAAAAATATTATCAATAAAAATGGCTTTACTATGTCTTTCTGATTCAAGCTAAATGTCAATAATTAGAACATGATAATTTTCGAAGTTAATAATAGTTCCAGTAAATGACTTACCGTTCTAATAAATACTTACCAGAACATTCTAATTTTCTACACAGAAAGGACATAAAAAAGATCTTTTGCAATTCCTTATTATGATGAATAACAATGACATCACATAGTAGTTGGTTTCGAGAGTAATGATACTTATGCTTGTTATTCAAGTCTTAACATTCCTTCATTTTGTTTCAATCGTTCACATTTTTCTCTCACTTTAGATTCGTTATCTTCGAGTGATGTTATTTATATAGGAAATGGAATTTATTCTGGTTACACAAGTTTTTAAGGATAATTTTTAGCTCTAAGAATAACCCCACAAACAAAAACTGATTTATAACTCAACGAAATCGTAGTAGACTGTTGGACAGCTTAAACTCCTTGCTGACTTAATTGTGATGGTTAGTGTACCAGCAAATCAGATATTCAATACATTTTAGGATAAACATGCATATAGCAAAATGTTAGTTTGTAGAATACAACTTAAATACCCGCAACTAATTAAACTTTTGCTCTATCAGACACAAACATATATTTTTTCGATTTATTCATTAACCATAATTTCATAGGAATAACTTACTGAAGCTTTTTAAATGCAAGCAGTTAGGAGAGGACATTATTTTCGCTATTAGGAAAATAGTGTTAAGTAAGTATAAAAGTTACTAATAACATATTTACTCTTGAAAATAATGCTTCGTTAGGAGATACGTTGAGTGTAACAGTTCCAGTTTAAAAAATGCAAATCATTAATTTAAAATATGAAATAACTAAGTTATCTACAAGTTCATCTCAAGTCTCCTTCTGTTTATGGACGCTTGAACAAGACGAATCTTAAGCTTGTTCTTAAAAAGTAGTTACTTCAGTTTGTAGCCTTTATCATGAATCAGGAAATATTCAAATTCCTTCAGCTAATCCAAATTATAAGTTCTCTGATTTAATCGTTTATTTTTAGCCCTTTCATTATTAGATAGCTTAACATACTTATGATCCAAGTTATGATTTTGAAGAGGGAATGTTCATATGTTCATTAGGATATGAAAGTTATTATGATAGTAGTTTACATATATGCTAACGAAAGTCTTATATTTCTAATATAACAGATACAATTTGGAGTGGTAGATTTCCTATAAAATATTGTAACTATCCAAGCGACTTTGTAAAAATAGACATTTTTGGAAGTATAAATCAAACTATCGGTTATAGTTTTACAAGCTCGGTTGGCAAAGTCAGTACTGATTTTTATAACTTGGTAAAAAATATTATCAATAAAAATGGCTTTACTATGTCTTTCTGATTCAAGCTAAATGTCAATAATTAGAACATGATAATTTTCGAAGTTAATAATAATACCAGTAAATGACTTACCGTTTTAATAAATACTTACCAGAACATTCTAATTTTCTACACAGAAAGGACATAAAATAGATCTTTTGCAATTCCTTATTATGATGAATAACAATGACATCACATAGTAGTTGGTTTCGAGAGTAACGATACTTATGCTTGCTATTCAAGTCTTAACATTCCTTCGTTTTGTTTCAATCGTTCACATTTTTCTCTCACTTTAGATTCGTTATCTTCGAGTGATGTTATTTATATAGGAAATGGAATTTATTCTGGTTACACAAGTTTTTATAGGATAATTTTTAGCTCTAAGAATAACCCCACAAACAAAAACTGATTTATAACTCAACGAAATCGTAGTAGACTGTTGGACAGCTTAAACTCCTTGCTGACTTAATTGTGATGGCTAGTGTGATTCAATTTTCGACGTTCAACTTTCATAATGTTCTTAGAATACTTAGATTGTATTGATTGAAAATGATTGGATTTTTATTGATTAAGGTAATTAGATTACTTATTTTTTTTATGACCCAAATATTTATTTTTACGACTTATTTCTTGGTGTTTTTTAAGAAATTAGATTTTTTCTAGAAATTACGAATAGTACGAATAATTTTACTTTTTTCCTTCTTGCAAGTAATTCAACTTTTAATATTTCGTTGTCTGCTTTATCTTTAACTTACACACTGCAAATTTAATAGAGCTTTAATAAGACTTTTATTACTACTACATTACATGATGCAAAGGTTTATGATAAATATTTAGTGAGTTTATCGACTAAGTTTTAAGTTTCTTATTATGAAGTACTCTGATGTTTATAATCTCTTTTTAAAGATCCTTGATGTATTTCCTTTGTATTATCGGAACCTTGTTTTTTAAGACATTCAACTGAAAGTTATTTATAATTTCCATACAGTTCCGTAAGTTATGGTCTTAGCTAATTAACATTTTGAACATTTTAAGAGAAATATTGTCCTTTGAAAGCTTTTATATAATATATTACATCATATCCTTGCATTTGTAGTCTAGGATATAGACTTGAATAAAACGGAGAATCTGGATTTTTTGATAACATATGCTTAAGCACTAACATAATAGTAAGCTTAAATGATAAAAGATTAGTAAATAGACTTCCAATAAAGGCTTACACTTATCCTCACTATATACCTGTTAATATAGATTAAAACATAAATTAACTAACTGCATTTCAATTTTTAGACACTATAAAAGACGAAGGAAAGATAGATTTTTATAGCTTAGTCTATGACACTAAAGACCCAAATGGATTTACTTTACTCTTTTGATTTAAACTTTCTATTGATAATAAAAATATGATAATTATGGAAATTAAAAGAACTAAAAATGTATTTTTATCAGTGAATATAGATAACATTGCTAAAGCTATTTTATTTTGATCTGATCGGGCAAATAGACAAGGATTCGGAGTACCATTTTATGAATTTAATGAATGACACCACATTATCGTTTCTTTTTCTGATGAATATACTAAATATTGCTATTCTTCATATTGATTTCCTAGTTATTGCTATATAAGAGATTTTAAGTTAACTTTTGAAAGTTTAATTTCTGGAGATATTTTAATAGTGGGTGATGGTACTTACAGTAATTATAAGCAATTTAAAGGAAAAATCTTAGCTATGAGAATTATATAAAAACCATTTTCTTACTTAAATTTAAACGAGAGATACGCTGATTTTTTAACTTCCTATACTCCTTGCTAATTGAGTTGTTAATGTGATTAAATTACTTAAAATTCAGATTGAGACTAAATTTGCTCTCCTTGTAGATAATAAATACCAAATTGCAATTTATGTGATCGAAATACTAAACAATGCTATGAATGCCAAAAAGGATATTTTTTGGATGAGTGGGATAATTGCCAATCATGCCAGTAGATTCATTAGAATTGTAGCTAATGTTAAGATTCAAATATTTGTACTAAGTGTGAAAACTTTAAATTGCATTAGAATACATGCGTGGACAGATGTCCTTCAACAGATTAGGATAAAAATAATAGAGGAATATGTGAATCTTGTGATTAAGAAATACCAAAATGTAGAGAGTGTTCAGAAGATGGTCAATCTTGCTACTAGTGCTTTGAACCTTATATTGCTATAAATAATTCTTGTAAATAGGCCTAAGATATTGAAGAAGAAAACTAAGAATAAGAAGAATAAGAATAAAATGGAGAAGAAGAAGAAGGAGAAGAAGAAGAAGAAGGAGAAGAAGAAGATATAGAATAAATAGAGGAAGTAGATAAAATAAAAGATTAAGAAGTACAATAATAAGGAGATGAGTAACTAAGCCTTGATAGTTTTAATATATCAGAAACTCAGAAGACATTTATTTAATAAGACTAATAAGTATAAAATACCTTATATACTACCAGTGTTGCCTCCTCTAGTTCTTTTACCTTAATATCATAAACTTCAGGATCATCGGGAAATCTATTTACTGTAATGATGACTGATGAATTATTCAATTCAAATGCATTTACAAAAGTTAAAAAACCTGAAGTATTGGTCGCGTATTATTTATATTAAAATCAAAATGTATTAAACACATTGATTAGTTCTATAGATATTGGCTTTAATTGATAAATACTTGATTTTAATAAGATTAATCTACTAAGAAATCGACAAAATAGTTTCATATCAAGCGTTTTAGTTAATGTGTCGTTCATTGCATCAGTTCTGATTTTAGATAGTTTATTATATTTGATTAACAAAGTTCTGCATTGAAATAAGTTAACAAACCTAAGAGAAAAGTATTTACATTATAGGTTAGCAATCACTTTCTATCTACTCTTTTCTCTTAAAATAGGATGTTCAACTATTGCACAATTAATAAATGGCAACTTTGATAACTTATATTGCATTGTAAATACAATTGCAGCAATAATCAGCCTGGTAATTTTTTATTTTAGGTTTTATAAGTGTTAGCTATTGCTTACCTATTAAAAATAATTAACTTGTTCTTCAAAATTTAAAACATAACAAGCTCAGATGACTAAAACTAAGAAAAGCCAAATTAAGTTTATATCAAGAAATATCTTCCAGTATTTGATGAATTAAAACTAGAGAGAAAAGCTTTGATGTTTTATCCTTTGTTCTTGTTAAGAAGACTTCTACTATCAATAATCTTAATTGCTATAAAAAACGGCTTAGCTTAGGTAATAGCTTGCTTGTTTTTAAACTTATCCTAGATATTTTATATTATAAAGTGACGTCCTTTTTAATTTACTTATTTGAATATATTCTAAATAGTATAAGAGATATGGCTATTAATGATCTATGTCTTTGATATTTATTTCTATACACTGAGCGATAATGATTAATCAAGAGCTTTAGAGTCTATTTACTCATCCAATGCTGAAAGAATTAGCTAAGTGATTGTGTTCATTTCTAGCTCCATCATTACTTTCAGCTTAGTTTTCAGCTTTCTTTTAACAATAAAAGATATATTCAACAAGATAAGAGAAAAAATAAGAAGAAGGAAGTAAGAGATAGAATAAAGAAATGCTGTAAGTAATAGAGAAGAAGAAAGCAAAGAGGGTTAGATAATAATATAGTAAGATAAAAGTTTCAATTGAAATGAGAAAGAAGCTAGCACTTTTATTGTCCAGGATACTAATTGGTTAACTATACATTAGAAAAAATTACGAAAAGTTATTCCTATCCTTGATATTACACCCGATTTGTTGGTAATATTTCCTATTTTAGATCGAAAGAAACAATGTGTAGTCATGTCCAAGTTAATTATTCCAAGTACGTGATAATATTACTGCTAATGAGCAAAATATCTAGTAAAATTAACTTCTCGAAAGCTTTTACATAGAGGACATGCAAGGAATTATATCAAGCTAAGTAAAAAGAAAACTGAAGTGTATGGGAAAGAAGCAAAAAAGAAGAAATTTCATGATAGTTTCAAAAAAGAAGATGAATCTTAACATTTGACTTTTAAAATTAAGTAGGTGATTCAAAACCTACTTCTATTATTAACTCTTCAACCATCAACTTATCTCTAAAATGTAATTTCTATTATTTACTAATTTATTAATAGATTTAGTCTAAAGCAAGAGTAATTTTAAGGTTATACATATCTTTATCTAGCATCTTTTAAGAAAATTTATACTTATAAATCAAAATTTTTTATAAGATTTTGAAATAGAGAAGAATTTAGAGAAAAATTAATGTAGAAAGATGAAAAAATAACTAAGGAAATAAGATTGAAATTAAAGGGATGAGATCAAGATGATATAATTTAAGCAAATTTTTATGTCTTTATTGAAGAAAGCAATCTAAAAACTAAAGGTATCTTAAAAGATTGTAATGCTTTAGATCTAAATAAAGAGTAACTATGTTGATTATATAGTTTTTTTTAATTTCTAGTAAAAATTAGTTAGATGGATTAATAATGAAATTTGGAGTATATTTTAGTAAAAAGAAGATAATTCTATGCATCGGTAAGTAAATTTTAAATTGATTAAATTTGTATTTTAGCTTCCAGAAAAATTTATATTTGTTGTTTTGTATTTTGAAAATTAGTTCCTAAAAAATCCCGTAAAATATGATAGAAGGTCTCCAAAAAAAATTCCCTCCAGCTCAAAAAAGTAGGCTAGTAACATCCTATAAAGATTAGAATCTGAAAAATAGCTTCAAAAAGACTAACGGCTTAGTGGAGACCCTACCTCTGAAGAAAAGATTATAAAATAGACAAAAAACACTATTCGATTGGAAGTTTCTGATTTCACTTTGAACAGGAGATTAGATACGAGTAGTTTATCAAAGTGGTGCTAGACCTCCAGAAAGAGGATTAAAAACTAAAGAAAGGCAATAAGAAGCTAGAGGAGAAACTAAAACTATACGAAAGAAAAATGGAAGCTAGATTAAAGAGCTAAGAAAGAAATTAAGAGCCTTCTTAAATTTATCATAGGATCAGAGTAAGTAAATTTAGTTTTAATAATAAAATTAGAGATAATTAGATTATATATTAGAATCAATAGTAGAAAATTAACTGAAAAAGCAGAGTTAAATTGACCAAAAAGAAGGAAAAAATATAAGATGGAGATAGAGAAGGAAAAGAATTAATAACAAAGAGCAAAAAAATAATTAAAAGATGTTATTTCTGTAATTAAAGAATGCATCAGTAAATAAAGTGCACACAATTCTATAATATTCAATTATGATTACTGAAGAATTCAAGAAAAAAACAATAAATAAAAAAAAGGAATAATAGCAACTAAAAAAAGGAGAGAGAAATTTTCTGTAATGCAATAGAAAACTTTTGCAAGAATGAGAAGTCTAATTGATGGAGAATTTAGAGATTTCAAGAAATGAACAGAAAATAGTGAAAGATAGAATAGAAAAATTTAAGCTTTTATTTTTATTCTCTGGAGTAATTATAAGTTGGCAGAAAAGAGGTTGAAAAACCTTAAAGATGCAAATATTTAATATTATATTATATTTCATATTTTCAATATAAAGAAAGAAGAAAAAACTAAATTGCCTCCACTAGATGACTCATTTTGTTCTTATGATATACTTGTAGTTTCAAAATATTAGATTATCTAATATAATATTTAACTTTTTGATTTCAATAGAAATTTTATTTAGTTTTATCATGAAACAATATAAAAAGTGAAAAGAATAAAAAAGACTTTGATTATTATATTTAATAAAAGCTATAAAAATTAAGTTTTATCTTCTAAGTTTAATTATAAAATTAGTTTAGCTTTATCAAGTTGGAAAATTAAGAATAATGTTTCCATTAATTAAGACATTATTGAATGCTTTAAAACCTTTATCTTCATCTAATCATTATAAAATTCATCTTGCCTTCTTCTTTTCCACTGTCGACTTTCTAATTTTTTCAATTTTCGATAAATAAGATCTTCTTGATGGTAGTACCTATGAAATATTTGCAATTATAAATCTAAAAAATCCAATAAAATTAGATTATTTTATAAATTTATTGCTTTCATTTAATTAAATGCGTATATATAGCATTATAGATAATAACAATACTTTCCAAAAGAATAAAATATTATTTAAAAAACTAGCAAAATATATTGGTTTCTGTTAAACTAACTTTTCTTAAATTCAATTAATTTTTATTAAGAAAAATGTCTCAAGAGAGAATTAAACGTCTTGAACATCTAATAGAGCTAGAATATTTATTCCTAAATCTAAGAACAGAAGTAGATGCAGAAAATAGAATAGTACAGCTAGAAAAAAATTAAATTTAACTAAAATAAAAAATTAACTCTCGGAGCAAAAAAGATGCCCCTATGATAATAGATAAAGTAATCAGGAAGCAACAAAATTTTTAAAAGATGCTATTATTAAAATTCTCTAATTTACCTCTGGAAAAGATGTATAAAATTTTAGAAATTTATTAAAAAATACTGAGACTACAATATTAAATTAAAACTAAATAGAAAAATAATTATTAGAGGAACGAAAAGGCAAAAGGAAAGACTCTACTGCTAAGAAATAGATCACATTGCAAGTAAAAGAAACAATATTGAGTAATTCATATAAACTTAAACTAAGCAAGAATGGGAAATATGATAGAGGAATAAACTTATAAATGTTTTTATTAAACCTCTGGTTATTCTAGATATCAATAATAAAGAGATTGAAGTACTTTTGCTAACACCAAATTCTTAGTAAATTATTATTTTTACTAAACATTTTTTAATTAATAAAGTAAAAATTTAAAACTTAAAATAATTCTAAATATTAATGTTTAAAATAAAAATTAATTTCATCAAAAATAAAAATGGTAATAAAAGATTAAATCTAATTAATATTAGTTTAAATATAACTAAAATAAATGGATAGATATTCCTATTTATCTATAGAACTTTTATTATAAAGATTAAAAATTTAATTTAAAATTAAAATTAAAAAAAGAGAATAGCAAAAGCCATATTATATTTATCTATCTTTTAATTAATGTTTCTAAGTTTTAAAATTTTAATTTAATTAAATTAAAAAAATTTGTTTTTTTTAAATAGAATAGTAAGAATCTACCACACCATAATTTATCAAATATATCATAATCACAGTAACCTTGATGAGGGATTTATCTTTACCGTCCAATCCTGTGAATTTCCAAGACCAGTGATACTCTGTAATTGAATACAGACTAGCATGAATTAAATTCAGATCTTCCTTATCGATGATTACTCTTATTGGAAAAAATAAATACTTATATCTTGGGAAGGTGTCCAAACTATTAGCCTGTGAACTAAGATTTCAAAGAACTCTTGATTCCCATAAGCTCTATATTTAATTATTTAAACCCTTTAAATTTTAATTAATCTATCAAATAATCAGATTTAAGTATTGTCTTTGTAAAATACTATCAGAAGTGAAATATATTATAACTTAATTATTAATCTAATTAAAAATTATTATTTATACTTTTCATTATAGCTAACTTTCATAAACTTTGTAAATAATACAAGTACATTAAATAAAATCAACTTTATATATCTTTCTTCTTAAAATTTTATTAAACTCTAGTAGTAAACTTATATAGTAGTTCTTACTATTTTAGTTTTGTAGATTAATATAGTTTTCTTAATTTAATTTATTTTACTTTTGTAGTAAAGAAAAATAGCTTATTCACTATGAATAATCTTCAGTTTACTTTTATAAAGGAATTTATTTAATTTATTCAATCTATTTTTTATTTTTATCAGAATAAAATTATCTCTATTTAAACATTCATTTATTCCTAAGCTAATTATCTCTATATTCCCTCTTTCAAGCTATAACACAACTAAGTGCTGTTGAAATTGTATTAAACTAATTAATTTTATTTTAAATTGGTTTTATATAATTTAATCCTAAAAGATTATTATTTGGAAAGCTTATCTTTAAACTGAGATTGGTTTTAAAAGATAAATTTAAGTTTTTATAGAAGCATTATAATAAATAGCTTTAAATACTGAAAATAGCTGTTTAATTTCATAAGTCATTTATTTCTTAGCAGCATATATTTTATGGATAAAGAATGCAATTTAGCATTTAAATTTTATTTTATTCTCATTAATATTAATCATATCCGCCAAAAACGTAAACTTTCATATCAGCTTAATCACAACCAAAACTCAAAAGAGGCTAAAATTTATTCATTTTTTAAAAACTGTCTTTTACATTAAAGACTTCACATTCATTTTACTCAGATTTTTTAGAATCTTTAAAGATTTAAACTGAAACAATGAAAATTTAATATTTTCTATTAAAGGCAGCACTATGTCAGTATCCCTTATACTACTTAGATACTCTTTCACTCTATTTTATAAGTTAAATGTAAATCTTTACCAGCTATCATTATATCCACCCGAAATAAGAATTACTTAATCCTGAATTAGTTCAATGTATGATTGGTATCTATTTTTAAAAGTCTACTTAGTTAATTAGTCAATATGTTAGTTTAGATAGCTTAAATAAGAATGCAATAAGCGTATCTATTACTGTAATTAGATTATAAAACTATTTTATCTTTAAAATAAGGCAAACTCCATACTTACTACTCCAATTCCTATTTAAGCAAATAACTATAGATCTGTAAAAATTTGAGGCTTTTAATAACTTTTCTAGTATAAATTAATTTTCCAAAAGATTTAACTCCTTAATATAGGGAATTGTTACTTAATGCTAGATTTATTGGTTTTCCATATTCTTAAACTATTATTAAAGATAATCATGAAAGGTTAAATTTTATATGTAGTAGGGTAATCTTTTTATGTTTAAAAATATTATTAATTTTAATTAGATTTTTATAATTAGATTTTATATACTAAAATATTATTAAATACTTTTTCAATTTTAATAATTTCTTCATGCTTTTCATCCCTAGATTGTTTTCTTTTATCAGAGAGGTATTTTTCTTATCATATAAAATTCATAAAAAATTACCAGAAAATGGAAGTTAAAAGAACATCAAAAATGATGCAAAAAATAGGGAGGTAAAGTAATAATTTATTAACTTAGAGGCTTTACAAAATATATTTAAAGCACTTAGCTTATTCATTAACATTATAGCTCTAAAAGATTTAATTTAATTTTAGGTTTATTAATTAAAAGAAATATTTATCTTATTTACTAAGACTATATAGCAAAAATATTTATAAGTAACCTATCAATTAGAATTTGCTAATTTAGCTATAGTTAAATGCTACAACAGAACAACTAAGAAGTTTTTAGTAAAATAGCTAGGCTTAGCTTTGAAAAAAATACGGTTTATGAGTATAGCAGCCTATAAATCTCAGATTGATAGTAAGAATTTTAAAAAAATTTTTAAATATTTTGAGTTTAAAATTAAAGAAAAACCGTCCTATTAGCATAGAGTTAGTTACTTAAATCATATAAAATATATTAAGTTATAGATAATAGTCAGAGCATATAATTTAATAATTTAATTAACTTTGATAATAAAAGTCTCTTTCAATGAATCAACAAAAAAAAGTTGTATTGTATAGAATTAAAATAATCCATAGGATAAAAATAGAAACTGAGAAAGAGACCAAATCTACAATAGAACTTAGCAAAAAATTAAGATAAAATCAAAAACAACAAACTTTTTTAAGCAAATCTCAGGAAAATCCTGAGGTTGATATGAAAAAATTGGTTTTTAAAAGCATCAAATTTTCATTATATCTTTATTTTATTGAATAACCAATCATCTTATTTTATTATTTCACTTCTCCTAAGATTTTAATTTCCTTTATTTTAGATTTAATAAAGCTTTTAGTAATCTCAATTGAATATAGCAAATTTAAGCTACATTACTATATTTTTTCTAATTTACTTATTTATTTTACATAGAGCATGAAATTTATTATCTATTGCTCTTTTATAAAGATCTAAATTAAACTATAAATATATAAGATAGAATACCTATATTTATCTCTTTTTTACTTTTAATCTTCGTCATTTAAAAATTATATCTTTAAGCATTCTTTAATTTCAATTTTCTAAAGATTTTAATCAAATTTATTTTTACAATTAGCTTTATAATTTTGATTGAGAGTTGTTTAATCTGAAGATATAAATGCTTTAGATACTATAAGTTACACTTAATTAAATGGAAAAATGTAGCTATAAATTAAATAAATGGCTTAATAAATTTGATTCTAGTTATCTCATTTTATTTATTTTCATTTCTTTTTTTCATCTGTTTATTAGAGTTAATATTAACCATTTACAAGCTTGTTTTATAATGCTACTCATTAACTATGGAATCTTCAAGTATTATAACATACTCATCTTCCACTTTATTATAAAATTGGAACTAAGATCATTTTCATTTTTAATTGTTGTTCATAAATTATCCACCAACTCATGATAGTTTGATACACATGAGGATAGTTAAACATCAACATTGATTTATGTTATCCTGCTAAAAATGGAAAGCAAGGAGCATGCGCTGTACAGAAAAAATTATAGGCTTTAAAAGTGATAAAATAGATTTAGTCTTAAAAGATATTCATAAGGCTAAAAATTTTCCTTTAAAGTCTATGTATTTTTGATAAGTTATATCTCCTATTACAATAACATTACTTGTAGAAAAAGAATCAAAAGTAAGAGAAAAATGAGAATTATCATAGCAGAAAGCAGGTAAATTAAGGCCAGAATACCAGGCAAAAGTGCCAGAACCTTCAAAACTTACTACTATGTGATGGCATTCTTTAGTATCATAATAAGGAAAAAGGAATAACCTTTTAAAAATTCTTTCAATCAAGAAAATAAAATAATTTTAAAAATATTAGTCAAAAAAGTTAGTTATTTGCTATTTGTATGATTATGTACTTCGAAAAGTATCGTATTTACTTATTTATATCTAATTTAAATCAGAAAGACATTCTAAAATCACTTGGGGGTAAAAAGATTAAACTATACTATGAAAATTACTGATAACTTCTTCATCAAATATAAGAAAAAGAATAACCATTACTTCATATCCTAAAGAGCATATACGCATTCCTTATTAAAGACCAAACCTTGGATTATATGTATGTAAATTATCATACAATCAGCAGCTGAAAATTAAATATTTAAATATGTAAAATAGTAAATATCATTTATTTCTAGAATGTAAAGAACTCCAGATTCATAAAAGATTGCAAACTTACATTTTTTTTATAGAGCATGCTTGAGGTTCAATATGACAAAAAGAATTTATACAAATAGATTTAAAATATTTATAAGAATCTTGCATTTTTTAATTATATGTTAATGTAATTTTCATAAAAAGATAAAAGTATTACTACTTCATTACCTTAATATAATTAATTAGACAAAATAAATACAATACCACTATTTTCTATGTTTATTTTACATTCTTTTTCTAAAGCTTAAAGATAACTTTTGATTAATTATTTCCGTTATTGTAAACCCGAGATTATTCCAGTGTATTAGTATTGAAAGAATAGATTGTAGTAAAATTAATAATGATATTACAGTGAATATAATTGACTGACTGAGATTCCAAAATGCTAATCATGTGTTATTATGCTTTGCTGAACACAAATTTTTTTATTGTATTACGAATCAAAATCATTTATGCATTAACCATTAAAATTTAACCAGCAAGGAGTAAAATTTACTAATCACTTTACTATTTTTTCATTTATATATCATTTTGATATTTATATTCAGCGATTTTTATTGCCATTATATCAGCTTTGAAAAAAATAATGGCACTGAAATTTGGAAATGACATTTCGTGTAAAGCAATAGCATTAGTTTTAAAGATTTTATGTCAATAAAGTAAAGAGTAAATTTAAGACCAAGTATTTTTGCAACTTAGATCTGTAATTTAAGAACATAAAGTATTGATTATAACAAAAAAATCTCATATCACCATAGAATGAAAAAATCGAAAATTCATCTTTTGACAATATTTTATATGGAAATATTTTAATATCTAAGATGCTTATAACGTAAATTTACTTGAAAAGTTAAAAAATTATCTTGAAAGTTGTTGGTGAAATTTCAATCCAGTCTCAGTTTGAAATAGTAAATTTTGTATTAGTTTAATTGTTAAAATAAGCTTAATAAATTCATTAATTTTAAGTTCATTTGTAAGTATATCCTTTCTTACTAAATGCTGATTTATCTATGTTGTAATAATATAAAAAACCAATAGAAAAGTATTAGGTTAGCCTCAATGATGAGATTTTTATATGGAGGTGCAGGTGTTTATATCATTGATTACTTTTTATATTTTAAAACTAACTCCACTATCTTTAAAATTTTTTAGAAGATAATTGCTTAAAGAAGAATTACGTATACTGAAGAAGCATCTTTCACTGCTAAAATATAATTAATTATCTGTTTTTCATACTATAAAATAAGTAAAAGCATCAACTTATTTGTAAGATTTTCCTTTTAGTCAATTAATATAAAATGAAGGAGTTTATGTTTTATAGTTAAAACATAGTCAAAATATGATATCTAAATATAATCTAGTTTAGAATAATAACAATGAAACTTCGGGATCCTTAGTAACCAATAGAACTACAAGAAATATGGCTTTTTTCATATACTGCTGAAATTTAATTGAAGGCTAGTATCACAAAAGGATAAAATCTTAAATCCTATAAATTCATAAGATTAATTTAAGCTCCATAACATAAAGATAAATCTTCTCCTAAAATGATTTAAAATATATTCTAATTGAAAGAAATCTACTAAGCTCCTGCTTTAATTTTGTAAATAACTTATTTTTCATGGCTGATTTTTTGGTATAATCCTACACTAAACCTTTTCGCATTCTTAAAATGTAAAAAAATTGCGCTCTTCAAAATATTTTCAAAGCACTTTTACTCATCTTTTATTTGTTTATTTTCTATCAACTCAAAAATTAACTAGTTCCTTTTATTAATAATCTTTTCTTTTTGCTTAGATTTCATATAAATCTTACACTGAAATTTTAAATTTTTTCCTTATTATTCATATTACTTTCCTCATCAATTTATACATATAATTTCAGTTTTTTTATTAATATACTTCATATTACTAAATAATGGTAAATTTATCTTCTAAAGTTTGTTATTCTCTACTCTCTATTTTTAGTAAAAAATAGTTTTTATCTATGCTTTTCTAGCAAAAAAATTGTAACTTTTTAAATACATAATTAAATGTTCATTCATATAGATATAGATTAGGTAGGAATAATTCATTAATTAGTATCAATAAAATTTAAATATAACTGAGATTTTTTATCTGATATATCTATATTAAAAGGTATTATATACTAATTTAAAATAGCTATTTTAATAAAAGATAAATTATACCTTTTATTTAAAGAATAAATTTACCTTTTATACATATGTATTGTATATATTAATTTTAGTATTAATATTATGAAAGAGAGAATAAAATAGAGATTGTTATTTAAATTTTTATCAAGTTATATACCTAAATTTCATCAAATATCAGTTTTTGTAGATTTGATTATTTATAGATCAGAACAATTTTAAGCTGAATATTAAGGAAGATATATAAAATTTAAAAGAGTTCATAAAGTTTAATCATATAATTTTCTTCCATATACTGCTTGTTATTTCGTAACTTAATAATTCGTTATGGAAATTATATTGAAATACACGTCTTCTGCTCAAAATTGGATGGGTGAAATCATAAAAATATTCGCAGGTTGGATATTCATAGTTCTATATATTTGACTATTTTAAGTCATAAATTCAAGTTTCTATTTAAGATCCATTTCCATAAATAAGAAAAGACTCAAACTGGGGCGTAGTAATAGCAGAAACCGTTGCCTTTTGTTATAATATTCCATCAAATTCATTCCATCTATTACCAATAGAATAAAAAATTTGAATCTTATCTAAGCATTAGCCTTATTAAAAATTAAATCCACCATAGATATAAATATTGAAGTTTAGCTAATCACATCCAAAAATACCAACTGGAGTTGAAATTGAACTTAGTATTTCAAACTTTTTAGACCTAATATTAAAAGATTCACATTCTTTTCTATCTTTTTTCTAAAAAAGTTAGTTATATACTCCAGATATAATGCATATTACATCCTTTTTGTTAAGACTAGTACTGTAGAAGAATCTTGAAAACTAAATCAATTAATTTTGTTTGAATATATGGTAAATCTTTTAACATTTACCTATGAATTACCTAATATTAACAATGCTTCTTCTGTAAATTATTCAACATACGAATAATGTGATTCAAATGGTTCTATTTCTAGTTTTTATTATTAAAATTAATTATTTTTGGTAGAATATTTAATTTAAGCTTTAGCATTTTTTATCCTTGTAGAGATAATTGAGTACTAAGGTACTACAAGATTAGAGCATATTTCGTATTTAATACTCCAATTCCGAATTTAGAAAAGATCCTGATTGTATTTTAGTTTTGCTACTTCCTTAAAATTTTCCTTAGAAATAATATCTTAATGATTTTCGTATACTACTCTTTTTACATTATTATAATTAAAACAGAAAGAGAAAATTATATATCTCTACTTAAAATTTAATCTCTAAGCTCTATTGAAAAAGAGATTAAACTAGAAAGAAAAATAAAAAATAAGTATATTTTAATTATATTGCTTATAGAACCATTTCTTTATATGATAAAATTAATAAATTGTCTATTTATAATAAGTTGAAAACATTTAAGAACAAAATAGAAAAATAAATTTAAATATTTATTATAAAATTAAATAAAAATTATATTAAGTTAAATACTTTAAAAATTTAAATCTATTATTTAATCAAATCTTATAGAATAAGTATTTTAGTATTTAAAGTTAAATATATCATATAGAATAAACATATTAGATATTTCTTTAAATTACTTATTTCCTTTTTATTAAATATTAAATATTTTATTAACTTTGTTAAAAATACATTTCTCTTCATCATTATATTTAGGTTTTAATTAAATAGCTTGTTAAATAGTAATATTAAAAGCTTATCGAAATAAATCTTTATGCTTAATAGCTTTATTAAAGCTTATCTTATTGAATAGATATTATTTTAGTGCTGTATATTCAAAATTATTGCAATGAAGATTAGAAATTGTTTATATATGTTTTAATACCTTTAAATAAGATTATTCAAACCAAATCATTTTAAAGTTAATGCGAATATAAGTCACTTAAATTTAAATTTTTGTAATTTAAGTTTTTAATTTCTATTCTATTAACTCTCCGCATTTTAATACTTTCACATTTATAAAAATTTGTCAGAGATTGCAAAATAAATACAATCATGAATGATAAAATAGTTATACTTAATGCAAAATATTTATATATAAGGAAACCTTTAAAATATATATAAATGAAAGGGGTTAATATACGTTATAAGTGAAATATGGTATTAATAATGAAAGTATATAAGAAATAAGCTAACTTTACTAGAAATAATTTTTAATCTAATGAAAATTGTATTTTGATAATTATATAATAGTTAAATTTTAAATTTTAAGTATAACTGTATGATTTTGAAAGTATTATAAAATAAAATTAGATTAGACTAGTCAATTAACGTGATAACTGCCTTCAATGAGCTGATCACGGTTGATTAAAAAATTATTGGTAGTTATCCCTATATTCTTGAATTTCTTTGTCAGGATCAATTTCTTCTATTACGTACCTTCCAGTGGCGACTTAGCCCTTCTTTACTATTGGAATCTTGTTTCAATCTCAGTTTTTGCCAAATATTAGTCTGGTTCTTCTATTCTATGCATTAACAATGTCTTCCAGAAGCTGGTCTCAATTGTACAATTTTTTTCTAAATATTTTTTCGTTTGTAGTGCAGTAAAGTTCAGTCATTTTGTTTCAAATTTTCTAATTTTCTAATTTTTATTTAAATTGGAATTGTCCGCAGTTTTTCAATAAATGTCCATTTTAAAACAGTAGAAATATCTTGAATTGCAATTTTTTTTATCGTGTTCTGATTTTAAATATTTTTTGCCTTTGAAAAAATTTTCCGATTAGAAAAAAATTTGGGATTCTGTTATTCCACAATCATAGAATCATTATAAAGGAAAAGAAGTTATTACTAATTATTTTGCCTATTATTTTATTTTAGTTTAGTTTAAACTCCGCTTTTTTCCAGTTCTTCGCTAAGTTGAGAGTTTGAGGTTTTGCTTCTTAATTCCGTTTTTAGTCATTGATTTCCGCTTTACAATTATTGCAAATTAAAAGTCAAAGATTCAATCCGTTAATTCAGGTTAAGTAATGACTGCTGTATCTTTTTACTTTCCGTTTCTAGGGAGTATATTTCAATAAGAGAATTTTATTAGTCGATGTTCTGCTAAATTTTAGAGGATTATTTCTTAGGAGCCATTTTTTAAAATTAATATGGAAGAATAGAGGAAAATATAAACATGACTATATAAAATATTTTTTGGTTGCTAAAAACTTATTAATTTTTTAATTTGCAAATGCATGGAATAATAAAAATAAATATCATAACTAAAGATTTTTTATTTTAAGCATTTTCTTTCAGAGCAAAAATAAATTGACATGAAATAAATTAAAAAAATTCCTTGAATTTTGATTATACTTATGATATTTTAAAATTGAAGATCATATATTTAATAAAACTCTAAAAACTTCAAAAATTGTTATGAATAAATGAGGCTCCGAAGAAATAGATAACCCCGTGAAAAAGTTAAGAACTAGCAAAACTTAAGTAATTATTTCTATATGATACAATTGGAAATGAAACTAGCAAAAGAAGTCTAAGAACTAAATAAATAACTTAATCTCTTATGCTAACTATCAAAAAATTGATCAAAGAATAGAACCTTAAATAAGAAATTAACTAATAAACTCTCTCCTAATAGATGGAAATGTAATTTAGCGCAATTTAAATATTTTAAAACAAAGTATGCATAAGAGAATCAATCAATCGGAGTATATCTAGATCAGCTAACGAACTGATTCAGAGTCAAAAGGGAAAAATAATTCGTCCTTTGACTTCGCATACGAAAAAAATTAAATGTTGACGTTACAAAAATATCGTTACAGGATCAGTAATTCTATTTAAAAAAAATTTCAAAGTAAGACTTAGCAGCAGAAAAAGTATTTTACAACTTATTTAAGATTTATTGTACGCAAAATGGAAATTTTTATTAGAAAAAAACATTTTAACCATACTTAAAAGCTCCAAAAATAATGGATGCACATATCAATTCTCGAAATTATAGTGCAGTTTTGATTTCCAATTCTAACACGAAGAGAAAACAAGTAATTATAAGAATTTGTAACCTAAAGAAGGAAGAAGAATACTACTCTGAAACCTTCTGATGGTTTAAAATTTTTACAAGCTCTAATTTGTGATTAACCATATAAAGATGACATCACTTAAATATATAATGCTATTATTATGTTATAAGGAATAAAATTTTAAAGAAGTTTTTATAAATTTTAAATTTTTCTTTAAAGTGAATTTCTCTGAAGCAAATACTTAATTTTTTAAAGTTAATTTACGAATATGAAGAGAAACTGGAGAATTTTTAGATGTAATTTTTTAATGAATATCCTTAACTATTATTAAATATTAATCACAGCTAAATTCTTAATTTAATCCTTATTTCGATTCAGCTTATAAAATTGAGGAGTTTACTAATAACTTCCTTGCTTCATAGTTATTTATTTAAAAGGTAATAATCAATATCTAAACATGCAAATAAGTTTTAATATGAAAAGAAAGAAAACATTTTCTACTTAAATAATCTTATCTTTATTTTATATTTGATATTTTAAAATAGTTATTAGAAGTATTTAATTTTTATATAAATATACATTTTAGTTAGCTAAAATTTTTTCTATTGTTTATACTCTTTCATCAAGTATGAACAAATTTACAGATTTATAGTTCATTATTAAAAGCATATTATAGCTTTGCTTCTCACATACTCATTTAGAATAATTTATGTACAAGCATTTAATAATTTTAAATTTATGCATAAGATGATATTAATTATATTCTTAATTAACATTTAGCATTAATGTTAAATTTTATCATCTATTATAATAATTTAACTCCAACCAAATAGTGAATAAATTTATCAAGCTATATATAAATAGATAGAAAAAAGATAACTAACCTTTTTAAATTATTATTTATTGTTTATTTTGTTAGAAACTTAATTATTTATATCATATCATTTCCAGAAAGTATGCTTGCTAGTTTAGAATATAAATTTTAATTAAGTTTCAATCTACTTTTGCTCTTTAAATTTCTTTTTATTTTTATACTTATGTTTGTCTTGCAGGTTTTTCACCGGTAAAAATCATTACAGCTTTCTTGGCATTTTATAGTTATTGAGCAAAAATATTTATTCAATTATTCACTTTTATCTCTATCTCGACTAAATCAAAAAATTACGACGAAATTTTGTTGGATGTGCAAATTAAAAAAATTTCTTGCTAACTCATAAAATAGGGAAATGCTTATAATTTCTAAAATTTATTTAACTCTAGTTATGCTTAAAATGATAATAAGCTGAACATTTAAATTTATAGATTGGATTTTATTCTACTTTAATGTTTCTTATATGCCTAGAAAAATTTAAAGTTATATATATTAATTCTTTATTTGATTAAAACATTAAGCTTATTTTTTTTAATTACATTATATCTATTATACTCACTCAACTCAGATATAGCTTTAGATTTTAAAGATTAGCGATTATTAATATTTAATATCTTCTTCTTTTGAATTACCAAGTCAGCTATTTACACAAGCTAAGATAAAATAATTTCCTGATTTTGCAAGATTTAGATGATTTTTATTAACTAATTTAAACTTAGAATTGACTATTGTTTATTTTTCTATTCTTATTATATTTAATGAGAGGTACACATCTATGACTAGGAATTCTTCTAATATATTACATTTTTTTTAATGGTAGAAGAGAAAGAAATCTAGAAGGGTGAAATGAAAAGAAATAGTAAAATGCCAAAAGAGGCTTGCAAGTATCTAATAAAAATACTATATTTAAGGAAAATAATAAGGAAGCTTAATATTTATAATACTAATAGACTATTTGCAAAACTTTGATTTGGAGTGCTAAAATACGAGCTTTGTCCTAATCTAAGAGGATTGTAGCAGTTTTAGTTAATTTCCTCTATAAATGTTTATTCAAACATTAAAGAGACTTTTAACATTGCTACCCATATGTTTAGCAAATAAGAAATTAAGCTTGAGTAAACTGATTTTGATAGTGTGTAAATTTAGTAGATTTATGAAAATACTATGATTATATCAGGTGGAAGTGAAAATTTAGAAAATAGATTCGTTTTTAATTCCTAGGATTTGACTGAAAATTTCTAAATGCTGTTCGAAAGATTTTTCCATAGAACTAACTTTAATAAAAAGAATATTGTTTATATAATCTAAGGAGTGACAGGATTCTTTTAAGAGTCAGATGTACCAGACTGTGAGGTTTTTGATATAACGTCTAAGATTTTTAAAAGTATAAGATCGATAGAAACATCAGTGCAAAATTTTGGATGTGATTAGAGTGGCTAATAGATATACGCTTTTGGCGGATATAATTAGTTCTTCTAATCCAACTAGGATAAGATATAGATATATGATAGCTAAAAAAATGAGTGAAAATAAAGTGTTTCAAAACTAAGTAGAAAAGCTACAACTTCTGCTATCTATATCCCAAGATATAGATATTTTCTTATTTATTCAAATGGCTCTAATTTTTAAACCATTCTTTCGACTTGAAAAATATAGAAATAGGAAAAGCAAAATATTAGTGCAATTATGGAATATTTGATTATGCCCAACCAATTTTAAGTGAAAATACAGTGTTTTAATTTAATTACTACAGTGACTTATTTACCTTTAGTTTAAGAAGTGGAAAATGGGAAAAAATACAAAAAAACTAAATAGAAAACTTTTAGCTTAAAGATCCTTAATTTACTTAATAATTAATAATCTATTTACAAATTTTAAGCAGCCACAAAATAAATGTGCGATATGGCTATTAGACAAGAAAGTTAAAGAAACTATGTTTATATTAATTAAATATATAGTAATAAGGCTAATAAGCAAACATCTCTTTTTATATATTTATTTAAAAAACAATTATTAAGAGTAAACTAAAAACTCAATAGATAAACTAGAGATTTCTTCCTTTTAATGCTTTTTATTACCTTTATTATAGAAAAATTTAACTTAATTTACTAAATAATCGTGTTTTGATTTTTTCGCTACTAAGAGAAAATTAATAAGATAGGTAGGTATAACTTCTGCTGTAAAACATTTATATGTAGTTAATAAATTAAGTAGAGCTATATTTCATAACTTTAAACTTTAAGTTGATATCCTAAAATGTATTAAGATCATAATACAAATACAGTTTTATATTAAAAGATTCAAATTTTATATTTTATTTCTATTTATTTTTTAGATATAAGTTAGAGATATAATTAGATATAAAATCCTTTAAGTTTATCAAACAAAAAATTATCTAGAAGTTAAATTCTAGGATTTTCTGACGTTGTCTGAAATTAGCAATTATTATTTAAAGTCTAAAAACAAAATAAAAACTACTAAAAGGAAAGAATAATAGGAAAGAAAAGAATAAAAGATTATGAAAATTTAGTGTAATGAATAATTATATCAAGATACTTAAGACAACAGATAGTACATAAAAGAAATATGCATAGTATTTATTAATGAAATATATATTAGTTTAACTAAGATTATTTTACATATATTAGTAGAAGAGGAAATAGAATCATATCTTACTATCCTTAAATTAACTTCTATAGATTAAATGCTTGTTAGAAGTATAACTAATAAAAGTGAAGAAGCTTTAATAAATTATTAGATTATATATTACTAGCATTACTTATATCTAAAATGTTAAATATGAATATTAAATTTTATATAAGTTAGAGGTAAATAGATTTAAATATCATACTTAGTTTTACAAATACATAGTTCTGCATACTTAAGCAATAGATAATTATCTTATAATATTAAACTAAAATACACTAATTAAACTTAAAAGAATCAAATATTTATTTTATTATTATAGTTATATAAAATATTACACCTAAGAAATAATAAACCTTTCAAGCAAAACTAAATAAATGGCCAGACTTTTCTAACAATTTCTATTTAATATAATTGGATAACTAGTATATAGCAAAAGAAATTAAAAATCTTAAATAAATAACTTAATCTATTATCATAAAAATTAATAAATTGAAAGTTATTTAAACTCTTAGCAAGAACCTAAATAATAGACTAATTCTTAAGAGATGGGAAGGTAGATCAATCTAATCGAAAGGAGTTTAAAATAAAATTTTGACTAGAGAAGTAGTTAACTGGTGCATACCTAGCTCAACTAACGTTCTGATTCAGAGTAAAAAAATAGAATTTGTCCTTATGTTTCATTTCTTAAAAAAAAATTAAATGTTGACAATGCAAAATATATGGATATAAGGTAATAAATTACTAAATATTTAGATAAAGATAAAAATAAAAATAAAATTAAGAAGCAGAAAGAGGATTTTAAAACCTTTCAAGATTTATTGCTTACCTGCGGAAAGTGCTATTAGATAAAAAAATCAATCATATTTAGAAGCTCCTAAAAAGTTAGGAAGTCCTAAAAAGATTTGAGAAATGATTGATGGCATTGATTTCCAAGAGTTATCTAGAGGATAAAATCAACATGCTATAAGAATTTATGGTCCAGAAAGATAAGAGAAATAATACATCAAAACGAACTGAGAATTAAAGACTTCTTCAAACTCTATTTGTGGTAAATCAATAGAAGGTGACTCTATGTCAACTATTATTAATATATGACGTCATTAAAATTTAAGATATTTATTAAATAACACTTTCAATGAAATTTATTTTATTGTATAACTATAAAGAAATAAAATATTTTATATGAAATCATTAAAATTTTCAAGTAATAGCTCATCATTATTCCTACTATTTTCCATTCGAAATTCTAGAGACAATAATAATAAATAAATAAAAATTATTATAGAGCGCGTAGCACCTCATTGGCGCGCAGCTCTTTCAATATTAATATTTAATATTAGGAAAATGTTCTCATGTTTCTTGTTGAAATTCTAGAGGTCCAATGAGTCATGTCAGCTTCTCCAAATGGAGAATCTTCTTATTAAAAATTATTCTTTAATCTTGAGTCAAATTCTTCAGTTTTCTTGAATAAGGTCCAAATAAGAGATAGTTATTAAGTCGGTAATTAGAAGGCTCGTCAGTCAAACTTTCATACTGCTAGAGAGAACCCTCGGGGTAAGTTAGGTATGTTTCAACAGAGCTTATCCACCCTTCCCGTTGTGGCATCTAGTGCGAGATTACTCACAATACAGTATACACTGCATGAGATTACCTACTAATTTGGCTGACGCGGCCGACATCCATTTTATAATATAATAAAATTTCTTTTGATGCTTGTCGTTTATAACTTTTTATTCAAACAATAGGGTATTTTTATCTTAGGGGGAAAATTATCTATAATCAAACTTAATTTAATAAATCTTATAATTTTATAAAAAGTAAATAACTTTAGATGCTTTAATAAGTTTTTCATAATATGTAAATGAAGGAAAGTAAATATATTTTATATATTTTATATCTGAGGAAGCATTTGAGAAGCAAAAGCAACTTATAAAGAAATTAAGCATTTTCTAAGTTTGGGATAGGAGGGACTAAATATGAAATGTTTTATAATTTGAAGTTCAAGAATATTTTATTAAAAGGAAAAATTTAGCTATTAAAATGAACTATTGCATTCATATAAAATAATGAAAGAACAATACACAAATAGTATGATGGAAAATTCCTTTTCTTCACAAGTTGAGTAAATTCTTGAAAGCAGTTTACTAATTTCAGAAGGATTGAATGATAATCAGAAAAGATTTGCAATTTGATCTTAAAATAAAATGGAATTTTATGGGATGGATATCGAGAGATCTTTTTATAGAAGTTCTTCCAACCATAAGGATAATGTTTATGTTATTTCAGGTAAAATGATATAATCATAAAGTGTAAATGAATGTGAAGTGTTTTATCTGAATACCAAATAATTTAAAAACATAGAATAAATAGAAACTTCAGTTATTTTATTTGGATATAACTAAACTGACTCTGAGTTGTATACCTTCGGTGGGCTTAACTGGAGTTAAAGGTTTTTAAATATAATACAAAGATATGATATGATATGATATGATAAGTAACTCATGAATATAATGCTAATCTAAGATAACTAAATAAGCTACAAGCTCAGCAGTTTATACTCCTCTGTTTAATTCCTTTTTTATCTAT
Organism: Loxodes magnus; assembly: GCA_946699065.1. NCBI lineage: Eukaryota > Ciliophora > Karyorelictea > Loxodida > Loxodidae > Loxodes > Loxodes magnus. The sequence goes on from CAMPDV010000092.1 coordinate 185,421, forward strand.
GGTAAAGCTTGCGATTTAGATACCTAATTATTTGATTCAAAAATTGTTTATTTCATGGAGAGAAATATTCCACATAAATCGGGAAAAGTGATTTCACCTAACTAATTTCAACAGGAATTCATATCTTTTAATTCAACAGCGAAAATTAACTAATGATCTGTAATTTCAGAAGAGGAAGTAGAGCAAAAGTATCTTAATTAGAAAAGTTAATTTATTAATATAATTATCATTTTAAGTAATTAGCTTATAAAATAGCAGCTTTACTATTTAAAATAAAGGAGAATTAAAATGACAATTATGAGAATTTGATTTAAAACTTAAGCATAGGAAAGTACTATAGATATAATAGCTCTATAATAAGCTAACTATATCAAAAGTATATTTATTAGTAAAATGCTAGAATTTATTAATAGAGTTTCAATGTATATTTCAAATTGATTTATTCAAATAAATAGGTATTCTTTAAATATCCCTTAGAGTTAAATTAAGAAAAAGGAATTTCTTTTGTTTTAAAAGGATTAGAAATTGATATTTGATTACTTATTTAAGGTTGCCTTATAAGGAACTACTGGTGTTGGAAAATAATGTATGATAGATAGATATGTTAGTAATACTTTAAAAAATAATCAGATACGCTAATAGGTGGATTTCGAACGGAAAAGCGAGAGAGTAGGCAATAAAAGAATAAAGTTAGTAATTTGACATTTAATTAATGGAGATAAAAGGTATAATAAAATAAATTAAAGAAACTATTAAGGTGTCAAAGCATTCTTGCTAGTATTCAATATCACTAATAAATTTCCATTCTTAAAAGTAATTGATATCCTTGACCATATATATGATCATACTGAAGAGGATATTAAATATTCCTTATAGAAATAAAAGTAATCTTAAGGCTAGAGAACAGTTACTTTTGAAGAGGCTTTTGAATTCGCAGTTAAGAATGATCTCTTTTATTTAGAAATTTCAGCAAAGGAAGACTAAGGATTAAAAGAGTGTTTCTAGTTAATTGGTTAAATAATTATAGAATCTGACTAGGAAAAAATGAATAAATATGAAGATATTATAAGAGTAACTTATTGGCTAATAATCTTAGATAATCAGCTTTAATGATATATACTTAAATTTATTATTTGCAAGCTCTTTATTATAAAATGCTTTTATAAAATTAATTTAATGAAGATTTAAATTAATTAATATAACTATCAAGAACTATAAAGTGCTAAGTCATTTTAAATTATAGTAAAATTCTCTTATATACAGAGAATAAGGATTTCATTAATTGGTTTATAAATTAATGCTATATAATTCCTTTTTAAATTATTATATCTAATTAATGAACTTTATTAGAAAATTTTACCAAATGTAATTGAATAGGATTGAAGATCTATTTATACACTTCCATGCAAATAAAGATAATAAATTAATGAACCAACAATGAAATATATTGTGCTAGTTTTTCACTAACGATTAAAAAATAATTTAATGATAAGACTCATAAATATAAAGGGAAAATACTGAGAAGCTAATTAAGAAAAAGTATACATAGAATTAAAATATATCTGCCAATTTAACTAGAATTGATTATTTAATTTACTCTATAAACTAAAAGCTTTAAGAGCTAAATAAACAAGCAAAATGTTAAATTAACTTTCCTATAAATAAAATGATAAATGAGTTTATCAATAAAAGGCTAAATCTAGATTTCTATAACTTCAGACAAAGAGTTTATAGAATTATTGAAGAAAAAATAATTAAGAAGATAATGCTTTGTTGAATATGTATGACCATTACTTGGTACTAAATGTTTCTAATGAATGGAAGAATTGAGAAAGATTTTAAGGATCTTTTGCATTTTTAGGAATGTTTTACTGGATGACTTGCACTCCGATTTTCTAAAAGAGTTATATCTACGTAAATTATATTAAGATTACTGTTTACTACTTTCTTATAAGCAGATTTGTTGATTTAATTAGAGTAACTTCATTAAAAAAGTAAAAGGGCAAAAAATTGATATGCTGTATGAAAAGTTAAATTCACAAAATGAGAAATTCACTTTACAGGACTCCAACTTTTAAAATTAATTAATATAACTTTTTAATCCTTTTCGGTTGATTTTTTAGAGCATGAACATGACATTTCAAATAAAATGTAGAATAGCCAACCTAAATTCACTCAAATGAGTTATGCTAATAAATTTCACCTCATGCTTGCTTGATCTACGATCTAAATTTACTCAAAATGTTTCTTTATTTCATATATTACATTAAAATCTTGGCTAATTATTTAATCTCTATTTCTTAACTATTTAAAAAAGCAGTAGTTTCTAACTCTTCTTAATCATACTCTTTATAATATTGAAATAAAGAATTTTACATACCTTCAATTATTTATGGTGCTAATAATCTAAGACATGTATATAGCGTTTCATTATTCTTTTGGTTGAATTATATGAAAATCCTTAGATTCCTAGAAATGGTAAAATAATAATACTCTTATATTACAACTAATATCTCTTTTTACTATCTAATAAATTATAGAAAAATAACCAGAGAAGTGTCGAAAAAGAAGATGTAAGAATTAAATAAATTTATTAAACTTTGATTTACTTTAACAAGTAAAATGGAAAGAATAATAACCATATGAAATATAATATAGACTTAAGCAATAAATTATTAAGTTTAACATATGCTAGGAAATAAAATTAAAGTATATAAATGGCTGCATATAAACTCTACTATTTTGATATATATGGATGTGGAGAGTCTTTTCGAATACTTCTAAATAAAGCAAATGCCAAGTTATTAGAATAAAGAGAGAGGAAGGACCTTAAATGAAGTCTAAGAAGCCTAATGGACAATTACCTGTACTTGAACTAAGAAATGGAGATAATTATTTCAAAGTTAAGCTATTTTGAGATATCTGGGAAAAACTTATGGATTTTATCCAGAAGACCCATTTGAAGCTTACGAAATAGACAGGCTTGTAATTGCTTTGCTGATATTTTTGAAGATCTTGCAAAACCTATTTTTGTCCCTCCAGAGAGATTTGAAGAAATCTTCAAATCTTCTTGAGAAAAACTTACTAATCTCTTACTGATTTAGAACCAATTTGTCAAAAGGGCAGCTGAATTGCAGGAAATAAACTTTTGATTGCAGTCTTCTGTATAGCAGGTATCAACACAAACGGTTTCAATAATTCTCTAATATTTTCCAAAGAGAGATGGGACAAACTATTGTTAAAATTTCCAGGTTTCAAAGCTTATGGACAGAAATTCTTAGCAGCTAATACGACTTTCCTAGTAGCAAGACCACCAGCTCCTGCATGACTTAATTTCTAGATTTGATTTAATTTTATTATCCTATCATTCATAGTTTTTTCTTCTTACTAACTTGCTACAATAAGAACTTATTTGTCAATCTATTATCATTTATCTCTTACAGATCCTTCTACCTCATCTCAATTGCTTTAATATTCTCTTCTTAACTTTCCATTTAAAAACAAAATTTATTAATGCTTATTGAATTATTTGCAAATATAGCAAAAGCTGTACTTTTAAGGGTAAAAAATATAATAAAATCTATAAAAAACCTCAATAAAAAGATACTAAGAAAGCTTAAAACTGGTTATTCATTTATACTCTAATTTAGAGTGATACTATAGAGGTAAAACTAGAATTAGCTAATAGAAGCTAAGATATAAACTTAAAGGCTAGAAACTAGTCAGACAGTTATTCAGTTTATATATGTTTATCCTAATTAAGTAATTCAATTAACATTTTAGTGATAACTAGCTTGATGCTAAAGAGTAATATGGATAAAGAATCTATTTAAGTAAAGGGATTCTTCTAAAGGAAATTGCCCTGAAATAAAGAGGAAATAAATTAAAAGCTTTAGAATACCTTTAAACACTAACATTCTTTTGAGTGGCTTTAATCATGAAATAAAATCAAAAGCTTAAGAAGGATTCTAGGATTAAGTTAAGATGTATCAAAATTATATGGATAGAGGTATAAATTAAATAACTTGAAATAAAAGCAGGAAAAGTAATAATCCTAAGTAATAAGCTTAAGTATAAACAATTTTTCTTTTAACTATTTAATTTATCTAATGCACTAAAGATAAATCAGTAAGGGTGTAAGTCAGTTTATTATAAATTAAATTATACTGAAACATATAATTGATACATTAAAGACTAATAATGCCTATTTTATTCAGCTTATGCTTTAAATCATTATAGCTTGCTAAAGAATGTCATAATCAATTGGTATTTAATTCTAGTATTCTAGCTCATTCACATCAGGTATAAGAAGTAATATTGAAAGTATTTAAATAAAAAACCTTTTATTTGAAGGGTCAAAAAATATAAGTAAAAGTCTTAAAGGTATTTAATATAAATTAAATAGGTAAATGAAGCTTTCTAAATAAGATGAAAAAGAAGTAAATAGAATGAGCTAAATAGACTGAAAGATTTTTATAAATGTAAGCTACTTTTAAGAAAATAGCTGAAGCATCATGACTAATCTAAATAATTATTATGATGTAATATAAACAAGCTAAATATCTAAATCTTTTAATTTTTATTCTATAATAAATTTTGAAAAATAAAGCAATAGAAAATAAAAAATCAGTTTTATCTTAATTTATTCATATAATAATAATAGTAATAGGTAATAACAAATTTGATTAAAGAGCGGCATGGTGTGCAGCTCTTTCCATATTTCAATAAATGTTCGTTTCTTCAAGTAAGTCTTCAGTTAATGGAAATTATTTTCTTATTAATTACATATCTTCTTCATTTTCCTCTATATTATCTCTTGTTCTTCTGTCTTCTATCTATCTAGCTTTATTAAACTTTAATTGCATGATAATAATTAAATTTTAAAGCATTTATTATAAACATAAATCGTAAAGATTAATTGAAGAAAAAGGAAGAAAAATTTTGCTATTATAACTTATCAAGGGAAAAAGTTATATGGCATTCAAAAGATTTTCTTTCTATTGGCAATTAGAAATAAAATTTAAAACTTTAGGTTTAATTTTTGAGGATGGCTTACTACAAACGGGCTAGAATAAAACGGAATTTTAATATAAAGAGTTTAATAATATGGGGAATAGCTTTTGCGAGCTTGCCCTTCCTAAAGTAAAATCTTAGTTTCTTTTTTTAATGTTAGGACACAGAATGTACAGGAATAATGGCAAAAACTCAGACAAATTAATTATAACAATACTGAGCATTTCTTTATAGAAATAATCACTAACTACTGCATATAGCAATTTCCAGATGAAAGTGATGGAGGAAAAGCTCATAATTATGAAGCAATTGAAGAAAGATGCGTGCTATGATAGATAAATGCTTTTTTAACCAATTTTTCTGAGAAAACAATATTTTTAAGATAGAGGATTTCATGGAATAAATCTAGAAGATGTAAATGTTTCTTTTTATTTTGATGCAACTTGGTAATTCGTAGTAATAGGATGGAAATTAAACTGTGGAACTATATTTTGTGTTTCTACGTACTAGAAACCATCAAGATGCTTTGATAGAATGTTTGAGTTATAAAGCAGTGTAATAGAAAGTAGTGATATAATAAAATTAGGTGGAAAGTATGGAGAATGGGATTATGATGACTTGGAAGGATACATAATGAATTTACGTAAATTTAATATGCCATACGATAATTTACCACTGAATGAAGATTCCATGAATTATTTAGTTTTAGTGACGCCATGTTGGTAAAAATGCTTGGGAGTTTGTCCAGCTAACTTTTTCGAATCTTAAAGTCGCATGTTTGATGTTCGTCATTTATATCTCTAATATTAATATTTTACAGTTTCATTAAGCGGAGATTTCAATCTTAATGGATATGATATAAGTCTTTGGAGTAATCCTTTCCTCCAAGATTATGCAGAATATTCACTCTGAGCAAAACTTAGTGCAACATCAATCGAAAATAAGATTTTTGAAATAGTGAATAATTGGTGTACATTAACAATATCATAAATAGATAATCAATTCTACTTAAAAACATAATCAAAAGATCTAATTATCACTGTACCAATTTATTCATTGATAGAAGTTGCCTTCTTAATCTGGAAGAAAATCATGATTAATATCACAATATAGCATTTTGTGCTGCTTAGATAAATCAAGAACCCCTGTACAATTCCACAACATTTTTTTTATCATGATGCAGATTTTAATATTCTAGTTAGTTAAATATTTAATATTCCGTTTAATCTTTTGACATAGCTAATTTATAGATATATAACAGCAACTCAAAGAGCTCATAAAATGTAATCAGAATAGTATGTATAATCCCACTTATTCAGATTTCGTATAATGTCGTTGTTCTGGTTGTTATGAACTTTTTATGATCCTAGTTCTAACAGATAACATGTATTACTTCCATTCCTACTCTTAATACAATACAGTCGATTATTAATTATGATGGATTTATGGTTTACAATAGGGGGAAATCCTTCTTCTAATCGATTGTTGGCCATGGAAATTAACGACGGAGAAACAATATTTTTATCTATTGGCATTGATACGTTTTAAGAATCAATTACAGTCTATTCAAATTTATAAAGCAGATATGAAGCGCAAATTCCTTACTGCTATAATAATAGCTGACATCATATCATTTTGAGTTTTACTGATAGCTTATTGATAGCATGTTACTCTTCATATATCTTTCCTTCTACCTGCTATAAGCGAAGTTTCCACTTACTTCTTTCGGATCTAAATTCGAATTAATAGTTAATAATAGGATCAGGAACTTTAAGTAGTTGGAATGAGTATGAAGGTGGATTAATGTAACTAAGATTCTTAGGAAAAACATATACAGAGTTAGGTTTAGATAAATCTTTAGCGGATTGCTGGTCTACTTTGACACCTTGCAGACTTAACTGCTAAGGAATCTGTGATGATTTATAGAATCCATAATATATAGTAGCATGGATTTGTTACGAATATAATCCTTACACATGATATTATTACAACATAGATAAATCAGCATTCAGTAAGAAAGGATATACTTACAAATGAACTTCAAATTAATGAATTTATTAAGCTTATTTTAACAATTAAATTAATACAAAATGTACTATTTCAAGCTGAGACTGGATTGAAATTTCACCAACAACTTTCAAGATAATTTTTGAACTTTTCAAGTAAATTTACGTTATAAGCATCTTAGATATTAAAATATTTCCATATAAAATATTGTCAAAAGATGAATTTTCGATTATTTCATTCTATGGTGATATGAGACTTGTTATAATCAATACTTTATGTTCTTAAATTACAGATCTAAGTTGCAAAAATACTTGGTCTTAAATTTACTCTTTACTTTATTGACATAAAATCTTTAAAACTAATGCTATTGCTTTACACGAAATGTCATTTCCAAATTTCAGTGCCATTATTTTTTTCAAAGCTGATATAATGGCAATAAATATCGCTGAATATAAATATCAAAATGATATATAAATGAAAAAATAGTAAAGTGATTAGTAAATTTTACTCCTTGCTGGTTAAATTTTAATGGTTAATGCATAAATGATTTTGATTCGTAATACAATAAAAAAATTTGTGTTCAGCAAAGCATCATGACACATGATTAGCATTTTGGAATCTCAGTCAGTCAATTATATTCACTGTAATATCATTATTAATTTTACTACAATCTATTCTTTCAATACTAATACACTGGAATAATCTCGGGTTTACAATAACGGAAATAATTAATCAAAAGTTATCTTTAAGCTTTAGAAAAAGAATGTAAACTAAACATAGAAAATAGTGATATTGTATTTATTTTGTCTAATTAATTATATTAAGGTAATGAAGTAGTAATACTTTTATCTTTTTATGAAAATTACATTAACATATAATTAAAAAATGCAAGATTCTTATAAATATTTTAAATCTATTTGTATAAAGTCTTTTTGTCATATTGAACCTCAAGCATGCTCTATAAAAAAAATGTAAGTTTGCAATCTTTTATGAATCTGGAGTTCTTTACATTCTAGAAATAAATGATATTTACTATTTTACATATTTAAATATTTAATTTTCAGCTGCTGATTGCATGATAATTTACATACATATAATCCAAGGTTTGGTCTTTAATAAGGAATGCGTATATGCTCTTTAGGATATGAAGTAATGGTTATTCTTTTTCTTATATTTGATGAAGAAGTTATCAGTAATTTTCATAGTATAGTTTAATCTTTTTACCCCCAAGTGATTTTAGAATGTCTTTCTGGTTTAAATTAGATATAAACAAGCAAATACGATACTTTTCGAAGTACATAATCATACAAATAGCAAATAACTAACTTTTTTGACTAATATTTTTAAAATTCTTTTATTTTCTTGATTGAAAGAATTTTTAAAAGGTTATTCGTTTTTCCTTATTATGATACTAAAGAATGCCATCACATAGTAGTAAGTTTTGAAGGTTCTGGCACTTTTGCCTGGTATTCTGGCCTTAATTTACCTGCTTTCTGCTATGATAATTCTCATTTTTCTCTTACTTTTGATTCTTTTTCTACAAGTAATGTTATTGTAATAGGAGATATAACTTATCAAAAATACATAGACTTTAAAGGAAAATTTTTAGCCTTATGAATATCTTTTAAGACTAAATCTATTTTATCACTTTTAAAGCCTATCATTTTTTCTGTACATTACATGCTCCTTGCTTTCCATTTTTAGCAGGATAACATAAATCAATGTTGATGTTTAACTATCCTCATGTGTATCAAACTATCATGAGTTGGTGGATAATTTATGAACAACAATTAAAAATGAAAATGATCTTAGTTCCAATTTTATAATGAAGTGGAAGATGAGTATGTTATAATACTCGAAGATTCCATAGTTAATGAGTAGCATTATAAAACAAGCTTGTAAATTGTTAATATTAACTCTAATAAACAGATGAAAAAAAGAAATGAAAATAAATAAAATGAGATAACTAGAATCAAATTTATTAAGCCATTTATTTAATTTATAGCTACATTTTTCCATTTAATTAAGTGTAACTTATAGTATCTAAAGCATTTATATCTTCAGATTAAACAACTCTCAATCAAAATTATAAAGCTAATTGTAAAAATAAATTTGATTAAAATCTTTAGAAAATTGAAATTAAAGAATGCTTAAAGATATAATTTTTAAATGACGAAGATTAAAAGTAAAAAAGAGATAAATATAGGTATTCTATCTTATATATTTATAGTTTAATTTAGATCTTTATAAAAGAACAATAGATAATAAATTTCATGCTCTATGTAAAATAAATAAGTAAATTAGAAAAAATATAGTAATGTAGCTTAAATTTGCTATATTCAATTGAGATTACTAAAAGCTTTATTAAATCAAAAATAAAGGAAATTAAAATCTTAGGAGAAGTGAAATAATAAAATAAGATGATTGGTTATTTAATAAAATAAAGATATAATGAAAATTTTATGTTTTTAAAAACCAATTTTTTCATATCAACCTCAAGATTTTCCTGAGATTTGCTTAAAAAGTTTGTTGTTTTTGATTTTATCTTAATTTTTTGCTAAGTTCTATTGTAGATTTGGTCTCTTTCTCAGTTTCTATTTTTATCCTATGGATTATTTTAATTCTATACAATACAACTTTTTTTTGTTGATTCATTGAAAGAGACTTTTATTATCAAAGCTAATTAAATTATTAAATTATATGCTCTGACTATTATCTATAACTTAATATATTTTATAGGATTTAAGTAACTAACTCTATGCTAATAGGACGGTTTTTCTTTAATTTTAAACTCAAAATATTAAAAATTTTTTTTTAAATTCTTACTATCAATCCGAGATTTATAGGCTGCTATACTCATAAACCGTATTTTTTTCAAAGCTAAGCCTAGCTATTTTACTAAAAACTTCTTAGTTGTTCTGTTGTAGCATTTAACTATAGCTAAATTAGCAAATTCTAATTGATAGGTTACTTATAAATATTTTTGCTATATAGTCTTAGTAAATAAGATAAATATTTCTTTTAATTAATAAACCTAAAATTAAATTAAATCTTTTAGAGCTATAATGTTAATGAATAAGCTAAGTGCTTTAAATATATTTTGTAAAGCCTCTAAGTTAATAAATTATTACTTTATCTCCCTATTTTTTGCATCATTTTTGATGTTCTTTTAACTTCCATTTTCTGGTAATTTTTTATGAATTTTATATGATAAGAAAAATACCTCTCTGATAAAAGAAAACAATCTAGGGATGAAAAGCATGAAGAAATTATTAAAATTGAAAAAGTATTTAATAATATTTTAGTATATAAAATCTAATTATAAAAATCTAATTAAAATTAATAATATTTTTAAACATAAAAAGATTACCCTACTACATATAAAATTTAACCTTTCATGATTATCTTTAATAATAGTTTAAGAATATGGAAAACCAATAAATCTAGCATTAAGTAACAATTCCCTATATTAAGGAGTTAAATCTTTTGGAAAATTAATTTATACTAGAAAAGTTATTAAAAGCCTCAAATTTTTACAGATCTATAGTTATTTGATTAAATAGGAATTGGAGTAGTAAGTATGGAGTTTGCCTTATTTTAAAGATAAAATAGTTTTATAATCTAATTACAGTAATAGATACGCTTATTGCATTCTTATTTAAGCTATCTAAACTAATATATTAACTAATTAACTAAGTAGACTTTTAAAAATAGATAGCAATCATACATTGAACTAATTCAGGATTAAGCAATTCTTATTTCGGGTGGATATAATGATAGCTGGTAAAGATTTACATTTCACTTATAAAATAGAGTGAAAGAGTATCTAAGTAGTATAAGGGATACTGACATAGTGCTGCTTTTAATAGAAAATATTAAATTTTCATTGTTTCAGTTTAAATCTTTAAAGATTCTAAAAAATCTGAGTAAAATGAATGTGAAGTCTTTAATGTAAAAGACAGTTTTTAAAAAATGAATAAATTTTAGCCTCTTTTGAGTTTTGGTTGTGATTAAGCTGATATAAAAGTTTACATTTTTGGCGGATATGATTAATATTAATGAGAATAAAATAAAATTTAAATGCTAAATTGCATTCTTTATCCATATAATATATGCTGCTAAGAAATAAATTACTTATGAAATTAAACAGCTATTTTCAGTATTTAAAGCTATTTATTATAATGCTTCTATAAAAACTTAAATTTATCATTTAAAACCAATCTCAGTTTAAAGATAAGCTTTCCAAATAATAATCTTTTAGGATTAAATTATATAAAACCAATTTAAAATAAAATTAATTAGTTTAATACAATTTCAACAGCACTTAGTTGTGTTATAGCTTGAAAGAGGGAATATAGAGATAATTAGCTTAGGAATAAATGAATGTTTAAATAGAGATAATTTTATTCTGATAAAAATAAAAAATAGATTGAATAAATTAAATAAATTCCTTTATAAAAGTAAACTGAAGATTATTCATAGTGAATAAGCTGTTTTTCTTTACTACAAAAGTAAAATAAATTAAATTAAGAAAATTGTATTAATCTACAAAACTAAAATAGTAAGAACTACTATATAAGTTTACTACTAGAGTTTAATAAAATTTTAAGAAGAAAGATATATAAAGTTGATTTTATTTAATGTACTTGTACTATTTACAAAGTTTATGAAAGTTAGCTATAATGAAAAGTATAAATAATAATTTTTAATTAGATTAATAATTAAGTTATAATATATTTCACTTCTGATAGTATTTTACAAAGACAATACTTAAATCTGATTATTTGATAGATTAATTAAAATTTAAAGGGTTTAAATAATTAAATATGGAGCTTATGGGAATCAAGAGTTCTTTGAAATCTTAGTTCACAGGCTAATAGTTTGGACACCTTCCCAAGATATAAGTATTTATTTTTTCCAATAAGAGTAATCATCGATAAGGAAGATCTGAATTTAATTCATGCTAGTCTGTATTCAATTACAGAGTATCACTGGTCTTGGAAATTCACAGGATTGGACGGTAAAGATAAATCCCTCATCAAGGTTACTGTGATTACGATATATTTGATAAATTATGGTGTGGTAGATTCTTACTATTCTATTTAAAAAAAACAAATTTTTTTAATTTAATTTAATTTAATTTAATTAAAATTTTTAAATTTAGAAACATTAATTAAAAGATAGATAAATATAATATGGCTTTTGCTATTCTCTTTTTTTAATTTTAATTTTAAATTAAATTTTTAATCTTTATAATAAAAGTTCTATAGATAAATAGGAATATTTATCCATTTATTTTAGTTATATTTAAACTAATATTTATTAGATTTAATCTTGTATTACCATTTTTATTTTTGATGAAATTAATTTTTATTTTAAACATTAATATTTAGAATTATTTTAAGTTTTAAATTTTTACTTTATTAATTAAAAAATGTTTAGTAAAAGTAATAATTTACTAAGAATTTGGTGTTAGCAAAAGTACTTCAATCTCTTTATTATTGATATCTAGAATAACCAGAGGTTTAATAAAAACATTTATAAGTTTATTCCTCTATCATATTTCCCATTCTTGCTTAGTTTAAGTTTATATGAATTACTCAATATTGTTTCTTTTACTTGCAATGTGATCTATTTCTTAGCAGTAGAGTCTTTCCTTTTGCCTTTTCGTTCCTCTAATAATTATTTTTCTATTTAGTTTTAATTTAATATTGTAGTCTCAGTATTTTTTAATAAATTTCTAAAATTTTATACATCTTTTCCAGAGGTAAATTAGAGAATTTTAATAATAGCATCTTTTAAAAATTTTGTTGCTTCCTGATTACTTTATCTATTATCATAGGGGCATCTTTTTTGCTCCGAGAGTTAATTTTTTATTTTAGTTAAATTTAATTTTTTTCTAGCTGTACTATTCTATTTTCTGCATCTACTTCTGTTCTTAGATTTAGGAATAAATATTCTAGCTCTATTAGATGTTCAAGACGTTTAATTCTCTCTTGAGACATTTTTCTTAATAAAAATGTATTGAATTTAAGAAAAGTTAGTTTAACAGAAACCAATATATTTTGCTAGTTTTTTAAATAATATTTTATTCTTTTGGAAAGTATTGTTATTATCTATAATGCTATATATACGCATTTAATTAAATGAAAGCAATAAATTTATAAAATAATCTAATTTTATTGGATTTTTTAGATTTATAATTGCAAATATTTCACAGGTACTACCATCAAGAAGATCTTATTTATCGAAAATTGAAAAAATTAGAAAGTTGACAGTGGAAAAGAAGAAGGCAAGATGAATTTTATAATGATTAGATGAAGATAAAGGTTTTAAAGCATTCAATAATGTCTTAATTAATGGAAACATTATTCTTAATTTTCCAACTTGATAAAGCTAAACTAATTTTATAATTAAACTTAGAAGATAAAACTTAATTTTTATAGCTTTTATTAAATATAATAATCAAAGTCTTTTTTATTCTTTTCACTTTTTATATTGTTTCATGATAAAACTAAATAAAATTTCTATTGAAATCAAAAAGTTAAATATTATATTAGATAATCTAATATTTTGAAACTACAAGTATATCATAAGAACAAAATGAGTCATCTAGTGGAGGCAATTAAGTTTTTTCTTCTTTCTTTATATTGAAAATATGAAATATAATATAATATTAAATATTTGCATCTTTAAGGTTTTTCAACCTCTTTTCTGCCAACTTATAATTACTCCAGAGAATAAAAATAAAAACTTAAATTTTTCTATTCTATCTTTCACTATTTTCTGCTCATTTCTTGAAATCTCTAAATTCTCCATCAATTAGACTTCTCATTCTTGTAAAAGTTTTCTATTGCATTACAGAAAATTTCTCTCTCCTTTTTTTAGTTGCTATTATTCCTTTTTTTTATTTATTGTTTTTTTCTTGAATTCTTCAGTAATCATAATTGAATATTATAGAATTGTGTACACTTTATTTACTGATGCATTCTTTAATTACAGAAATAACATCTTTTAATTATTTTTTTTGCTCTTAGTTATTAATTCTTTTCCTTCTCTATCTTCATCTTATATTTTTTTCTTCTTTTTGGTCAATTTAACTCTGCTTTTTCAGTTAATTTTCTACTATTGATTCTAATATATAATCTAATTATCTCTAATTTTATTATTAAAACTAAATTTACTTACTCTGATCCTATGATAAATTTAAGAAGGCTCTTAATTTCTTTCTTAGCTCTTTAATCTAGCTTCCATTTTTCTTTCGTATAGTTTTAGTTTCTCCTCTAGCTTCTTATTGCCTTTCTTTAGTTTTTAATCCTCTTTCTGGAGGTCTAGCACCACTTTGATAAACTACTCGTATCTAATCTCCTGTTCAATAGTGAAATCAGAAACTTCCAATCGAATAGTGTTTTTTGTCTATTTTATAATCTTTTCTTCAGAGGTAGGGTCTCCACTAAGCCGTTAGTCTTTTTGAAGCTATTTTTCAGATTCTAGTCTTTATAGGATGTTACTAGCCTACTTTTTTGAGCTGGAGGGAATTTTTTTTGGAGACCTTCTATCATATTTTACGGGATTTTTTAGGAACTAATTTTCAAAATACAAAACAACAAATATAAATTTTTCTGGAAGCTAAAATACAAATTTAATCAATTTAAAATTTACTTACCGATGCATAGAATTATCTTCTTTTTACTAAAATATACTCCAAATTTCATTATTAATCCATCTAACTAATTTTTACTAGAAATTAAAAAAAACTATATAATCAACATAGTTACTCTTTATTTAGATCTATAGCATTACAATCTTTTAAGATACCTTTAGTTTTTAGATTGCTTTCTTCAATAAAGACATAAAAATTTGCTTAAATTATATCATCTTGATCTCATCCCTTTAATTTCAATCTTATTTCCTTAGTTATTTTTTCATCTTTCTACATTAATTTTTCTCTAAATTCTTCTCTATTTCAAAATCTTATAAAAAATTTTGATTTATAAGTATAAATTTTCTTAAAAGATGCTAGATAAAGATATGTATAACCTTAAAATTACTCTTGCTTTAGACTAAATCTATTAATAAATTAGTAAATAATAGAAATTATATTTTAGAGATAAGTTGATGGTTGAAGAGTTAATAATAGAAGTAGGTTTTGAATCACCTACTTAATTTTAAAAGTCAAATGTTAAGATTCATCTTCTTTTTTGAAACTATCATGAAATTTCTTCTTTTTTGCTTCTTTCCCATACACTTCAGTTTTCTTTTTACTTAGCTTGATATAATTCCTTGCATGTCCTCTATGTAAAAGCTTTCGAGAAGTTAATTTTACTAGACATTTTGCTCATTAGCAGTAATATTATCACGTACTTGGAATAATTAACTTGGACATGACTACACATTGTTTCTTTCGATCTAAAATAGGAAATATTACCAACAAATCGGGTGTAATATCAAGGATAGGAATAACTTTTCGTAATTTTTTCTAGTATATAGTTAACCAATTAGTATCCTGACAATAAAAGTGCTAGCTTCTTTCTCATTTCAATTGAAACTTTTATCTTACTATATTATTATCTAACCCTCTTTGCTTTCTTCTTCTCTATTACTTACAGCATTTCTTTATTCTATCTCTTACTTCCTTCTTCTTATTTTTTCTCTTATCTTGTTGAATATATCTTTTATTGTTAAAAGAAAGCTGAAAACTAAGCTGAAAGTAATGATGGAGCTAGAAATGAACACAATCACTTAGCTAATTCTTTCAGCATTGGGTGAGTAAATAGATTCTAAAGCTCTTGATTAATCACTATTGTTCAATGTATAGAAGTAAATGTCAAAGATATAGATAATTGATAATCATATCTCTTATACTATTTAGAATATATTCAAATGGGTAAATTAAAAAGGACGTCACTTTATAATATAAAATATCTAGGATAAGTTTAAAAACAAGCAAGCTATTACCTAAGCTAAGCCGTTTTTTATAGCAATTAAGATTATTGATAGTAGCAGTCTTCTTAACAAGAATAAAGGATAAAACATCAAAGCTTTTCTCTCTAGTTTTAATTCATCAAATACTGGAAGATATTTCTTGATATAAACTTAATTTGGCTTTTCTTAGTTTTAGTCATCTGAGCTTGTTATGTTTTAAATTTTGAAGAACTAGTTAATTATTTTTAATAGGTAAGCAATAGCTAACACTTATAAAACCTAAAATAAAAAATTACCAGGCTGATTATAGCTGCTAATGTATTTACAATGCAATATAAGCTATCAAAGCTGCCATTTACTAATTGTATAATAGTTGAGTATCCTATTTTAAGAGAAAAGAGTAGATAGAAAGTGATTGCTAACCTATAATGTAAATACTTTTCTCTTAGGTTTGTTAACTTATTTCAATGCAGAACTTTGTTAATCAAATATAATAAACTATCTAAAATCAGAACTGATGCAATGAACGACACATTAACTAAAACGCTTGATATGAAACTGTTTTGCTGATTTCTTAGTAGATTAATTTTATTAAAATCAATTATCTATCAGTTAAAGCCAATATCTATAGAACTTATCAATGTGTTTAATATATTTTGATTTTATAATAAATAATATGCGGATAATACTTCTGGCTTATTAACTTTCATAAATGCGTTTGAATTGAATAGCTCATCGGTCATCATTACAGTAAAAAGATTTCCCGATGATCCTGAAGTTTATGAAATTAAGGTTAAAGAACCAGAGGAGGCAACACTTGTTGCATATAAGGTATTTTATACTTATTAGTTTTATTAAATAAATGTCTTCTGAGCTTCTGATATATTAAAACTATCAAGGCTTAGTTACTCATCTCCTTATTATTGTACTTCTTAATCTTTTATTTTATCTACTTCCTCTATTTATTCTATATCTTCTTCTCCTTCTTCTTCTTCTCCATTTTATTCTTATTCTTCTTATTCTTATTCTTCTTATTCTTAGTTTTCTTCTTCAATATCTTAGGCCTATTTACAAGAATTATTTATAGCAATATAAGGTTCAAAGCACTAGTAGCAAGATTGACCATCTTCTGAACACTCTCTACATTTTGGTATTTCTTAATCACAAGATTCACATATTCCTCTATTATTTTTATCCTAATCTGTTGAAGGACATCTGTCCACGCATGTATTCTAATGCAATTTAAAGTTTTCACACTTAGTACAAATATTTGAATCTTAACATTAGCTACAATTCTAATGAATCTACTGGCATGATTGGCAATTATCCCACTCATCCAAAAAATATCCTTTTTGGCATTCATAGCATTGTTTAGTATTTCGATCACATAAATTGCAATTTGGTATTTATTATCTACAAGGAGAGCAAATTTAGTCTCAATCTGAATTTTAAGTAATTTAATCACATTAACAACTCAATTAGCAAGGAGTATAGGAAGTTAAAAAATCAGCGTATCTCTCGTTTAAATTTAACTAAGAAAATGGTTTTTATATAATTCTCATAGCTAAGATTTTTCCTTTAAATTGCTTATAATTACTGTAAGTACCATCACCCACTATTAAAATATCTCCAGAAATTAAACTTTCAAAAGTTAACTTAAAATCTCTTATATAGCAATAACTAGGAAATCAATATGAAGAATAGCAATATTTAGTATATTCATCAGAAAAAGAAACGATAATGTGATGTCATTCATTAAATTCATAAAATGGTACTCCGAATCCTTGTCTATTTGCCCGATCAGATCAAAATAAAATAGCTTTAGCAATGTTATCTATATTCACTGATAAAAATACATTTTTAGTTCTTTTAATTTCCATAATTATCATATTTTTATTATCAATAGAAAGTTTAAATCAAAAGAGTAAAGTAAATCCACTTAGATCTTTAGTGTTATAGACTAAGCTATAAAAATCTATCTTTCCTTCGTCTTTTATAGTGTCTAAAAATTGAAATGCAGTTAGTTAATTTATGTTTTAATCTATATTAACAGGTAAATAGTGAGGATAAGTGTAAGCCTTTATTGGAAGTCTATTTACTAATCTTTTATCATTTAAGCTTACTATTATGTTAGTGCTTAAGCATATGTTATCAAAAAATCCAGATTCTCCGTTTTATTCAAGTCTATATCCTAGACTACAAATGCAAGGATATGATGTAATATATTATCTAAAAGCGTTCAAAGGACAATATTTCTCTTAAAATGTTAAAAATGTTAATTAGCTAAGACCATAACTTACGGAACTGTATGGAAATTATAAATAACTTTCAGTTGAATGTCTTAAAAAACAAGGATCCGATAATACAAAGGAAATACATCAAGGATCTTTAAAAAGAGATTATAAACATCAGAGTACTTCATAATAAGAAACTTAAAACTTAGTCGATAAACTCACTAAATATTTATCATAAACCTTTGCATCATGTAATGTTGTAGTAATAAAAGTCTTATTAAAGCTCTATTAAATTTGCAGTGTGTAAGTTAAAGATATAGCAGACAACGAAATATTAAAAGTTGAATTACTTGCAAGAAGAAAAAAAGTAAAATTATTCGTACTATTCGTAATTTCTAAAAAAAATCTAATTTCTTAAAAAACACCAAGAAATAAGTCGTAAAAATAAATATTTGGGTCATAAAAAAAATAAGTAATCTAATTACCTTAATCAATAAAAATCCAATCATTTTCAATCAATACAATCTAAGAATTCTAAGAACATTATGAAAGTTGAACATCGAAAATTGAATCACACTAACCATCACAATTAAGTCAGCAAGGAGTTTAAGCTGTCCAACAGTCTACTACGATTTCGTTGAGTTATAAATCAGTTTTTGTTTGTGGGGTTATTCTTAGAGCTAAAAATTATCCTTAAAAACTTGTGTAACCAGAATAAATTCCATTTCCTATATAAATAACATCACTTTAATTTAAAGAATTTAAAGAGAGAGAAAAATGTGAACGATTGAAACAAAATGAAGGAATGTTAAGACTTGAATAACAAGCATAAGTATCATTACTCTCGAAACCAACTACTATGTGATGTCATTGTTATTCATCATAATAAGGAATTGCAAAAGATCTTTTTTGTGTCCTTTCTGTGTAGAAAATTAGAATGTTCTAATAAGTATTTATTAGAACGGTAAGTCATTTACTGGAACTATTATTAACTTCGAAAATTATCATGTTCTAATTATTGACATTTAGCTTGAATCAGAAAGACATAGTAAAGCCATTTTTATTGATAATCTTTTCTATCAAACTATAAAAATCAGTACTGACTTTGCCAACCGAGCTTGGAAAACTATAACCGATAGTTTGATTTATACTTCCAGGAATGTCTATTTTTACGAAGTCGCTTGGATAGTTACAATATTTTAAAGGAAATCTACCACTCCAAATTGTATCTGTTATATTAGAAATATAAGATTTCTGTTAGCATATATGTAAACTACTGTCATAATAACTTTCATATCCTAATGAACATATGAACATTCCCTCTTCAAAATCATAACTTGGATCATAAGTATGTTAAGCTATCTAATAATGAAAGGGCTAAAAATAAACGATTAAATCAGAGAACTTATAATTTGGATTAGCTGAAGGAATTTGAATATTTCCTGATTCATGATAAAGGCTACAAACTGAAGAAACTATTTTTTAAGAACAAGCTTAAGATTCGTCTTGTTCAAGCGTCCATAAACAGAAGGAGACTTGAGATGAACTTGTAGATAACTTTGTTATTTCATATTTTAAATTAATGCTTTGCATTTTTTAAACTGGAACTGTTATACTCAACGTATCTCCTAACGAAGCATTATTTTCAAGAGTAAATATGTTATTAGTAACTTTTATACTTACTTAACACTATTTTCCTAATAGCCTAAATAATGTCCTCTCCTAACTGCTTGCATTTAAAAAGCATCAGTAAGTTATTCCTATGAAATTATGGTTAATGAATAAATCGAAAAAATATATGTTTGTGTCTGATAGAGCAAAAGTTTAATTACTTGCGGGTATTTAAGTTGTATTCTACAAACTAACATTTTGCTATATGCATGTTTATCCTAAAATGTATTGAATATCTGATTTGCTGGTACACTAACCATCACAATTAAGTCAGCAAGGAGTTTAAGCTGTCCAACAGTCTACTACGATTTCGTTGAGTTATAAATCAGTTTTTGTTTGTGGGGTTATTCTTAGAGCTAAAAATTATCCTTAAAAACTTGTGTAACCAGAATAAATTCCATTTCCTATATAAATAACATCACTTTAATTTAAAGAATTTAAAGAGAGAGAAAAATGTGAACGATTGAAACAAAATGAAGGAATGTTAAGACTTGAATAACAAGCATAAGTATCATTACTCTCGAAACCAACTACTATGTGATGTCATTGTTATTCATCATAATAAGGAATTGCAAAAGATCTTTTTTGTGTCCTTTCTGTGTAGAAAATTAGAATGTTCTAATAAGTATTTATTAGAACGGTAAGTCATTTACTGGAACTATTATTAACTTCGAAAATTATCATGTTCTAATTATTGACATTTAGCTTGAATCAGAAAGACATAGTAAAGCCATTTTTATTGATAATCTTTTCTATCAAACTATAAAAATCAGTACTGACTTTGCCAACCGAGCTTGGAAAACTATAACCGATAGTTTGATTTATACTTCCAGGAATGTCTATTTTTACGAAGTCGCTTGGATAGTTACAATATTTTAAAGGAAATCTACCACTCCAAATTGTATCTGTTATATTAGAAATATAAGATTTCTGTTAGCATATATGTAAACTACTGTCATAATAACTTTCATATCCTAATGAACATATGAACATTCCCTCTTCAAAATCATAACTTGGATCATAAGTATGTTAAGCTATCTAATAATGAAAGGGCTAAAAATAAACGATTAAATCAGAGAACTTATAATTTGGATTAGCTGAAGGAATTTGAATATTTCCTGATTCATGATAAAGGCTACAAACTGAAGAAACTATTTTTTAAGAACAAGCTTAAGATTCGTCTTGTTCAAGCGTCCATAAACAGAAGGAGACTTGAGATGAACTTGTAGATAACTTTGTTATTTCATATTTTAAATTAATGCTTTGCATTTTTTAAACTGGAACTGTTATACTCAACGTATCTCCTAACGAAGCATTATTTTCAAGAGTAAATATGTTATTAGTAACTTTTATACTTACTTAACACTATTTTCCTAATAGCCTAAATAATGTCCTCTCCTAACTGCTTGCATTTAAAAAGCATCAGTAAGTTATTCCTATGAAATTATGGTTAATGAATAAATCGAAAAAATATATGTTTGTGTCTGATAGAGCAAAAGTTTAATTACTTGCGGGTATTTAAGTTGTATTCTACAAACTAACATTTTGCTATATGCATGTTTATCCTAAAATGTATTGAATATCTGATTTGCTGGTACACTAACCATCACAATTAAGTCAGCAAGGAGTTTAAGCTGTCCAACAGTCTACTACGATTTCGTTGAGTTATAAATCAGTTTTTGTTTGTGGGGTTATTCTTAGAGCTAAAAATTATCCTTAAAAACTTGTGTAACCAGAATAAATTCCATTTCCTATATAAATAACATCACTTTAATTTAAAGAATTTAAAGAGAGAGAAAAATGTGAACGATTGAAACAAAATGAAGGAATGTTAAGACTTGAATAACAAGCATAAGTATCATTACTCTCGAAACCAACTACTATGTGATGTCATTGTTATTCATCATAATAAGGAATTGCAAAAGATCTTTTTTGTGTCCTTTCTGTGTAGAAAATTAGAATGTTCTAATAAGTATTTATTAGAACGGTAAGTCATTTACTGGAACTATTATTAACTTCGAAAATTATCATGTTCTAATTATTGACATTTAGCTTGAATCAGAAAGACATAGTAAAGCCATTTTTATTGATAATCTTTTCTATCAAACTATAAAAATCAGTACTGACTTTGCCAACCGAGCTTGGAAAACTATAACCGATAGTTTGATTTATACTTCCAGGAATGTCTATTTTTACGAAGTCGCTTGGATAGTTACAATATTTTAAAGGAAATCTACCACTCCAAATTGTATCTGTTATATTAGAAATATAAGATTTCTGTTAGCATATATGTAAACTACTGTCATAATAACTTTCATATCCTAATGAACATATGAACATTCCCTCTTCAAAATCATAACTTGGATCATAAGTATGTTAAGCTATCTAATAATGAAAGGGCTAAAAATAAACGATTAAATCAGAGAACTTATAATTTGGATTAGCTGAAGGAATTTGAATATTTCCTGATTCATGATAAAGGCTACAAACTGAAGAAACTATTTTTTAAGAACAAGCTTAAGATTCGTCTTGTTCAAGCGTCCATAAACAGAAGGAGACTTGAGATGAACTTGTAGATAACTTTGTTATTTCATATTTTAAATTAATGCTTTGCATTTTTTAAACTGGAACTGTTATACTCAACGTATCTCCTAACGAAGCATTATTTTCAAGAGTAAATATGTTATTAGTAACTTTTATACTTACTTAACACTATTTTCCTAATAGCCTAAATAATGTCCTCTCCTAACTGCTTGCATTTAAAAAGCATCAGTAAGTTATTCCTATGAAATTATGGTTAATGAATAAATCGAAAAAATATATGTTTGTGTCTGATAGAGCAAAAGTTTAATTACTTGCGGGTATTTAAGTTGTATTCTACAAACTAACATTTTGCTATATGCATGTTTATCCTAAAATGTATTGAATATCTGATTTGCTGGTACACTAACCATCACAATTAAGTCAGCAAGGAGTTTAAGCTGTCCAACAGTCCACTATTTAAGAAGTTAAGTTTATCGATTTAAAATTTAAATCGGCAATTTTTATTGCTAAAAGACTTGTTTTGAGTATTGAATATCTTATATCTTTTTTCTCCTATTTGTATTATGTCGTTATTTTCAATATTTCTAATGATAGTTTCATCTATTTTTAAAAGCAGAACGAGGGTTTAGTATAGCTTGAGTAGCAATATATTGTATTTTCAGTGTTAAAACCTGTAACTATGTAATGTCATACATTGGATCCATCAAAAGGTGCTATAAAGTTCTATGTTATTTTTCTTTCAGAATAAAATATTAATGAATTTTATCATGTGTTTAAGTTTATTCTTAGAAATATATTATTATTTTAATTTTTTATTTCTATCAATTGACTAGTTTTATTTTAAGATTTTGTTTTGAATCAAAAGGAAAACATAAACCCATTTTCAAAAGGGCTTAATTCTTTTGCTATATTATAAAAATTTGTACTTATTGCATTAGTTGTAAATATAATTTGAGTTTCTGTTATTTAGTTTGATCCATTAACTATATCTATTTATACTCAAGGTGTAGTTTATTCGTAAATAGTTATTGGTCATCTATTTATGTAACTTGAGTCATTTATATTTTATATTTATTACACTTCACAAATTTCTTGATTTGAGCCAGTTTGAGTTAAGGTCATAAAATATCCTAACGAACAGAATCAATCATTTTGAATTGGATAATAAGGGTTATATTTTGCATAAGATTAAGTATCTACAAAAATAAAGTTTTTGAATTGTTGCAAGTGCTACTTTATAACTTATGACTGATTACGTTATAGGAAAAATGATAAAGACTAGTATTAGAGTGCTAAATATTACATATAGAATTTTGAATTCCACTACTACAATTTTTAGTCTCGCTTATTATTATATTATCATAAGCTATACATCATGTAAATTAATAATCTATTCCATTTAATTAGTTCTCCATTGTCATTCTGAACTTCATTTGATTTTAAAAATATAGTAAAGTTATTTAATAATCATATGTGCTATTAGCTTTTATTTAAAGTCTAAAATCATTATCTTAAACAGTAAGAGTCATTTAGCACATTTAATTTTTACTTTCTAATTAAAACACTGTATAGTTTGTTGATATGCGAGTCAATTAGATCCAAAATTGATATTTAAAGTAATCATAGTTAAACATATCAAAGTAAAATTTAGTATAATCACTTCCTTTAATGAGGAGACTATTTATATTATCATACGTTTAAAAAGTATCTTAAACTAATATATAAGGCTTATATTATTAGCAGTAAGTATTTATTACATATTGAGGATCGGTGGTATTATTACAAATGCCTTAGCAATTAAGTCTACATGGTGTATATGTTGCCCAACAATCTACTATATTTTCATTTAATCCTAAGGAACTAAATTAAGCATCTAATAGTTTTACTGCTAGTAAATACCCAACAAATTATCCATAATTTGAATAATTTCCCTTTCCTATATAAAGCCAATCATCTGATTGTAAATTATTTAAACTTAATTAAAAGTTTCTTGAAAAACAAAATGAAGGTTTTACTTAACTAGAATAGCAGTAAAGTGTTGATTATGAAGAAAATCCTATTACTATGTAATGCCAGTTGTTTGAGGAATCATAGGGAACGTTAAATTATTATGTTGTAACTCTTTCTGAGTAGACTAAAAGTATTCCCTGTAATGTATTTAAACTAATACTTAGAAATACATTATTGATTGATTACCTTATTTCCAATATCGTCATTTTAGTATTTACCTATGAAGTTTTGAATCAAAATGTGAATATAAAACCATTATCAAATGGAATTTATCCTGATACTAACTAAGTAAAATTGATACTCCCTTCATCTATACCTGCAACAAAATAGAACTAAGTATCTTAATTTATCTTGCCATTAATATTGATTTCTACTCATTTAGATGGATAAATGCAAGAGGGTATAGGATATCTTCCAGTATAAGAGGAATCATAAATTGGTAGAATATTTGAAGAAATGCAAATCATAGAATCGTTATCAAATAAATACATTTAATAGCCAAGAGAGCACATACAAAATCCATGTGACGGTCATTAAGGATTATATTTATGTGGCTAATCAGAACATGATGGAGGGAACGAATAGACATAAAATCTATTTACTTAAAAAGTATTACTATTATTTGGAAATTACATATAACTACCTGAAAAATGTTATAGCTTGGTAGTCTTTTGAGTTTGAATCTACTGACAGACTGGCTCAAAATTAGTTTTAGCTACACATAGTTTGATTTATTAATTATTTTTAATAGAGTCTCAAATACTATATATTTCTATTCTAACTAACTAAATGCTTTATTAGCTTATGCTTATATCAATCTAAAATATATTTATACTATCATAAATATGAAGAATAAATGTTTACTAAGTAAAAACTAAGTTTAGAGAAGTCTAATTATAAAAGTCTTAAATTCAGAAAATATCATAACTATATTGTGAACTAAGATCTATACTCAATTAGAACTTATATATAGCTACATCCTAAAAAAATGTATTATAGTTGAATAGATTGGAATCACTTCCATAATAAGAGTATTCAGTATTTGCGTTTACAGTTTATCATTAGCTTGTTATAATATCATGAGGTTGATTAGTTGTACAGGTTAGGGTTGGAATGTTTTATGGATCCTATGTCAAACACTCTCCTTAACAATATTTTCAACAGGGTGTTCTTAAAGATCAGCAATCAACCATTTGTTCATCTAGCTATATAGCGTTAGGTGATTTTCCCAATATTTGAAAATGTAAAATTTATCCTTCAAAAGATTCAAGTGTAAACTCACTTCCAGTGAATGAATTATCTCCAAAAGTTAAGATATCGTTAGAATTTGATTACTAAAGGTTTAATGAAAAATTTTAATTAAAGCAATAAGAAGCAGAATTTACATAAGTAGAAACACAATATTTACTACCATTATTAGAAAAGCCAACTACTAGGAAATGCCAAGTATTTTTATCGTAATAAGGAGCTTTGAACATACTATTTGACTAAGATCTAGATGTAAAGAACAAAAATACACTTTAGTACATTAAGCATGAGAAAGATAGAAATACTGAATTAGAATCTTTTATCTCAAAAACTCTTGTATTTTTAGTATTTAAACTTAATTTTAGTCAGAAAGTTATTATAAACCCATCGGAACTTGCAAAGGAAGATATTTCAGAGAAGAAATTTGTTGACATTTTATTTCCTCCAGTAATAAAGCTATCAGCTACTTAATTATTAATCAATATTTCTTTGAAATCAGTTGGATATAAACAACCCTTTAGAGGATATCTACCACTTATTGCTTCAATATTAGGGAGAGGAGAACTATTGCAAATAGCAGTAAAAGAGCTTTAAGTATTTATATTATATAAATAGCCTAAGCTACATATACATATTCCTATTTAATCATAATTAGGGTTATAAGTTTTACTCAAATAGCAATCCTTTTCTATAAATTCTCAATTAAATAAGTCAAATCAAGCAACTTGATAATTTACAGGTGATTAAGGAAATGAAATGAAGCTAGTAGAGCTCTTTTCAATTTTACAAAATTATTTTAGCTAATAGGATAAGCATTACTAGGGATTTTGATGGAATTCTGGTACAACACATCATTTTATTGTATAATCATTTGAGGATGCATTATAAGAAGATTATAATAAAATCCTGAACTACAAGGTTCCAGAGGTAAATTCATTTATTTATATTTATTAAGAGTTTTCTAAGGAAAATCCTAGATTGAAAATATTTGAAGTAACATTCATAGTGAAAATACATAAACTTCCATTTCCTTGCAATCTAAAGAAGTTATAGGTACTATGATTGTAAGTAAGTTTCACCCAAAATTAATATCTTAATGTGTTTTACTTAGAAATATCGTAATAAAATAACTAGGTATTGCTTCCATAAAAGGTTTAAGAATCTACGCCATATGTTTAATAGATATAACTTATCAAGTTTATTGGAATATTAGATGAATACGTCGAATAATAAGTTTTGCATTATCCTTTACAATTTAATCAGAATGGAGAATTTAAAGAATAGCAATCTACTTAAGCTTCTGTCAGATTTAATAAAGTATGATATTTGCCCGAAAATTTAAGAGATAATACTAATCCCTCTAATTCAGAATAATCAGTAAAAGTTCCATTACCTACAATTAATATATCATTTTAATTTAACTAATTTAAAGTCAAATTAAACAAATGTAACTCACAAAAAGATGGAAACAAATATGCAGAGTAGCAATAAAATGTTTCTGAGTTTGTAAAACTGACTATAATGTGATGCCATATATTAGCTGAACGATAAGTACCTTAAAATAGTTAAATATCTTATCTATCGCTATAAAAATTAACATATCTTTAATACTGATCTACACCAACAGAAAGAAATATGCTAGAATTGTCATAAATCTCTAGGATGGTCATATTTTATGTTCCTATTTATTTAAACCAGAAATCAAGCATAAATCCATTATCATTCAAGATATTGCTTACTCGAGATATAAATGATGCTATTTATACTTCGTCGTCTCCTATTTGAAATATATTTATATTATATTAATCTATTTCAGTAATATAAACATAGTCATTTGGTAAAGAATACGCAGATACAGGACATCTTGAAGTAAAAATTGGAGTAGAAAAATTACAATTAAAGGAAGTGACAGACTAACTAGATCATGTTTAGCATAAAGAACATTAGCATAATCCCTAAACTGGAACCTTCTTGTTATATTAATTAATTTCACATTAATCATTTAAAGATTATGAAAGGTCATAAACCTAGAAATATCATATTGAATATTAAACTGAAGAACTGAACAATAAATAGCTATTAGAAGCATATTTCAGCTTAGGTATGCAATTTTATCCTGATATTTCATATTTTTCTACACAGTAAATATCTTAATTTAAAACTATGCATACTTATAAATAATACTAATTGCTTCCCAAATCATTAATATAAATTTTAACAAAAGCCTAAATTGATTAAGAGTAAGAAGGAATTAAGATCTAATCAAATCTATCAAATTTGTTATCAGCTTAGTCTACTACAATGTTGAATTAATTATTCACATGGGAAATCGTTAATGAGCATTACCCAACGTTATTAATTTAAAAGATGTTATAGGAAGAACTACTTTAAGTAAGTCTACTTCAAAACTAATAATAAGTATAACTTTTATTCAATAAATTTCCATTGAAGATACTACTATATCCATATATAGTGTACTAATTATCTTAATTTATATAATAATAGTCACTATTCAATATATTGATAGGTCAGTAAACTTTACATCCTACTGTTAATTCTGGATTTCCATCAGAGCAAGTTCCTGAACAAGCCTATTAGCAAGGAGTTTGTAGAGTAAGGCAGTTCAATTAATCTTCAAAGGTGTTTAAACTAATTCCATTATCATAAGAAATATCATATAAGCGCAATGCTAGAATTTTGCCTTTATATTATTAATACTCTGTTGAAACTCCTCCGCCAACAGTTAGAGCATCATTTTAATTTGAAGTACCATAAATTTTAAATTTTGTAGAATTTTCGCAATGACTTGGAAAATAGAAGGTTGAGTAACAGTATAGCATACCATTCATAGAAAAACTTAACATGAAGTGATGCCATATAGCTATGTCATAGTATGAAAATTAAATGCTTTATCTACTACTTAATTCGGTCATAAGTTATAAAGTTGATATAGTTGAGTCTAATGCTAATTATAGGAATATTCTTTAGTTATCTTTTATTTAGAAAAATATCATTTTAGAATTATCTCCAATATTCAACCAAAAATCTAATGTAAATTCATTTTTATTTAAAGAGGTGCCAAGTAAGTTTGCTCAATTTTTCTCGGTTCCTCCATATCCTACGAATGAAATAGAATCAAATTGAGAGCTTGTAAGGCTAATATAAGAAGAAGTATTACAAGTGGTAATAGGTAGCACATCTTTGAAATTAATTTCTTTTTTCATGCATTAACTAGTCTAATCAGCTGTTCCAAACTAATATCCAAGAGCACAAACACATTTTCCTTTATTAGGCCAGTTAGGATTATATTTATGGACTTCAAAACATGTTCAACAATCACTATCTGTATTTCCGTAGCATGTTGCACAAGTATGATCGCAATTTTCAGAAGGAGATTGACAATTTGCTTCATCACATTGTTTACACTCTAATCCTCTTACATAAAGATTATTCGGACATACACTATAACATTACTTATCATATAAATAAAATCCACTTTTACATGTTAAAGCATCATTATAAAAAGGAGCACTGCAAGTTAAATGATTTCAATAGCACGCATAGCACTGACTATTTGACAAAGCATTTGCTGGAAAGCATTTACAAGAATCTTATGGATTTTTATGATAATTAGGAGAAGAACAAGTTTGATTTCAAGAATCTATACAACCTAAATCAGTCATAAAGGTACAAAAAGTATCGTTTAAACATCTTTCAGAACAGGTTTAAAATTATTATAAATATCAAGGAATAAAATCTTCTACTAGTTCGTCTTTAGAAATTATCTTGTACGGAAATATTTTTATATCATATATTTATTTATCGTAAACCTAATAATCAGGTTCAAATTCTATTTGGAAAGTTGCTGGCGAGATATTTATTCAATCCCAATTAGTAATATTGCAAAATGCATTAGTATAATTATTAATATTTGCCTAATATTCTCATTTGTTTGATAATCATTTGTAAATATATCCCATCTTAGTAAGTAAAAATGTACTAGTGTTATAATGATATCACATAACTAAAAGTAAAGTACTAGATTTATCTTATTGATAATTAAAAGGTTCAGATATGCAAGTATTATTTCCATCGCTGACTTCATATATTTATATATTATTTGAACTATCTTCGCATATTTTTAAAATATAATCATTGGAAGAGGGATTTCGCATACTAAAAAAGCACTTTTCATTAATAAAAGATTATGTGTTATTAGTTCTTCATACTATTAGAAAAGTAAAGGCATTCATTGATGTATAAGATTTTCCTTTTAATCATTAAACATCAAATGAAGGATTATTTATAGTATAATCAAGAGCATAGTCAAGATCTGATAACTAAATATATTCTAGATTGGAATAATGGCAATCAATACTTCTAGGTCCAAAGCATATACTACCTCCACAAGAAGGATGGCATGTCTCATCAAAAAGTAAATAAGTTTAAAAATCTGATAGATTAGTATAAGGATAATATCTAAAATTATATAAGTCCATAAGAGCTGTTTAACTATTTTATCCTTAAACTAAATCATAGCCTAATATAATTGAAGTCATTTATTTATAAAAAATAGTTTGATTAATTTTATTTGTCTCATTAGAAATGTTTTATAATCCTCAGGTTTTATAATATAAGTATATTTCATTTTATTCTAAGTTAATTCCAAGTGTAACTCATTTAAATTTATACTTAGCATCACTAGAAGATTAAAATTATTGACCATTAACTATAAATTGATTGGTGTTTGGGTTATATGACAAACTTAGCTGTTCATTATAGTAGTTTATGGTAAAAATTCCTAATGTATTAACTTCTTCATATAATAACATACCAAATACAAAAGCAAACTATTTATAAGCTACGTCTTAATTTAAGGATCCTCATAAGCTATCGTTTTCTTAAAATGTTTAATAGCTTTGAAAGTACCTACCTTCTTCTATTATTTTAAAATATAAATCATCAGTAGTATCACCATCACATTTAGCATTTCCACCTATTCTATTTTTCTCTATTTCACAACTATTTTCACTTTTCACTACTTACTTTAACTTAGCTTCTGAAAACCCTTAATGAGGATAAAACTGGAATCTTTAAAACTACAGATTTAGTTAAGTTCCTTACCACATTTATGCCGGAGCTCCTCCAAAGTAAATGTTAGCCGAAGAATCTCATAAAAGACTACAAGGTGTTTTACCAGATAGAGTTTAGGTAGCGCATTAAATATCTCCATTTTGTTGACTCTTGACACAAATTGAATGAATATAATTAGCCTTGTTTTAGTGAACCGAAAAGCCAATAGCGTAACTAAATTAACTAGAAGGCATTTATATTAAGTTTTAATTGGAAGTTCCATCTGTAGATTAAAAATAGGATTTGAACTATAAGCCTGATAAGGATTAATACACCGTTATTTTTAAAATTATTCCAGAACACTATCCAGTATCTTTTCCGTTTAATAAAAGCAGCAAACCTTCATCGGTTCTATACACAAGCTAATTTATCCAAAAAGTAATGGTAAATGGTCTTAAAAAATGGTCATAATTAAAGATAGTTAAACTATCAGCCTCTCACTTATAGTATTAATCATTAAGTGTTTCTGACTAATAATAAGTTCATTATGATTAGTTTCCTAGTTCGTAAAACTTTAAAGAAGAGCATGCAGTCATATCAGGAAATCAGCCTGGATTGCATATGTTATCACAAATTTAATTGCACGGAGTATTTCAAATGCTGGATAAAGAAGTCTCATCTCATATAAAGTTAGTTAAATCTGCTTCAGACGTAATGAATGTAATGTAATAAGAGGCTCCTGTTAGATTTGATCCTATTATTAGTTAATCTAAGTTATTCAAAAATTAATTTGTTAGTTAAAAATCAGAGCAAGTTGCTTAAGTATCTGTGTATGTAAATTAGCAAATTCTTAGCTTCTTTGTTTATGAAGAAATTCAATAAGACATGCTAATATAACTGACAAAGCTGTTTTCATAAAATTAACAAGAAGAGTTTAAGCTATCGCTTTAGGTATTATCTGTATTGACATTTCATAGCAATTAGGAAGCGAATGGATCATAGGAAAGTTCAATTTACCCATTTCCTCCTGTGACTATTAAAAGTGACTAAAGACTTGTATTGGATATGAAAAAATAGCCACCTATAGATCAACCTCTTTACTATCCTGCATTAAAATAGTGCGAAATTAAGTCGTTCAATTAAATTTGCGTAGAATTATATCCTTCATGTATAGTTCTTAAATTTGGATCTGTTAACAACCAAGAATGATTGAAAACAAAAAGGGAGAGTAAAAGAATAAAAGCGAGATACGACATTTTATAAAAAAAATCCGTTAAAAGAAAAAAATACTTGACGAAATTAAATTAAATCAACTCCTTTAAATCAATAAAGCCTTTAAGCTTTATTAAATTAAATAAACTTAAGGTTTAAATTAAAAGATGGATAAGCAGCTCCTCATTATTAATGGCTATATCTAATATAATGGTATTAACGAGAATTAAATTGTGAATGGTTATTTTTTATTTATTTTGCTTAGATGTATAAGTAGCATGTATTATTATTTTAGTTAAAATTTAATTTTAAGCTAATAAATGTTTTTTACAATTCCTCCAGCGCTTAAGTTCAATTATTTAAACATAACTACTTCGGAATTATGTTCTTCGTCTTCGAGCTTTAATATTTAAATTACCAAATACTTCCATGGAATTGTTTTTGTTAGTTTAATTAAGTATATCTTGAAATGCGTTGGGACAATGATAATCTCTAATTACAGTTTATTCTGCCCCGCCTCTCATGAACAAAGGAACATATTCGATTTTTCAATTTCTGCAAACGAAGATCAGTTTGTAATGAATTTATATTCCGTGAAGTAGGCTCGAAACCCTCTTTAGGCAACGTAATTGTTCAGATATTTACTTTTTAAGCTTGGATCAACATGAAAATCCTCTAAATTTTAGAGAGACCAGCTGAAAATTCAAAATCTTGATCTCATTATTCTTTTGATTATTATAGTATTTAGGTAAATTTTTTTCTCCAAACATATTGTTTCTAGTTTCCTGAACTTACTTGAAATGAGTATTTATAATTCTTTCTTTTGAAGGTAGTAAGCAATAGAGCATTTTCTCTATTTGATTTAAGCATGCTTCTACCTTTCTTTCAAGCTCTTTCCTGCTTTTAAGAGCAATAGCTATATATTTTTAATAATGAAGCAACTGTCATTGCTTATTTTACGAAAAGAAAACTTTATCCCATATCTTTTAACAAAAAAATTTTGGGAATTCAAGGATCAAGTAACCATTCTTCTATATACTAGCTGCATAATACTTGTCAAAAGCATTTGATTTCTGCTATAATTTATAAATTTAGCTTTCTAATTTTATTAATCAAATTACGCTTAAGCTACACTAGAAGCTACAAATAATTTTACTTGCTTTAAAACTTTTTTGCTTATGGGAAACTGATTTCTTCTTAAGCATCATCAGGTTAGCTGAAAAAATTTTGGACAATCCAGGACAAGGTCCTCTTTAAGTCAAGAAACTATTTCTACATTAATTAAAAACCTTTTATTAACACTCATTACCTAGCATAATTTTGGCTGCAGATAATCAAGGTGTTTGCTCTACATTTCTTACTTACTTTAAGACTCTGCTTTAAGTAGATTTCTTTCTTTTTTATTGGTGGAAAAGTTACTAATCATGAGCTACTCTTAAACACAATTCTAAAAGGAAAAAAAACTTGATTTTTAAGTCCTACTATTGATATAAGTCTTGCTAGCATCGCTAGACATTCTTATTTCTTTCAGAATTGAAAAATATTAGAAAATTGGGTCCAACTAGTCTTCTAGTCACTAGAATTTCGTAGTATCAGCAATCTTCTTTCATCTCTACTTTTAAGTTTCTTACCATTTACTACCTCCTTCCAACAAAGCTATTTTTCTAAAATTTAAGTCTTTATTCTCTTATTTTCTTAGATACATTAATATGAAAAAATAGTGTGAATCTAAATTAATGATTAAGTCTAAAAATAGCTAATGTAATTTAAAAAAAAGTAGAAGTATAAGGTAAATCTAGAGATATATTTAAGCAATTAAGAGAAAGTACTATATTATCTAAGGGAATAAGCTTTAAAATTTAATACAGCTCTATAGAAAATAAAGCAGCTCCTATGTTTTATCTTTGATACTTTGCTATTGATTTATAGCTCTTAGCTCATATACTAAAATCTGGTTATATTTAACACTAATTTAGTACTTTTAACTACATATAAGTGACTATGCTTATTTATCTTTATAAGTATAAATTAGCTAGCCTTTGTATTTATACAATTTGGGTTAAACTTAGAATATTTATTAAATAGATACTTATTAAATAATAAGCTTCAAGTCTAATTTATATCAATTCCTTAATTAATTAATTATCATTATTGTTGTAATCAATTAACTATGTGGATCCACGTAATAAGCTATTACTATTATATTATAATTTTTTAACTTAAACCAATTCCTTTTTAAAATGATTTAGTTTGCACTATTGAAGTTTTATAAATAAAGCCAGTTTGAAGAAATAACTTTGAAGATTCTTTTTAAGATTAATTAAGCTATTAAGTAACTTAAGTGTCTTTAATGTTCGTAATACTTTTAAAAATATAAATCTTTGCTCTAATTGATAATTATATAATACCTAGTGTATACCTAAATATATATTTGAGATATGGATCTTACGCTGAGTTATTTTAGTTAGATTTAGTCATATTATTTTAAGAACTCAAGCAGTTAATATAATTTATCTTATTGGTATATTACATGGAGAGCTACTTAGTTGGGTTTAAAACTTGAACTTGAATATTAATGCAGAAGAAATAAATTAGATTGTGTAAGTATTAAATTTAGAAAAAGGATAGAAGAAGAAAGTCTGTTATGATACTACGATTTATGACGTTTTTTGTGAGAATCATATTTTCCTTAATTTTCGATGTATGAAGAATCATCGTTCTGGTAAAATTTTACTAAATTTAGACTATAAAGTCAAAGAAATTAAATAAAGTATTTCACAGGATTTAACTTAAAATTATACAGTTTAGCACTATCAAATCTCAGCTCAAAACATATCTAAAGAAGTGAAACGTTTAGTTAATTAAAATAATAGAAAAAGGTGAGAAAACGAAGCCATTTACCTGCTAAGCTTGCTATTAAGCATGAAATAAAATTAACTTCAACTCCATAAAAATTTAGATTGCAAATAAGCTGGATCAAGAACCACATTCAATAGAAATTACAATAAGAACTCTAATTTCATTTTAGAGAACTATCTTTTTTCAAGTTTACCTTAAAATAACTAAATACCACTTGCTTAATTTAAATGAAAGTGATTGTGTGATATAAGGTAATTATTATTCAACTAAAGGAACTTATATATAATAATCACTTCTCAGTTGTATAATATGATATAGGTTTGCTATAAAGATGTATAAATCAGTGTTATATTAATATTTTTAACTATTAGTCGCTATTTAATTCCAAACACTAATTTCTATATTTTAAATTACCTCGACTGCTTGTAATAAACTTCATATGCTAATACTCTTTTACAATTTGCACATTTAAATACTCTCTTAAATTTCACTATAATTAATTGATAGGATGTTTATTCCTTTTATCTAAAATTAAAAATCTTTCTTATAATTTAACTTATAGGAATAAAAATGATAAAAATAGACTGAACTAAATTCTAAGCAATAAACAATAAGCATTTGGTAATTATGATTATAACAACTGATATGTATAAGCATAATGCTTAATCTACTATTTATATAGTTAACTATCTTTATTTTCTGTTTGCTAAAGACTTCTTAATGCTTTTACATTTACTCTTTCAAGTTTTATTAACTTTCGTATTTATTAGATTTAATAATTGCTAGTTAAATGAAACATTATAAATAGATTTAAGTTATCTTCATTCCAAAGAGTTCAAATTTAAATTCAATTACTAATGTTTTATTAATACTTTAAACTTACTCTAAGGAAATATATAGCAATAGAATATTCCCTGCTAAGTCTAAGTTTTTCTTGCTATATAGCTAAACACTTTAAAAAATATAAAGTGTAAGGTTAATTTTACTAGCAAACTATTAATTTTAAATGTAGGAAACAAAAATCTTTTATAATTTTTTAGGCAAAAGATAAAAGTTGAGGGGGTAATTAAGAGTTTAATAGGTTATATAGCTATATAGTTATATAATGATTATCATTTTTTAGCTACTAGTTCATTTCTT
Organism: Loxodes magnus; assembly: GCA_946699065.1. Lineage (NCBI taxonomy): Eukaryota > Ciliophora > Karyorelictea > Loxodida > Loxodidae > Loxodes > Loxodes magnus. Next base: position 221,357 of record CAMPDV010000092.1, read on the forward strand.
TCTATTATCTTCCCCTAATATTTAAGTACCTAGAAAATAAATTAAGTTTAGCTTTCTAAAATGTTATCTTTACTTTAAATTTATTTACTTTAAGCTATTAATAAAGTTAATAGCTTCTCCTTTCTTTAGGTTTATTTAATAAGTTTTATTACCTATCTATTTTAAATTGAAAAAATGACTAATGAACTTAAGGGAATTTTAATATGGCATTTCTTTAAAATAAGTTTGATTTTTTATGGAGAAGCTTGTATTTATTTTCTTAGAAATACTAGTTAAGCATTTTTTCTATTTATCACTAGCCTTTAAGGCAAAGTGCTAAATTCTCCTTATATAAAATATCTAAAATATATTTTTAGCTCTTATTATTTTCTATTTTTATAATAACTTTATGGTGAGTCTTTCAAGTTCTTATGTAACTGATTGAATTTACTAGCTTCAATATTGATGCATTCTCTTTATTTGAAGGAACTTTGATAAATTTAAAGATAATACCTTCAGTTAACTTTATTGATCATAAAATTTAAGTTTAGTGCATATGCTTTATTAAGCATAAGGGTATATTCTTCTAGATATAGATTAAATATGCTTTAAATATATTTAATAGCTTATATTAATTTAATTAAAACATATTTCTAAATTTTAAGGATGATATTAGCTTGTACTCTATGCTAGCTTATTTCTAAAATATACTAATATATTCATAATTTAATTTTATATCCCTATGCTTAAAAAATAATAAAGAAATCCCTAATTTAGATTCTAAACATAATCAAGATTTTTATTAATAGCTATTATCTATTTCTTATATATTTTTATTATCTTTATAATAAATCGCTAGAAGATGTTTATTAGGCGTTTTAAATAAAAAATTTATTTTAGATAAATAAGAAAATAAATAATTATATATCCTAGCAATATTAAAGACCTTAGTAATCTGATAACAGTAAGTAAAAAGAGTATCTTTATTTTTTATTTTTATCATTAGGTTTATTAGCTTATTTTAAATTTACCATATAATTTCGCTTTTTTATTCATTTTCTTTCATTTTTTACTCTTCAACTTTTGTTTCTTTATATTAAACCTGCTCATGACTTTAGAAATAAGTTAATTATATTAGTAAACAAATATATATTTGCTTCTTCGTTATTTGAAGAGGATTTATTTATTCGATTATTTCTAGAAAACTATAAGGAGTTGCTTTAATCTTATGCTTTTCTCATCAAATCTAAGATGATTTGCTTATTTTATTTTATTTTTAAAATTAAATATAAATTTAGATTTAAGATCTCTAATACCAAATGTATTAAATGCTAATTTAGACTTAGAAACATGAGGCTTTGATTTAGATATAAATTTATTAGCTTTTAAATTATTAATTTTCTTCTTCCTAAACTAATAACTATGATATTTATTCGAAGCATTCTGTTATGCCTTTCCCACTCTTGGCTGAAATTTCGAAATGTATCATATCGTTTTCTATTGCAATCTAATAAGCTTCTTCAAACTTAACTTATCTTTAGTCTATTAAATCATTTTTGTTTCCTAAAAGGAATTTTTTGACTTCTTTAAATTGCCACTACTTAATCTTCTTCAATTTATCTATTATAAAATTAAAAGAGGTTAAGTCAGTCAAATCAAAAACGAATAGAATTCATTAGCAAGATCTATAGTAGCTAAGTACTAGCTTTTCAAATTTTTCCCCTCCTGCCACGTCTCAGATTTATAATTTAACCAATCCAAAGTTCATTTATTGCATTTTTTATTTAAAATCTATACCTATTATCTGTGAGAAGTGAATAAGAAACTAATCTTCTGCATATCTTATCATAATGCTTGTTTTCCATCAAAGCTTTATCCTTATAAAACAACTTTAAAATAATAGTCATAATTAATACCTTTAGTCATTTATAAAAAGCCTAAGGCATCTATTTAATAACTAAGCACTAAATTAAAATAAATAAATGCTTATTTCTACATTCATTATGGTGAAGAATATCCAATCCAATTATTCATATAAGCTTATTTTATATTAAGATTGCTTATAATTTATTTATTTCATTCTTAAATATAGATAGTTCGCTTTTATAATTCGTACTTTAGTGACTTCTTTTTATATACTTTTCTGAATTTATTTTAGCTAAAAAATTATTAAACTAGCTTGGCTAAATTTTATATATAGTACACTTAATAAATGTTATAAATTATATTTCTTATATGAAAACTGAATGGTTTGAAAGGAAATTTAAAAGAAAGCTAATTATATAACTAAGCAAAAGTTCTGGTTTAGAGATTGAAAGCACTTAATAAATGTATTAGATTAGTTTAAAGCGTAACTAATAAAAAACTATATTTGCTTGCAATTATTTGTAGTGTAATAGTAACTATATAAAGAAGACTTTTCTAAAGTTATAGATATTTTGATATAAATTATCCTTAAATTTATAAGAGAAACAAAAAAGACATCCAAAAAGGATTTATTCTATTTAATTTTGAAAATTTAGAATTTAAATGCCTAGTGCTAGTAAATATTTTTAAGAAGCTGGTATTTAAATAAAATTATGCTTTAAACATCTGATACGAAGATAAATAGATTTAAGTTTTTATTCATAGAGAAAAAACCTAATTGATGAAGTAGTTATTTAATTTTGCTTATATATTGGCTTCTAATACTATACCTGAAGCTTATTACTAACTAAGAAATATTTAGAAGTTTTTAAAAAATTTATTATTACTCCCACTTTATGAAATGGAAAGCTACATAAAATAATAAATCAATTAATGAAATTAATAGAATGCGACAAAGCATTAACCAATTGTTAGGTATTTTAAGAAAATAAAATCTTGGACTTAAGTTTAAACCATAATTAATAGCCTTGAATATCAAATATTAATAAAGCTATGTAATATATAAAACATTTTAATAAAAAATTGCTTAATAATAAAATTATCTAATGAAATATAGCTAAGGAAAAGCATTCTCAATATTATATAAGAAATAGGTAGCTTATTCAACATGCTTATTATTTTATAATTAATTTATCATGAGTAAAATAATTAATTTACAGTATTAAACTAGCACTCTTAAATAGTGCGAGATATATCTTTATCTAATATTAGATGGATATTCATATTAAATTCTTTATTTTAATAATAATCTTTTGTACATGGTATTATTAATTCAACTGTGGCAAACATTTCTTTAAAAAAATTAAAGAGTTTCTTAAATTTAAATAATCATATAAAATAATTCATCTTTATTAGCTTTTTTAAAGTAAACGTAAATATCGTATGAGCTGCATAACTAGATATTTTTTAATTTAATTTTAATATTATTATTTTTAGGAAAGCTATGCTTCTTAACTTAATATGCCTAATGCTACTGAAAGTCACTAATAAAAATTAATATTTTAATATAATTGATTTTCTATCTTAAGCTCCAAATTATCTTAATTATCTATTTTAATTTAGTGATATTAGCATCCAGTAGAAATTTTATAAAGGAAGTGGTAATTTTTTTAATTTTAAGTTCTTTTATTCAAAATTTTTAATTTTATTCTATTAATATTTAGTTAATTAGTTGCCTTTAATGATGTTAGCAACTTTATTTTTTATTATTTTCAGCAAATGTTAATTTTATATCTTCCTAAGTAATAAAGTAACTATTAGTGAATTTTAAATTTATTTATGTTTAAGTTGATTTATAATCTCTCAAATTTTAAAAGTATTAAAGTTTATTTTATGTTAAATAATTAGCTATTATCTTTTTTATATTTGCTTATTGTTTATTTTTTTATTTTTAAATTTAGATAATTTTTAATAAAAAAGGAATAAAAATTTAATTATTATTCTTTTCATATTATTTATGAGATTTATATATTTATAAATTTCTTCTTTCAATTCTTCATTTTCCTTCTTCAATTTAGTATAATTGTTTTCTAAAATTATTAATATTTTTGCTTTAAGTTCTATTAATTTCTTTTAACTTAAATTTTAAATAAAATCTTGCTCTTCCAATTTTGAATATATTTCTTTATTATACAGATACTTTCCTTATTGAACTACTAATAACTAGATTATTTTATTAATCTATTCATATCATTTATTAAGTGATAAAATATCAAATTAAGATTATGTTCTTTTTTAGTTTTTAACGCAAAATTTTTCTCTATTAATTCGATTTTCAATGATTACTTTAGAATAAATTATACTAAATAATTCTTTTATAATTATAGAAATTTAAAACAAAGATACGAATCTCTCATTTTATAGTTCCAAAATTAAAAATTTAGCTTTTAATATTTTATTAACTAATATTTAAAAGTTTAATAATAGCTAAGATTTTTTATTTCATATACCTTTATTTTAAATTATTATATAATCATTTAAAATTATTATCTTAATTTGTTATTATAATCTCTATTCCTTTCACCTCTCTCTTATCTATATTATGTTTCCTAATCTTATAATAATTTTTAACTTACACATCTATGACTAGGAATTCTTCTAATATATTACATTTTTTTTAATGGTAGAAGAGAAAAAAATCTAGAAGGGTGAAATGAAAAGAAATAATAAAATGCCAAAAGAGGCTTGCAAGTATCTAATAAAAATACTATATTTAAGGAAAATAATAAGGAAGCTTAATATTTATAATATTAATAGACTATTTGCAAAACTTTGATTTGGAGTGCTAAAATACGAGCTTTGTCCTAATCTAAGAGGATTGTAGCAATTTTAGTTAATTTCCTCTATAAATGTTTATTCAAACATTAAAGAGACTTTTAACATTGCTACCCATATGTTTAGCAAATAAGAAATTAAGCTTGAGTAAACTGATTTTGATAGTGTGTAAATTGAGTAGATTTATGAAAATACTATGATTATATCAGGTGGAAGTGAAAATTTAGAAAATAGATTCGTTTTTAATTCCTAGGATTTGACTGAAAACTTCTAAATTCTGTTCAAAAGATTTTTCCATAGAACTAACTTTAATAGAAAGAAAATTGTTTATATAATCTAAGGAGTGACAGGATTCTTTTAAGAGTCAGATGTACCAGACTGTGAGGTTTTTGATATAACGTCTAAGATTTTTAAAAGTATAAGATCGATAGAAACATCAGTGTAAATTTTTGGATGTGATTAGACCGGCTAATAGATATACGTTTCTGGCGGCTACAATTAGTTCTTCTAATCCATCTAGGATAAGATATAGATATATGATAGATTAAAAAATGAGTGAAAATAAAGTGTTTCAAAATTAAGTAGAAAGGCTACAACTTCTGCTATCTATATCCCAAGGTATAGATATTTTCTTATTTATTCAAATGGCTCTAATTGTTTAAACCATTCTTTCGACTTAAAAAATATAGAAATAGGAAAAGCAAAATATTAGTGCAATTATGGAATATTTGATTATACACAACCAATTTTAAGTGAAAACATAGTGTTTTAATTTAATTAATACAGCGACTTATTTACCTTTAATTTAAGAAGTGGAAAATGAGAAAAAATACAAAAAAGCTAAATAGAAAACTTTTAGCTTAAAGATCCTTAATTTACTTAATAATTAATAATCTATTTACAAATTTTAAGCAGCCACAAAATAAATTTGCGATATGGTTATTAGACAAGAAAGTTAAAGAAACTATATTTATATTAATTAAATAAATAAGTATAAGGTTGATGAGCAAACATCTCTTTTTATAAATTTATTTAAAAAACAATTATTAAGAGTAAACGAAAAACTCACTAGATAAACTAGAGATTTCTTCTTCCTTTTAATGCTTAAAATTATCTTTATTTTAGAAAAATTTAACATAATTTACTAAATAATCGTTTTTGACTTTTTTCGCTACTAAGAGTTAATTAATAAGATAAGTAGGTATAACTTATGTTGGAAAATCTTTATATTATTATTTTAATATAAGGGTTAGGGTCATCTTTAAATTAAATTAAAATAAAATTGCTTGGCAGTGACATCAAGTCACCGCTTAAAAGAAGTTTTAAAGTTAGAATTTTCTTATTTGAGTCTATCTATAATTCCCTTGAATCTTGTTCATCTTGTTTTTTTTCTCACACCTTATTTAGTTCTTGCTCCTACTCCAAGTTTTTCAGGTTCGAGATTCGGTTTTTTTCTATATACATCCTCATTTTCTCTGCACCAAATTTAATTTTTCTTTCTCCTTATTGATATTTGGACTTGTCTTTTCCAAGATTTCTCCTTGATTTTCTGGAAAGCGGCACATTGTCTTCATAGGTGTCATGAACTCTTGCAATAATAACACAGTTTTCTCACCTTTGGTACTTGTTTCATTTCCAATTTAGAGGTCTTTTCTATTTCCATCCTATCAGAATTTAAATTCTACTCCAGTGGAATCTGCTTGTTTTGGAGGTTTTTCTGGTTTTGTAATATGTTTTCGATCTGTTGACTCTAATCTTGAATTCTCTGTACTTAGGAGTTCGTCTAACTGAATTACTCTTGCTAGTAATTCCAAAGAGCGTAAAGTTCCCTCTCCTAGTTTACCATCCTGAGGTCTAGGGTTTCTTGTAACCCATGTTGGATTTGTTCGGCTAGCTTCTTGTTCTCCTTCCTTAGCTTTCTAACCTCTTCCTGGAGGTTAAGTACCACTTTGATGAGCTACTCCATGCTCATCTGGCCGGAAGGATTAAATTCAGAAACCTCCTGATGTAGAGCTGACTTTAGTTGCTTCCTAGGTTTTTCTTACGACATAGGTGTTTCCACATGTGTTTTTTTCTGGACTTATTTTCGTTCCTCGTAGTTGGTTTATTTCCCGGATAATTAAGGTTATTAAGAAAAAGGTTAGGGCTATTAAGAAGGTGACTATCGAGAGATAGCTTCCGGTTTCCTCTTCTACTACGAGGAGGTGGTGTAGAAACCCTTTCTGAAGCTTTATTCCATTTTTTTCTTAAGTTTTTAATATTTTAGGGTCATCTTTAATTAGAGGAAATGTTTCCTCAAATTAAAGATAGATAAATAAATAAAAATGATTATAGAGCGCGTAGCACCTCATTGGCGCGCAGCTCTTTCAATATTAATATTTAATATTAAGAAAATTTTCTCATGTTTCTTGTTGAAATTCTAGAAGTCCGATGATTCATGTCAACTTCTCCAAATGGAAAATCTTCTTATCAAAATTTATTCTAAAATTTTGAGTCAAATGCTTCAGTCTTCTTGAATAAGGTTCAAATAAGAATTAGTTATTAAGTCGGTAATTAGAAGGCCCGTCAGTCAAACTTTAATACTGCTAGAGAGAACCCTCGGGGTAAGTTAAGTATATCTCAACGGAGCTTATCCACCCTTCCCCGTGGTGGCATCTAGTTTGAGAATACTTGCAATACAGTATACACTGCACCAGATTACCTACTAATTTGTCTGACGCGGTTGATATCCATTTTATATTATAATAAAAGTTTTTATATTCAATACTAAACTGTACATGTCTTCATCTGAATCGATTTCAAACTGAGATAATTCTTCTTTTTCTTCAATAAGCTCATAGAATTGTTCTTCCATCTTCTTGTAATTTTCTCCAGCTTCTCTAAATAAATTCTAAGTCATTTTTGTCCTTTTAAAGCTATTTATTCTGTTACAATTAATTACCAAGATCCTGTTTAATTAGTGTCACACTTGAATCATCTAATATCAGCTTCTTTCTGTAAATACCTCATAAGTAGTTACAATATAGCCTCCTCGATGTTCCAAATTCTTTACGGTGCTGCTCAAGCACTCTTCTTCACTTCGGACATTGCCTTCAAAAATGTACAGCCTTTTGACAACAATAGTAACGTTTTATTAAGGGCTTGAATTAAAATTTTTATTCTGTTTACATTTTTTCAATTTTCATCTTATCTGTTTGAAGTTAGTTTTTTTATTGGTAATCGAATTTCTTCTTTAATTTTCTATTAATTTGCTACTAAATTATTTGTCTAATAGTTCAAATTAGGAAGTTAAGGCTTCAATTTAAAACTAAACTTTACTTACCAAGTCTTTATCTTCCTTTTTTCATCTTACAAAAGAAGCCGAAGATTAAAGTTTTCTGCCTTCAGGATCTATATTTCGGTATTTATTTTCTCAATTAATAAATAAAGCTAAATAATGTCTTTCTCGTGGAGTTTCTCAAGCTTTTGAGTTTGTTAGGAAATTCAGTATTTCCTAATCTTTAACAGGAATAGATTTATCTTTTTTGAATTCTTGATACTTGTTAGTTAAATGAGACTTAAGATTGATCTTTAAGGTTATAAGATAAGGTTTAGATTCCCAGGCTTTTTCCCATTTTTTTAATACTATATAATTATGAAAATATTTATATATAGTTAATAAACTAATAGAGTTAATTTTTTAACTTTAAGTTTAAATGGTTGAACATCTCTTCAAGATATTTTGGGTAAAGGAGGAGAAAAAGAAAAAAACAAAGAATTAGAGTGAATCGTGATTTACTCCTCCTCACAATCCACAAAAACACGAACATGAATTAGAGCAAACCTAAACTACGGCCCTGAAAAACCAAAAGATTAATAAAATATCTCCTTCAAAAGTTATATTTTTTAAACTACATGAAACTGAAAGTTACCAAGAAAATTTTGAATTATGGGACCTACCAAAAGATGATGAAGAACTACGGAAGCTCGAAGGAGTACTAAGATATGAAAATGCTTAAATATGGGAAAGTTTAGAAGAAATATCACAGAAATCAGAGGACTTCTAGGATATTTAGACATCAATATACTATTTAGGAGAAGAAATATCGAAACTGAAAGGATCTAAGGCAGAATTTCCTGAAGTTAAAACTTAATTTAAACCCTCAATACATAAGGTGGAAATTATTCTGGATCCTACGATGCAAACAACTTGTACTTACTGTGAGAAGAAGCGGAAATAATATGAACTTGACCAAGACACACTATAAAAAAATGTTGTTGTTGTGAATAAACTTGAAATCTTCTGCATTAATGCAAGGAATATAAAAAATTCAAGCAAAGAAAATCAAACGAATTATGAAGAGAAACAAAAAGAAAAGGAGAAGAATTATGTAGAATAGCGACAAGATTATTGACTAAGGAGGAAATTTCTATAGGAAAAAATTAACAAGAATATTCGCATATCCAATAGGATCCTACCTTTAACAATTATTTAAACAGATACCTCTCAGTTCTTTAGCACAAAATGAGTGGTAATTTCATTCATTCATTAATTTATTTTAACTTTAAGCTTAAAGTTAAATTCTAAAATGTACTAAGATAGTAATAAAAATACAGTTTTATATTAAAGGATACAAATTTTATATTTTATTTCTATTTATTTTTTTAGATACAAGTTAGAGATATAATTAAATATAAAATCCTTTAAGTTTATTAAAGAAAAAATTATCTAGAAGTTAAACTATAGGACTTTCTTATGTTATCTGAAATTAAAAATTATTATATATAAATAAAAATAGAGAAGCATTCCTCCAACTGACATTGACTTAAGATCTGGAACTAGGAAATACCCTTGGGTGAGGAACCAAGCAAGTGTTCTGGTAGGAACCAAGAGAAGATAAGATTTAAGAAGCACCAAGTAACATTATTGATGAAAGATGCCAGATACTTAGGTCTCTAAGGGAGCATTCCAATCAGTGCCCTATAAAAGACAAGATTGACAAAGGAATGCTAGCACTATGGAAGACTTCAATTAAAAAAAAATTTGACTTTAAAAATCTTGATTAAAGAGCTGCACGCCATTGAGGTGCTAAGCGCTCTCTAATCTGATTTATTTATAAACTAGAATTTTTTATTGATTTAAACACTTATTTATAAATTAAGCTACTTTAGTAGGAGTCTATATAATTTAAAATTTGTTATAGTAGAAAGTTAATCATATATATAAATTTCTAAATAGGAAAGAAAAGAGGAAAGATAAATATGAAGGATTATAAAATTTAGTGTAAGGCAGAAGTATAGAAAGACGACTAAGACAGCAGATAGCACATAATAACAAAATACAATTAATTTATTAATGAAATATACATTAAACATAAACAATATTTTTTTAATATTAGAGAAATAGAAGCAATATAATAATATCTTATTGTCCTTAAATTAACTTCTATAAAATAAATGTTTGCTAGAAGTTTAACTAATAAAAGTGAAGAAGCTTTAATAAATTATTAGACTATATATTACTACCTCTACTTATATCTAAATCATTAAGAATGTTGTTTAATCTTATAGAAGTTAAAGGTAAATATATTAAAATATCATCCTTAAAATTATCAATAAGTTATTCTGTTTTCTCTTAAGCAATATAAAAATAAATAAATAGCCTGTAATCTTAAACTATAATACAATAAGGTAACTTAAAAGAATCAAATAATTATTTTATTATTATACAAATAATAGAAATATAACTATATATATCTAGCTACATTCTTTTTAAGCATAAAGTAGATAGAGAACTTTAAAAGCTATTATAATTTTATCTTTAATTTAATTGCATATTATAATAGCTTATAATCCTCATAATTATAGATAAGTTAAAAGCTAAATTAAAAAAGAAGTTATTTTAATTTTTATAAGGCTTTTATGATTATTTTTGTTAAAAAAGTTAAAGGAAAGAATAAATTATTATAAATAAGTAATTTAACTTTTAGATAAGTATATAATTTATTTCTTTATCTAATAAACTAAAATGCAAGTTTAAAAAGACTAAACTTAAATTTTAAAATTTAAAGGAAATAGACATTGAAAATAATTTTTAATGGATTGATATATATTTATGATATAGTTAGAAATAAAGTTATCTAACTACAATATAAAAATTACTAGGAGAAATAAACTTATTAAAAATTAAGAATGATTAAATAAAGAAGAAGGCTAGTAAAAGGTAAATATATAACTAATTTTAGTAATTAAAATTGAGGAGTGAAAGCTGACTATTTTTTAAATTTGAGTGTATATTATTATTAAATTATATCATTCAAACTTAAGATACTTATTAATAAGCATTCTTAGTTTAATATATTTTGATTTATAACTGTACAAAGATAGAAAATAATTTATATGAAATTATTAGTATATTTTAGCATAAAATCATCAAAAGTTATCTATATTTCATCCAAAAAGATTTAAGATAGTAAAATTTTTTGATATTTTTGCTTCTAATAACTATTTGCTTAAAAGATATGATACTTTTATCTTAGAGAAAAAATTATTTATTGTTGAATATAATTTAAGCAGCTTTATCATTAATTATTAATTAATAACTTTAGATGCTTTAATAAGTTTTTTCATAATATGTAAATGAAGGAAAATAAATTGATTTTATATAATTTATATCTGAGGAAGCATCTAAGAAGCAAAAGCAACTTATAAAGAAATTAGGAATTTGCGAAGTTTGGGATAGGAGTGACTAAATATAAAATTTGTTCTAATTTAAAAATTTAATTGAAGCTTAAGAACATTAGTACTTTTAGGTAAAATTCAGCTATTAAAATAATTTATTGCATTCCTATGAAAAAATTGAAAGAATAATATACAAATAGTATGATGGAAAATTCCTTTTCTTCACAAGTTGAGTAAATTCTTGAAAATAATCTACTAATTCAGGAGGATTGAGTGATAACCAAAAAAGATTTGTAATTTGGTCTTAGGATGGAGCGGAATTTTATGAAATAAATCTCAAGAGATCTTGTTATAGAATTTCTTCTAATCATGAGGATAATGTTTATGTTATTTCAGTTAAAATGATATAATCATAAAGCATAAATGAATGTGAAGTGTTTTATCTGAATACCAAATAATTTAAAAACATAGAATAAATAGAAACTTCAGTTAATTTATTTGGATATAACTAAACTGGCTCTGAGTTGTGTACCTTCGGTGGGCTTAACTGGAGTTAAAGGTTTTTAAATATAATACAAAGATATGATAAGATAAGCAACTCATGAATATAATGCTAATTTAAGATAACTAAATAAGCTACAAGCACAGCAATTTATACTCCTCTGTTTAAATTCTTTTTTATCTATGGTAACGCTTGCGATTTAGATACCTAATAATTTGATTCAAAAATTTGTTACTTCAAGGAGAGAAATATACAACATAAATAGGGAAAAGTGATTTCACCTAGCTAATTTCAACAGGAATTTATATCTTTTAATTCAACAGCGAAAATTAATTGATGAACTACAACTTCAGAAGAGGAAGTTGGGCAAAAGTATCTTAATCTTAGAAAGCTTAATTTATTAATATAATTATCATTTTAAGTAATTAGCTTATAAAATAGCAGCTTTACTATTTAAAATAAAGGAGAATTAAAATAATAATTATGAGAATCTAGCTTAAAACTTAAGTATAGAAAGTGCTTAAGAAATAATAGCTCTTATAATAAGCTAACTATATCAAAAGCATATTTATTAGTAAAATGCTAGTACTTATTAATAGAATTTCAATGTATATTTCAAATTGATTTATTCAAATAAATAGGTATTCTTTAAATTATCCCTTAGAGTTAAATTAAGAAAAAGGAATTCCTTTTGCTTTAAAAGGATTAGGAATTGATATTTGATTACTTATTTAAGGTTGCCTTATAAGGAACTACTGGTGTTGAAAAATAATGTATGATAGATAGATATGTTAGTAATACTTTTAAAAATAATCAGATACGCTAATAGATGGATTTTGAACGGAAAAGCGAGAGAGTAGGTAATAAAAGAATAAAGTTTGCAATTTGACATTTAATTAATGGAGAAAAAACTATAATAAAATAAATTAAAGTTACTATTAAGGTGTCAAAGCATTCTTGCTAGTATTTGATCTCACTAATAAATTTTCATTCTTAAAAGTAATTGATATCCTTGACTATATATATGATCATACTGAAGAAGATATTAAAATATTCCTTATAGGAAATAAAAGTGATCTAAAAGCCTAGAGAACAGTTACTTTTGAAGAGGCTTTTGAATTCGCAGTTAAGAATGATCTCTTTTATTTAGAAATTTCAGGAAAGGAATATTAAGGATTAAAAGAGTGCTTCTAGTTCATTGGCTAAATACTTATAGAATCTGAATAGGAAGAAACTGAATACATATGAAGATATTATAAAAGTAACTTATTGGCTAATAATCTTAGATAATCAGCTTAAAGGATATATACTTAAATCTATTATTTGCAAGCTCTTTATTATAAAATGCTCTTATAAAATTAATTTTAATGAAGGTTAGAATAAATAAAAGTAGTCAAGTCCAAATAGTCTAATTAAGGAACGTAATTTATATCTTTAAATTTTATAAAATTGCTTTGTAATAATAATTAATATAACTATCAAGAACTCTAAAGTGCTAAGTCATTTTAAATTATAGTAAAATTCTCTTATATACAGAGAATAAGGATTTCATTAATTGGTTTATAAATTAATGCTATATAATTCCTTTTTAAATTATTATATCTAATTAATGAACTTTATTAGAAAATTTTACCAAATGTAATTGAATAGGATTGGAGACTTTATACACTTCCATACAAATAAAGATATTATGTAAATAAAACAACAATGAAATACATTGTGTTAGTTTTTCGCTAGAGATTAAGAAATACTTTAATGATAAGACTCATAAATACAAAGCTAAAATACTTAGAAGCTAATTAAGAAAAAGCATACATGGAATTAAAATATATCTGCCAATTTAACTAGAATTGATTATTTAATTTACTCTATAAAATAAAAGCTTTGAGAGCTAAATAAACAAGCAAAATGTTAAATTAACTTTCCTATAAATAAAATGATAAATTAGTTTAGGAAAAAAGGCTAAATCCAGATTTCTATAACTTCAGACAAAGAGTTTATAAAATTATGAAAGAAAAAAAGAATTTAGATGATAATGCTTTGTTGAATATGTATGACCATTACTTGGTACTAAATGTTTCTAATGAATGGAAGAATTGAGAAAGATTTTAAGGATCTTTTGCATTTTTAGGAATGTTTTACTGGATGACTTGCATTCCATTTTTCTAAAAGAGTTATATCTACGTAAACTGTATTAAGATTACTGTTTACTACTTTCTTATAAGTGAATTTGTTGATTTAGTTAGAGTAAATTATTTAAAAAAGATCAAAGGGCAAAAAATCGATATGCTGTATGAAAAGTTAAATTCACAAAAGTGAGAAATTGACTTTACAGAACTCCAACTTTTAAAATTAATTAATATAACTTTTTAATCCTTTTCGGTTGATTTTTTAGAGCATGAACATGACATTTCAAATAAAATGTAGAATAGCCAACCTAAATTCGCTCAAATGAATTATGCTAATAAATTTCACCTTTTACTCGCTTGATCTAAGATTTAAATTACTCAAAATGTTTCTTTATTTCATATATTGCATTAAAAGCTTGGCTAATTATTTAATCTCTATTTCTTAACTATTTAAAAAAGCAGTAGTTTCTAACTCTTCTTAATCATACTCTTTATAATGTTGAAATAAAGAATTTTACATACCTTCGCTTGTTGATGGTGCTAGTAATCTAAGACATGTACATAGCATTTTATTATTCTTTTGATTGAATTATGAAAAAAATCCTTAGAAGCCTATAAATGGTATAAGCATAATACTCTTATATTAAAACTGGTATCTATTTTTCTCATCTAAAAAATTATAGAAAATACCTAGAGGAATGATCGAAAAAGAAGATGTATGGATGAAATAAATTTATTGAACTTTGATTTACTTTAACAAGTAAAATGGAAAGAATAATAACCATATGAAATATAATAAATTTAAGCTATAAATTATTAACTTTAGCTTATGCTAGGTAAACTAATATTCTACAATAAAGAAGAATTTAAAATTATTTATTTAGTTATATCATATAAATTTAAATTCCACTAATAGACTAGTATTAGTAATTCATTTGCCATGTACTTTATTGGGCTTAAGATGTTTTTACTAGTATTTTAGTATCAGAGAAAAGTTATATTAGAAGTAAGTAGTACTAAGTTATACTTCAAAATAGTAGTAAAAGTTATAATTATTTTTATAGTTCTATGATAATTGATGGAAGCGATAGTTCGTTTAGAATATAAGATTTAAATTCTGATGATGGTTATTTCACTTCATACTTTGTTTTACATTGTATAAGAACGTAAATAATCTAAGTATTTTTTAACCTAAATCAAGACTCTAATAATTTAATTAATATCCTTCAATTCAATTAGCAATTATTTTATGGCGAATGAATAGCAATTTAGCTTTTTTACTAATTAGCAATTCAAGTTTAAATGACTAGCCATTGATAATGATTATATAAATAGTGGATTTTATATGTATCATAAAGATTGAAGCCAGAATATCTAAACAGAATGAAAGCAGGAGCTTTTCAAATTTCTTTCAATTAGAATATATTTTAAATATTTTTAGGAGAAGATTTACCTTTATGCTATGGAACTTAAACTGTTCTTTTGGATTTATATGATTTTGGATTTTATCCTTTGCGATGCTAACCTTCAGTTAAATTTCAGCAGTATTTGATGAAAAATGACATACTTCTTGTAGTTCTAGTAGTTGCTAAGAACTTCGAAATATTGATTTTTACTATTCTAAACTAGATTACATTCAGTTATCAGGTTTTGACTATACTTTAATTATAAAGCATTGACTTCTTCATTTGATATTAATTGATTATAAGAAAAATCCTATACATAGTTGATGCTTTTACTTTTATATGGTATGAAAAACAGATAATTAGCTATCTTTTAGCAGTGAAAGATGTTTCTTTGTATACGAAATCCTTCTTTAATCAATTATCTTCCAAAAATATAGAAAATAGTGAAGTTGATTTAAAAATATACGAAGTAAACAATGATAGAAGTACCTATACCTCCATATCAAGTTCTCACCCATATGGTTATCCTAGTACTTTACTTTTGATTTTTTTATATTATTACAACATAGATACATCAGTACTCAGTAAGAAGGGATATATTTATAAATGATCTTCAAATTAGTGAACTTATTAATCTTATTTTAATGATTATACTAATACAAAATGTATTATTTCAAACTGAGACTGGATTTAAATTTTGTCATAACTTTCAAGATAAGCTTTGAACCTTTCAACTAAGTTTAAGTTAAAAGCATCTTAGGTATTAAAATATTTCTATATAAAATATTGTCAAGAGATGAGCTTTCTGATTATTTCATTCTATGGTATTATGAGATATTTGAAACTTATTATATCCAAGACTTTATACTTTTATATTACAGATTTAGGTTGCACAAATACTTGGTCTTAAATCTGCTCTTCATCTTACTAACATAAATTCTTTAACATTAATGTTAATGCTTTGCATGAAGTGTCATTTCCATAGTTCAGTGCTATTAGTTTTTTCAAAGCTGACATTATGGTAATAAAAATAGCTGAAAATAATCATAGAAACTGATATATAAATGAAAAAATAGTAAAATGATTAGCATATTTAGCTCCTTGCTATTTAAATTTTAATGGTTAATGTATAAGTGATTTTGATTCGTAATACATTTAATAATTTGTGTTCAACAAAGCATTACGATACATGGTCAACATTTTGGAATATCTGGAGGTCAAACATATTCACTGTAATACAAAATTTATTTTTCTACAATCTAATCTTTCAATTCTATTACACTGAAATAAGCTCTGGTGTGAAATAACAGAAATAATACATCAAAAGTTATCTTTAAGCTTTTAGAAAAAGAATATAAATTAAAATATAAATTAATGATAATGTATTTTCTTTGCCTAATTAAACATATTCAGGCAATGAATTATTAGTACTTTTATCTTTTTAAGAAAATTACATTAGCATATAGATTAAAAAATGCATGATTCTTAATAAACATTTTAAATCAACTTTTTTATGCAGCCTTTTTATCAATTCGAACCTCTAGCATGATCTATTAAAAATATTAAAGTTTGTAATCTTTTTTATGAATCTGTAGTTCTTTTACATTCTAGGAATAAATGCTGTTTACTACTTTACATATTTAAATATTTAGCTTTCAGCTGCTGGTTGTATGATAATTTGTATACATATGTTACAAACTTTGGTTATTAATTAGAAATTTGTATATAATCTTTAGGATATGAAGAAATGGTTATTCTTTTTCTTATATTTGATAAAGAAGCTATCAGTAATTTTTATAGTCTAGTTTAATCTATTTTTTCACATGATTTTAAATGTCTTTCTGATTTAAATTAGATGTAAACAAACAGAACACGATACTTTTCAAAGTATATAATGATATAAATAACAAATAACTAGCTTTTTGACTAATATTTTAATAGTTTTATTTTCTTGATTAAAAGAATTTTCAAAAGGTTATTCATATTTCCTTATTATGATACTAAAGAATGGCATCACATAATAATAAATTTTGAAGTTTTTAACACTTTGGCCTGTTCTTCTACCCAAATTTTACCTGCTTTCTACTATGATCGTTCTTATTTATCTCTTGACTTTGATTCTTTATCTACTCTGTAATAGGAGATGGAACTTATTAAAATTATATAGGCTTTCAAGGAAAATTTTTAGCCTTATGAATATCTTTTAAGATGAAATCTGCTTTATCACTTTTATAGCTGATAATTTTTTGCAAGATAATGCAAATCAATGTCGATGTTTAACTATCTTCGTGTATACCAAGCTACCATGAGTTAGTGGATAATATATGAACAGCAACTAACAATAAAATCGATTTTAATTCTAATTTTATAATATATAATTTAGATCTATTTGTTTAAAGATATTATTAGTTTTAATATAAATAACTGATTATATTAATGAGTGACATACTTTTAGAGATACTAAATTTTCCTTAATATAATGGAATATAAGAGTTGCTTAATTTAAGTTTACTCTTTACATTTATATTATTTATGTCAATGAATGGAAGATTAATATACTATAACACTAGAAGATTCCATAGTTAATACATATATAGTAGCATTAAAAATAAACTTGCAAATGGTTAATATTAACTCTTATAAACAGATTAAAAAAATGCAAATAAATAAAATGAGATAACTAAAATAAAATGTATCAAGCCATTTATTTAATTTATAATATCATTTTTTCATTTAATTAAATGTAATTTTCTTATAACATCTAAAACATTTATATCTTCAGATTAAATAATTCACAATCCAAATTACAAAGCTAATTGTAAAATAAATTTTTTTGAAATTTTTAGAAAACTGAAATTAAACAATACCTATCAGATATAATTTTTGAATGACGAAGATTAAAAGTATAAAAGATAAGATGGTCTATCTAAATATTTATATTTTAATTTAAATTTAATAAAAAAAGCAATAGATAATAAATTTCATGCACTATGTAAAATAAATATGGTTCTTAGAAAAAATATAGTCATGTAGTTTAAGTTTGCTATCTTTAATTGAAATTTACAAAAATCTTTATTAAATCTAAATAAAGGCCATAAAAATCTTAGAAGAAGGGAAATAATAAAATGAGATGATTGATTTTTTAATAATATCAATATATAATGAAATTTTGATGTTTTCAAAAGTCAATTTTAACATCGATCCCAAGGTTTTTCAGAGGGTTAATTAAAAAAGTTTGCTTTTTTTTATATTATCTTAAATTTTTGCTTAGTTCTATCGTAAATTTAATCTCTTTCTTAACTTACTATCCTATGAATTTATTTTAAATATCCATACAATAAAACTTTTTTGCTAATTCATTGAAAGCGAAAAATTCTTTGATTATAAAAGTTAATTAAATTTTTAAATGATATGTTCTGATTATTATCTATAACTAAATATATTTTATATTATTTAAGTGACTAATTATATTTAAATAGGTGAATTTTTATTTCAATTTTAATAATAAAAATATTTGAAAATTTTTAGAAATTATTATTACCCTTCTGAGATTAAAAGGATGATATATTCATAACTCGTACATTTTTTTCAAAATTAAGCCGAGTTGATTTGCCAAAAAAAACATTTTAGTTCTAATGTTATGGAAATTAAAGCTATACCTTAATTAACAGAACTCTTATTGCATAGGTTAATTATAAATATTTTCTGTTATATAGTCTTAGTAAATGAGATAAATAGTTTTTTAATTAATAAACCTATAATTAAATTAAATCTTTTAGAGCCTTAATGTTAATAAATAAGCTAAGTACTCTAAATATATTTTGTAGAGCCTCTAAGTTAATAAGTTATTACTCTAACTCCCAGTTTTTTGCATCATTTTGATGTTCTTTTAACTTCCATTTTCTGGTAATTTTTTATGAATTTTATATTATAATAGAAATGCCTCTCTGATAAAAGAAAATAAATTTGGGATGAAAAGCATGAAGAACTTATTAAAAAATGAAAAGCATTTAATAGTTTTATAGTGTATAAAATTAATTAGAAAAAACTTATTAAAACTAATACTATTTTTAAACATAAAAGCTTACTAAAATAAATTAAATAAATAAAAAAGATTATCCTACTACATTTAAAATCTAACCTTTCATAGTAATTTTCCTAATTAAAACTAAATAGTTAATTGCTTTGCATCAAATAAACTAAATAATTAAGTTTCTCACTTTTTGTTTACTAAAGTCAATAGTTGGCTAATTAATAAAATGTTAATACTAGATTATAAGCTTTTTATAATAAAATAATTTTTTAGACTTAATGATTAATACTCTTATTTAGCTATTTTCTTACTAATTTGAATAATAGTTTAAGAATATGGAAAAGCAATAAATCTAGCATTAAGTAATAACTCCCTATATAAAGGAGTGAAATCTTTTGGTAAATTAATTTATACTAGTAAAATTATTAAAAAACTCAAATTTTTACCGATCTAAAGTTATTTGCTAAAGTAGGAATTGGAGTAGTAAGTATGGAGTTTGCCTTATTTAGAAGATAAAATAGTTTTATAATCTAGTTACAGTAATAGAAACGCTTCTATCATTCTTATTTAAGCTATCTAAACTAATATATTACTAATTAGATAATTAAACTTTTAAAAATAGATAGCAATCATACATTGTACTAATTAAGGATTAAGTAATTCTTATTTCAGGTGGATATAATGATAGCTAGTAAAGATTTATATTTCACTTATAAGATAGAGTAAAAGAATATCAAATATAGTATAAGAGATACTGATATAACACTACCTTTAATAAAAATATTAAATTTTCATTGTTTCATTTTGAATCCTTAAAGACTCTAAAAAATCCGACTAAAATGAATGTGAAGTCTTTAATATAAAAAACAGCTTTTTTAAACAATAAATCAATTTTTTAACCGCTTTTGAGTTTTGGCTGTGATTAAGCTGATATGAAAGTTTACGTTTCTGGAAGATATGAACTAATAATAAGGAGAATAAATAAAATTTAAATGCTAAATTGTATCTTAATCCATAAAATATATGCTGCTAAGAAATAAATTACTTGGGAATTAATCAGTTATTTTCAGTCTTTAAAACTAGCCCTTTCAATTAATTAAAACGTTTCTAAAACAAAAACTTAAATTTAGGATTTAAAAGAAATTTCAGCTTAGGAATAAGCGTTTTCATATAGCAACCTTTAAGGATGAAATTATATAAAACCAATTTAAAATAAAATTAGTGTGCTCTAATACAATTTCAGCATCAAATTGTGTTATAACTTGAAAGAGAGAATATAGAGATAATTAACTTAGGAACAAATGAATATTTAAATAGAACTAATTTTATGATGATACAAATAAAAAATAGATTGAATAAATTAAATAAATTCCTTTATAAAAACAAACTAAAGCTTATTCATAATGAATAAACTATTTTTCTTTCATTACAAAAGTAAAAGAAACTTAAACTAAGAAATAAATATTTATTTACTAAACTACAAAAGTAAAAACTAATATATAAGTTTACTACTAGAGTTTCATAAAATTTTAAGAAGAATGAAATATAAATTATTTTATTTAATGTTCTTCTATTTATTGCAGAGCTATGACAAAATATCTATAACAAAGAGTATAATTAATAATTTAAATTTAGTTAATAAATCTGTTATAATATATTTCAATTCTGATAAATATTTTACAAAGACAACATTTTAATCTGATTATTAGATAGATTAATTAAGTTTAAATAGTTTAAATAATTAAATATGGAGTTTATGGGGATCAGACATTCTTTGAAATCAGAGTTCATTGGCTAATTGTTTGGACACCATCCCTGCACTGAAAATTTTATTTTTTCAGGTAGGAGCAGACTTCGATAAAGAAGATTGGAAATCAATACGTGCTGATCTGTCTTCAATTACAGAGTACCACTGGACTTGGAAATTTACAGGATTGGACGGTGAAGATAAATCCCGCATCAGAGCTACTGTGATAACCATATGTTTAGAAAATTATGACATTAGCAGATTCTTACTGATCTGCTTTTAAACAAGCAATTTTTTTTTAATTTAATTAAATTAAAATTTAAAAACTTAGAATCATTAATTAAAAGATAGATAAAGTATAATATGGATTTTGTTATTCTTTAATAATAAGCTCTTTGTATTAATTTTAATATAATCTTTTAATCTTTATAATAAAAGTTCTATATATATAATAATGGGAATATTTATCCATTTATTTTAGTTATATTTAATCCAGATTATTAGATTCTTTAAATTTATTATTATTATTATTTACAATTAAATTAAATTTTGTTTTAAAAGCTTATATTTAGAATAGTTTTAAGTTTTAAATTTTATTAATTAAAAAATGTTTAGTAAAAAATAACTTACTAAGAATTTTTTGTTAGCAAAAGTGCTTCATCCTCTTTTACATTGATATCTAGAATAACCAGAGGCTTAATATAAACGTTTAAAAGTTTATTCCTCTATCATATTCCCGTTTTTGTTTAGTTTAAGTACGTATGTCTCAACTAAATATTTTTTTCTTGCACATGTGACCTATTTTTAGCAGTATAGTTTTTTCTTTTGTCTTTTCGTTCCTCTCACTATTATTTCTTTTTTTTGTTTTAATTTGATATTTTAATCTCAGTATTTCTCAAATTTTATACATCTTTTCCAGAGGTAAATTTTAGAATTACAATAATAAATATTTTCAAATTTTTGTTGATTTCCGATTATTTTTTCTATTATCATAGCACCGTTTTTTTGCTCCGAGAGTTATTTTATTGCAGCTAAAGTTAATTTTTTATCTGTGCTATTCTATTTTATACATCTCTCTACTTCTGTTCTTAGTTTTAGGAATAATTATTCTAGCTCTATTGCCTTTTCAAGATGTTTAGTTATCTCTTGAGACATTTATCTTGACTAAAAATAAGTTTAGTATTTGCAAAATTATAGAATTTAAGATAGTTTGTTTGACAGAAAGCAACACATGGTACTAGTTTTTTAAATAAGACTTTATTCTTTAGGAGAGTATTTTAATTACACTTACCTATAATGCTATATATACATTTAATTAAATGGAAGCAATAAATGTTTAAAATAATCTAAATTTTTAGTTTTTTTAGTTTTATAATTGAATATTTCATAGATACTAGCATCAAGAACATCTTATTTAGAAAATTGGAAAATTGGAAAAATAAGAAAGACAATAATGGATAAGAAGAATACAAGATTGATTGTATAATGATACGATTTATTTAAAAATTTTAAAGCATTTAATAATGTCTTAATTAAAGGAAGTATTATTCTTAATCTTCCAACTTGATTAAGCAAAACTCATTTTATAATTAAACTTAGAAGATAAAACAAAATTTTTATAGCTTTTATTAAATATAGAAAGCAAAGTCTCTTTTTAGCCATCATATTTTTTAATTTGCTTTATGACAAAACTAAATAAAATTTCTATTGAAATCAAAAAGCAAAATTTTATTATTATATAAATCTAATACTTGAAACTATAAGTATATCATAAAAATGAAATGAGTCATTTAGTGGAGGCAATTTAGTTTTTTTGCTTAATTTATATTGAAAATATATGAAATATAAGATAAGATTAAATATTTGGCATCTTTAAGGTTTTTCAACCTCTTGTTTGCCACCTTCTAATTGTTCCAGAGAATAAAAATAAAAATTCAAAAATCTCTATTCTATCTGATAATATTTTCTGTTTATTTCTTGAAATCTATAAATTCTCCATCAATTAGACTTCTCATTCTTGTAAAAGTTTCCTATTGCATTACAGAAAATTTTTCTCTCTCTTTTTTTAGTTGCAAATATTTTTTTTATTTCTTGCTATTTTCTTTGATTCTTCAGTAATCATAATTGAATATTATAAAATTATGTGCATTTTCTTTACTGATGCATTCTTTAATTACAAAAATAATATCTTTTAATTATTTTTTTTGCTTTTAGTTATTAATTTATTTCTTCCTCTATTTCTTTCATTTAGATTTTTTCCTTTTGGTCAATTTAACTCTGCTTTTTCAGTTAATTTTCTTCTATTACTTCTTTATATAGTTTAGTTCTCTCTAATCCATTATAAAATACTAAGTTTACTTACTCTGGTCGTATGATAAATTTATGAAGGTTCTTGAATCTCTTTCTTAGATCTTTAATCTAACTTCTATTTTTTTGTATAGTTCCAGTTTCTTCGTTAGGTTCTTATTATCTTTCTTTAGTTTTTAGTCCTCTTCCTGGAAACGCAACACTAATCGTACCTAATCTCCTGTTAAATAGTTAAATCAGCAAATTCCAATCGAGTAGAGTTTTTTGTCAATTTTATACCCTTTTCTTCAGAGATAGGGACTCCGCTAAGTGGTTAGTCTTTTTGAAGCTATTTTCAAATTCTAGTATTTATAGGATGCTACTAGCTCCTACTTTTTTGAGCTGGAAAATTTCTATCATTTTTACGAAATTTTTAGGAGCGAATTTTCAAAATGTAAAACAACAAAATATAAATTTTTATGGAAGCTAAAATACTAATTTAATCTAATAAAATTTATTTACCGATGCATATAATTATCTTATTTTTACTAAATATAACTCCAAATTTCATTATTAATCCATCTAACTAATTTTTACTAGAAAATTTATATAAAAAACTATTTAATCAACATAGTTACTCTTTATTTAGATCTAAATTTTAAGAATTTCAATCTTTTAAGAAGTCTTTAGTTTTTAGATTGTTTTCTTCAATAAAGACATAAAAATTTGCTTATATCATATCATCTTGATCTCATCCCTTTAATTTCAATCTTATTTCTTTAGTTATTTTTTCATCTTTCTACATTAATTTTCTCTAAATTCTTCTCTACTTCAAAGTCCTTTAAAGAATTTTAATTTATAAATATAAATTTTCTTAAAAGATGTTAGATAAAGATATGTATAACCTTAAAATTTCTCTTTTTTAGAGTAAATCTATTAATAAATTAGTAAAATAATAGAAACTATTTTTAGAGATAAGTTGATGATTGAAGAGTTAATATTAGAAGTAGATTTTGAATCATCTTCTTAATTTTAAAAGTTAAATGTTAAAAATTCATCTTCTTTTTTGAAACTATCATGAAATTTCTTCTTATTTTAAAATTTTATGAAATTTCTTCTTTCTTGAAACTTTTATGAAATTTCTTCTTTTTGGCTTCTTTCCCATTCACTTCAATTTTCTTTTTACTTAGCTTGATATAACTTCTTGCATATCCTCTTTGTGAAAGCTTTCGAGAAGTTAATTTTACTAGACATTTTGCTCATTAGCAATAATATTATCATGTATTTTTAATAATTAGCTTGAGCATAACTATTCATTGTTTCCTTCGATCTAAATTAGAAAATATTACCAACAAATCAGGTGTAATATCAAGGATAGGAATAACTTCTCGTTCTTTTTTAAAACTTAAAGTTAATCATTTAGTATCCTGCATGATAAAAGTGCTAGCTTCTTTATCATTTCAGTTGAAACTTTTATCTTACTATATTACTATCTAACCCTCTTTGCTTTCTTCTTCTCTATTACTTACAGCATTTCTTTATTTTATTTTTCACTTCTTTCTTCTTATTTTCTCTCTTATCTTGTTGAATATATCTTTTATTGTTAGAAGAAAGCTAAAAAATAAGCTAAAAGTAATGATGGAACTAGAAATAAACATAATCACTTTGCTAATTCTTTCAGCATTGGATGAGTAAATAGATTCTAAAGCTCTTGATTAATCACTATTGTTCAATGTATAGAAGTAAATGTCAAAGATATAGATAATTGATAATCATATCTCTTATACTATTTAGAACATATTCAAAAGGGTAATTTAAAAAGGACGTCACTTTATAATATAAAATATCTAGGATAAGTTTAAAAATATACAAGCTATTACCTAAGCTAAGCCGTTTTTTATAGCAATTAAGATTATTGATAGTAACAGCCTTCTTAACAAGAACAAAGGATAAAACATCAAAGCTTTTCTCTCTAGTTTTAATTCATCAAATACTGGAAGATATTTATTGATATAGACTTAAAGCTATTATTAGTTTTAATTCTCTGGATTCGTTTTGTTTTAAATTTTGAAGAACTAGTGAATTATTTTTAATAGGTAAGCAACAGCTAACACTTATAAAACCTAAAATAAAAAATTACCAGACTGATTATAGCTGCTAATGTATTTACAATGCAATATAAGCTATCAAAGCTGCCATTTACTAGTTGTGTAATAGTTGAGTATCCTATTTTAAGAGAAAAGAGTAGATAGAAAGTGATTGCTAATCTATAATGTAAATATTTTTCTCTTAGGTAAATTAACATATTTCAATGTAGAACTTTGTTAATCAAGTATATTAAACCATCTAAAATTAGAACTGTTATAATGAACGACACATTAACTAAAACGCTTGATATGAAACTATTTTGTTAATTTCTTAGTAGATTAATCTTATTAAAATCAATTATTTATTAGTTAAAGCCAATATCTATAGAACTTATCAATGTGTTTAATATATTTTGATTTTATAATAAATAATATGCGGATAATACTTCTGGCTTATTAACTTTCATAAATGCGTTTGAATTGAATAGCTCATCGGTCATCATTACAGTAAAAAGATTTCCTGATGATCCTGAAGTTTATGATATTAAGGCTAAAGAACCAGAGGAGGCAACACTTGTTGCATATAAGGTATTTTATACTTATTAGTTTTACTAAATAAATGTTTTCTGACCTTCTGATATATTAAAACTATCAAGGCTTAGTTACTCATTTCCTTTTTATTTTACTTCTTACTCTTTTATGTTATCAGCCTCTTCTATTTAGTCTATATCTTATTCTTATTCTTATTCTTATTCTTATTCATCTTATTCTTAATTTTCTTCTTCTATATCTTAAGCCGATTTACAAGCATTATTTATAGCAATATAAGGTTCAAAACACTAGTAGCAAGATTGCCCATCTTCTGAGCACTCTCTACATTTTGGTATTTCTAAATCACAAGATTCACATATTCCTCTATTATTCTTATCCTAATCTGTTGAAGGACATCTGTCCACACATGTATTCTAATACAATTTTTAGTTTTCACATTTAGTACAAATATTTGAATCATTACATTACATACAATTCTAATTAATCTACTGGCATGATTGGCAATTATCCCACTCATCCAAAAAATATCCACTTTGGCATTCATAGCATTGCTTAGTATTTTGATCACATAAATTACAATAAGGTATTTATTATCTACAAGGAGAGCAAATTTAATCTCAATCTGAATTTAAAGTTATTTAATCACACTAACAACTCAATTAGCATGGAGTATAAGATGTTAGAAAATCAGCGTATCTTTCATTTAAATTTAACTAAGAAAATGTGTTTTATATAACTCTTACAGCTATTATTTTTCCTTTAAATTGCTTATAATTACTGTAAGTACCATCACCTACTATTAAAATATCTCCAGAAATTAAACTTTCAAAAGTAAACTTAAAATCTCTTATATAGCAATAACTAGGAAATCCATATGAAGAATAGCAATATTTAGTATATTCATCAGAAAAAGAAACGATAATGTGATGTCATTCATTAAATTCATAAAATGGAACTCCGAATCCTTGCCTATTTGCCCGATCAGATCAAAATAAAATAGCTTTAGCAAAGTTATCTATATTCACTGATAAAAATACATTTTTAGTTCTCTTAATTTCTATAATTATCATATTCTTATTATCAATAGAAAGTTTAAATCAAAAGAGTAAAGTAAATCCACTTGGATCTTTAGTGTCATAGACTAAGCTATAAAAATCTATCTTTCCTTCGTCTTTTATAGTGTCCAAAAATTGAAATGAAGTTAGTTAATTTATGTTTTAATCTATATTAACAGGTATATAGTGAGGATAAGTGTAAGCCTTTATTGGAAGTCTATTTACTAATCTCTAATCATTTAAGCTTACTATTATGTTGGTCCTTATGCAAATGTTATCGTAATGCCCTGATTCTCCATTTTATTCAAGTCTAAATCCTAGACTACAAATGCAAGGATATGATGTAATATACTATCTAAATGCCTTCAAAGGACAATATTTCTCTTAAAATGTTCAAAAAGTTATCTAGCTAATTCCATAACTTACGGAACCGCTAGGAAATTATAAGAAACTTTTGTTTGAATGTCTTAAAAAGCAAGGTTCTGATAAGACAAAGGATATACAATAAGGATCTTTAAAAAGAGATTATAAACATCAGAGTACTTCGAATTAATAATCTAAAAACTTGGTCTATAGAATAAATAAATATTTTTCAAAAATCTTTGCACCTTGCAATGTAGTAGTATAAACTTTCTGATAAAAATTTTAAGAAAATAGAAGAGTATAAGTAAAAGATATAGCGGACATCGATATATTAAATGTTGAATTTCGATAAAGATTAAAGATAGTAAATCCATTAGTGTTATTTGCTAATTCAAAAAAAAATCTTATCTCTTAAAAACCTCTCCAAAAAAAATCATAAAAAAAGATATTTGGATTATAAAAAAAAAATATTTACTAGTTATTTTAATCAACTGTAATCCATTTATTATCTAAAACAACAAATAAATCATTTTAAGAACATGATGAAAATTATACATCAAGTAAAGAATGACACAAACCATCACAATTAAGTCAGCAAGGAGTTTAAACTGTCCAACAGTCTACTACGATTTCGTTGAGTTATAAATCAGTTTTTGTTTGTGGTGTTATTCTTAATGCTAAAAATTATCCTATAAAACTTGTGTAACCAGAATAAATTCCATTTCCTATATAAATAACATCACTTTAATTTAAAGAATTTAAAGAGAGAGAAAAATGTGAACGATTGAAACAAAATGAAGGAATGTTAAGACTTGAATAACAAGCATAAGTATCATTACTCTCGAAACCAACTACTATGTGATGTCATTGTTATTCATCATAATAAGGAATTGCAAAAGATCTATTTTATGTCCTTTCTGTGTCGAAAATCAGAATGTTCTGATAAGTATTTATTAGAACGGTAAGTCATTTACTGGAACTATTTTTAACTTCGAAAATTATCATGTTCTAATTATTGTCATTTAGCTTGAATCAGAAAGACATAGTAAAGCCATTTTTATTGATAATATTTTTTACCAAGTTATAAAAATTAGTACTGACTTCTCCAACTGAGCTTGTAAAACTATAACCGATAGTTTGATTTATACTTCCAGGAATGTCTATTTTTACAAAGTCACTTGGATAGTTACAATATTTTATAGGAAATCTGTCACTCCAAATTGGATTTGTTATATTAGAAATATAAGACTTTCGTTAGCATATATGAAAACTACTATCATAATAACTTTCATATCCTAATGAACATATGCACATTCCCTCTTCAAAATCATAACTTGGATCATAGGTATGTTAAGCTATCTAACAGTGAAAGGGCTAAAAATAAACAATTAAATCAGAAAAATTATAATTTGGATTAGCTGAAGGAATTTGAATATTTCCCGATTCATGATAAAGACTGCAAACTGAAGTAACTGTTTTCTTAGAGCAAGTCTAAGATTCGTCTTATCAAAGAGACCATATACAGAAGGAAACTTATGATGAATTTGTAGACAACTTAGTTATTTCATATTTTAAATTAATGATTTGCATTTTTTAACCTGGAACTGTTACACTCAATGCATCTCCTTGCGAAGCATTATTTTCAAGAGTAAATATGTTATTAGTGACTTTTATACTTACTTAGCATTATTTGCCTAATAACGAAAATATTGTTCTCTCCTAATTGCTAGCATTTAAAAAGCATCAGTAAGTTATTCCTATGAAATTATGGTTAATGAATAAATCGAAAAAATATATGCTTGTGTCTATTAGAGCAAAGGTTTAGTTAGTTACGGGTATTTAAGTTGTACTCTAAAGACTAACATTTTGCTAAATACATGTTTCTCCTAAAATGTATTGTATATCTGATGAGCTGGTACATTAACCATCACAATTAAGTCAGCAAGGAGTTTAAACTGTCCAACAGTCTACTACGATTTCGTTGAGTTATAAATCAGTTTTTGTTTGTGGTGTTATTCTTAATGCTAAAAATTATCCTATAAAACTTGTGTAACCAGAATAAATTCCATTTCCTATATAAATAACATCACTTTAATTTAAAGAATTTAAAGAGAGAGAAAAATGTGAACGATTGAAACAAAATGAAGGAATGTTAAGACTTGAATAACAAGCATAAGTATCATTACTCTCGAAACCAACTACTATGTGATGTCATTGTTATTCATCATAATAAGGAATTGCAAAAGATCTATTTTATGTCCTTTCTGTGTCGAAAATCAGAATGTTCTGATAAGTATTTATTAGAACGGTAAGTCATTTACTGGAACTATTTTTAACTTCGAAAATTATCATGTTCTAATTATTGTCATTTAGCTTGAATCAGAAAGACATAGTAAAGCCATTTTTATTGATAATATTTTTTACCAAGTTATAAAAATTAGTACTGACTTCTCCAACTGAGCTTGTAAAACTATAACCGATAGTTTGATTTATACTTCCAGGAATGTCTATTTTTACAAAGTCACTTGGATAGTTACAATATTTTATAGGAAATCTGTCACTCCAAATTGGATTTGTTATATTAGAAATATAAGACTTTCGTTAGCATATATGAAAACTACTATCATAATAACTTTCATATCCTAATGAACATATGCACATTCCCTCTTCAAAATCATAACTTGGATCATAGGTATGTTAAGCTATCTAACAGTGAAAGGGCTAAAAATAAACAATTAAATCAGAAAAATTATAATTTGGATTAGCTGAAGGAATTTGAATATTTCCCGATTCATGATAAAGACTGCAAACTGAAGTAACTGTTTTCTTAGAGCAAGTCTAAGATTCGTCTTATCAAAGAGACCATATACAGAAGGAAACTTATGATGAATTTGTAGACAACTTAGTTATTTCATATTTTAAATTAATGATTTGCATTTTTTAACCTGGAACTGTTACACTCAATGCATCTCCTTGCGAAGCATTATTTTCAAGAGTAAATATGTTATTAGTGACTTTTATACTTACTTAGCATTATTTGCCTAATAACGAAAATATTGTTCTCTCCTAATTGCTAGCATTTAAAAAGCATCAGTAAGTTATTCCTATGAAATTATGGTTAATGAATAAATCGAAAAAATATATGCTTGTGTCTATTAGAGCAAAGGTTTAGTTAGTTACGGGTATTTAAGTTGTACTCTAAAGACTAACATTTTGCTAAATACATGTTTCTCCTAAAATGTATTGTATATCTGATGAGCTGGTACATTAACCATCACAATTAAGTCAGCAAGGAGTTTAAACTGTCCAACAGTCTACTACGATTTCGTTGAGTTATAAATCAGTTTTTGTTTGTGGTGTTATTCTTAATGCTAAAAATTATCCTATAAAACTTGTGTAACCAGAATAAATTCCATTTCCTATATAAATAACATCACTTTAATTTAAAGAATTTAAAGAGAGAGAAAAATGTGAACGATTGAAACAAAATGAAGGAATGTTAAGACTTGAATAACAAGCATAAGTATCATTACTCTCGAAACCAACTACTATGTGATGTCATTGTTATTCATCATAATAAGGAATTGCAAAAGATCTATTTTATGTCCTTTCTGTGTCGAAAATCAGAATGTTCTGATAAGTATTTATTAGAACGGTAAGTCATTTACTGGAACTATTTTTAACTTCGAAAATTATCATGTTCTAATTATTGTCATTTAGCTTGAATCAGAAAGACATAGTAAAGCCATTTTTATTGATAATATTTTTTACCAAGTTATAAAAATTAGTACTGACTTCTCCAACTGAGCTTGTAAAACTATAACCGATAGTTTGATTTATACTTCCAGGAATGTCTATTTTTACAAAGTCACTTGGATAGTTACAATATTTTATAGGAAATCTGTCACTCCAAATTGGATTTGTTATATTAGAAATATAAGACTTTCGTTAGCATATATGAAAACTACTATCATAATAACTTTCATATCCTAATGAACATATGCACATTCCCTCTTCAAAATCATAACTTGGATCATAGGTATGTTAAGCTATCTAACAGTGAAAGGGCTAAAAATAAACAATTAAATCAGAAAAATTATAATTTGGATTAGCTGAAGGAATTTGAATATTTCCCGATTCATGATAAAGACTGCAAACTGAAGTAACTGTTTTCTTAGAGCAAGTCTAAGATTCGTCTTATCAAAGAGACCATATACAGAAGGAAACTTATGATGAATTTGTAGACAACTTAGTTATTTCATATTTTAAATTAATGATTTGCATTTTTTAACCTGGAACTGTTACACTCAATGCATCTCCTTGCGAAGCATTATTTTCAAGAGTAAATATGTTATTAGTGACTTTTATACTTACTTAGCATTATTTGCCTAATAACGAAAATATTGTTCTCTCCTAATTGCTAGCATTTAAAAAGCATCAGTAAGTTATTCCTATGAAATTATGGTTAATGAATAAATCGAAAAAATATATGCTTGTGTCTATTAGAGCAAAGGTTTAGTTAGTTACGGGTATTTAAGTTGTACTCTAAAGACTAACATTTTGCTAAATACATGTTTCTCCTAAAATGTATTGTATATCTGATGAGCTGGTACATTAACCATCACAATTAAGTCAGCAAGGAGTTTAAACTGTCCAACAGTCTACTACGATTTCGTTGAGTTATAAATCAGTTTTTGTTTGTGGTGTTATTCTTAATGCTAAAAATTATCCTATAAAACTTGTGTAACCAGAATAAATTCCATTTCCTATATAAATAACATCACTTTAATTTAAAGAATTTAAAGAGAGAGAAAAATGTGAACGATTGAAACAAAATGAAGGAATGTTAAGACTTGAATAACAAGCATAAGTATCATTACTCTCGAAACCAACTACTATGTGATGTCATTGTTATTCATCATAATAAGGAATTGCAAAAGATCTATTTTATGTCCTTTCTGTGTCGAAAATCAGAATGTTCTGATAAGTATTTATTAGAACGGTAAGTCATTTACTGGAACTATTTTTAACTTCGAAAATTATCATGTTCTAATTATTGTCATTTAGCTTGAATCAGAAAGACATAGTAAAGCCATTTTTATTGATAATATTTTTTACCAAGTTATAAAAATTAGTACTGACTTCTCCAACTGAGCTTGTAAAACTATAACCGATAGTTTGATTTATACTTCCAGGAATGTCTATTTTTACAAAGTCACTTGGATAGTTACAATATTTTATAGGAAATCTGTCACTCCAAATTGGATTTGTTATATTAGAAATATAAGACTTTCGTTAGCATATATGAAAACTACTATCATAATAACTTTCATATCCTAATGAACATATGCACATTCCCTCTTCAAAATCATAACTTGGATCATAGGTATGTTAAGCTATCTAACAGTGAAAGGGCTAAAAATAAACAATTAAATCAGAAAAATTATAATTTGGATTAGCTGAAGGAATTTGAATATTTCCCGATTCATGATAAAGACTGCAAACTGAAGTAACTGTTTTCTTAGAGCAAGTCTAAGATTCGTCTTATCAAAGAGACCATATACAGAAGGAAACTTATGATGAATTTGTAGACAACTTAGTTATTTCATATTTTAAATTAATGATTTGCATTTTTTAACCTGGAACTGTTACACTCAATGCATCTCCTTGCGAAGCATTATTTTCAAGAGTAAATATGTTATTAGTGACTTTTATACTTACTTAGCATTATTTGCCTAATAACGAAAATATTGTTCTCTCCTAATTGCTAGCATTTAAAAAGCATCAGTAAGTTATTCCTATGAAATTATGGTTAATGAATAAATCGAAAAAATATATGCTTGTGTCTATTAGAGCAAAGGTTTAGTTAGTTACGGGTATTTAAGTTGTACTCTAAAGACTAACATTTTGCTAAATACATGTTTCTCCTAAAATGTATTGTATATCTGATGAGCTGGTACATTAACCATCACAATTAAGTCAGCAAGGAGTTTAAACTGTCCAACAGTCTACTACGATTTCGTTGAGTTATAAATCAGTTTTTGTTTGTGGTGTTATTCTTAATGCTAAAAATTATCCTATAAAACTTGTGTAACCAGAATAAATTCCATTTCCTATATAAATAACATCACTTTAATTTAAAGAATTTAAAGAGAGAGAAAAATGTGAACGATTGAAACAAAATGAAGGAATGTTAAGACTTGAATAACAAGCATAAGTATCATTACTCTCGAAACCAACTACTATGTGATGTCATTGTTATTCATCATAATAAGGAATTGCAAAAGATCTATTTTATGTCCTTTCTGTGTCGAAAATCAGAATGTTCTGATAAGTATTTATTAGAACGGTAAGTCATTTACTGGAACTATTTTTAACTTCGAAAATTATCATGTTCTAATTATTGTCATTTAGCTTGAATCAGAAAGACATAGTAAAGCCATTTTTATTGATAATATTTTTTACCAAGTTATAAAAATTAGTACTGACTTCTCCAACTGAGCTTGTAAAACTATAACCGATAGTTTGATTTATACTTCCAGGAATGTCTATTTTTACAAAGTCACTTGGATAGTTACAATATTTTATAGGAAATCTGTCACTCCAAATTGGATTTGTTATATTAGAAATATAAGACTTTCGTTAGCATATATGAAAACTACTATCATAATAACTTTCATATCCTAATGAACATATGCACATTCCCTCTTCAAAATCATAACTTGGATCATAGGTATGTTAAGCTATCTAACAGTGAAAGGGCTAAAAATAAACAATTAAATCAGAAAACTTATAATTTGGATTAGCTGAAGGAATTTGAATATTTCCTGATTCATGATAAAGACTGCAAACTGAAGTAACTGTTTTCTTAGAGCAAGTCTAAGATTCGTCTTATCAAAGAGACCATATACAGAAGGAAACTTATGATGAATTTGTAGACAACTTAGTTATTTCATATTTTAAATTAATGATTTGCATTTTTTAACCTGGAACTGTTACACTCAATGCATCTCCTTGCGAAGCATTATTTTCAAGAGTAAATATGTTATTAGTGACTTTTATACTTACTTAGCATTATTTGCCTAATAACGAAAATATTGTTCTCTCCTAATTGCTAGCATTTAAAAAGCATCAGTAAGTTATTCCTATGAAATTATGGTTAATGAATAAATCGAAAAAATATATGCTTGTGTCTATTAGAGCAAAGGTTTAGTTAGTTACGGGTATTTAAGTTGTACTCTAAAGACTAACATTTTGCTAAATACATGTTTCTCCTAAAATGTATTGTATATCTGATGAGCTGGTACATTAACCATCACAATTAAGTCAGCAAGGAGTTTAAGCTGTCCAACAGTCTACTACGATTTCGTTGAGTTATAAATCAGTTTTTGTTTGTGGTGTTATTCTTAATGCTAAAAATTATCCTATAAAACTTGTGTAACCAGAATAAATTCCATTTCCTATATAAATAACATCACTTTAATTTAAAGAATTTAAAGAGAGAGAAAAATGTGAACGATTGAAACAAAATGAAGGAATGTTAAGACTTGAATAACAAGCATAAGTATCATTACTCTCGAAACCAACTACTATGTGATGTCATTGTTATTCATCATAATAAGGAATTGCAAAAGATCTATTTTATGTCCTTTCTGTGTCGAAAATCAGAATGTTCTGATAAGTATTTATTAGAACGGTAAGTCATTTACTGGAACTATTTTTAACTTCGAAAATTATCATGTTCTAATTATTGTCATTTAGCTTGAATCAGAAAGACATAGTAAAGCCATTTTTATTGATAATATTTTTTACCAAGTTATAAAAATTAGTACTGACTTCTCCAACTGAGCTTGTAAAACTATAACCGATAGTTTGATTTATACTTCCAGGAATGTCTATTTTTACAAAGTCACTTGGATAGTTACAATATTTTATAGGAAATCTGTCACTCCAAATTGGATTTGTTATATTAGAAATATAAGACTTTCGTTAGCATATATGAAAACTACTATCATAATAACTTTCATATCCTAATGAACATATGCACATTCCCTCTTCAAAATCATAACTTGGATCATAGGTATGTTAAGCTATCTAACAGTGAAAGGGCTAAAAATAAACAATTAAATCAGAAAAATTATAATTTGGATTAGCTGAAGGAATTTGAATATTTCCCGATTCATGATAAAGACTGCAAACTGAAGTAACTGTTTTCTTAGAGCAAGTCTAAGATTCGTCTTATCAAAGAGACCATATACAGAAGGAAACTTATGATGAATTTGTAGACAACTTAGTTATTTCATATTTTAAATTAATGATTTGCATTTTTTAACCTGGAACTGTTACACTCAATGCATCTCCTTGCGAAGCATTATTTTCAAGAGTAAATATGTTATTAGTGACTTTTATACTTACTTAGCATTATTTGCCTAATAACGAAAATATTGTTCTCTCCTAATTGCTAGCATTTAAAAAGCATCAGTAAGTTATTCCTATGAAATTATGGTTAATGAATAAATCGAAAAAATATATGCTTGTGTCTATTAGAGCAAAGGTTTAGTTAGTTACGGGTATTTAAGTTGTACTCTAAAGACTAACATTTTGCTAAATACATGTTTCTCCTAAAATGTATTGTATATCTGATGAGCTGGTACATTAACCATCACAATTAAGTCAGCAAGGAGTTTAAACTGTCCAACAGTCTACTACGATTTCGTTGAGTTATAAATCAGTTTTTGTT
Source organism: Loxodes magnus (assembly GCA_946699065.1). Lineage (NCBI taxonomy): Eukaryota > Ciliophora > Karyorelictea > Loxodida > Loxodidae > Loxodes > Loxodes magnus. The sequence continues at coordinate 257,597 of CAMPDV010000092.1, forward strand.
TGTGGTGTTATTCTTAATGCTAAAAATTATCCTATAAAACTTGTGTAACCAGAATAAATTCCATTTCCTATATAAATAACATCACTTTAATTTAAAGAATTTAAAGAGAGAGAAAAATGTGAACGATTGAAACAAAATGAAGGAATGTTAAGACTTGAATAACAAGCATAAGTATCATTACTCTCGAAACCAACTACTATGTGATGTCATTGTTATTCATCATAATAAGGAATTGCAAAAGATCTATTTTATGTCCTTTCTGTGTCGAAAATCAGAATGTTCTGATAAGTATTTATTAGAACGGTAAGTCATTTACTGGAACTATTTTTAACTTCGAAAATTATCATGTTCTAATTATTGTCATTTAGCTTGAATCAGAAAGACATAGTAAAGCCATTTTTATTGATAATATTTTTTACCAAGTTATAAAAATTAGTACTGACTTCTCCAACTGAGCTTGTAAAACTATAACCGATAGTTTGATTTATACTTCCAGGAATGTCTATTTTTACAAAGTCACTTGGATAGTTACAATATTTTATAGGAAATCTGTCACTCCAAATTGGATTTGTTATATTAGAAATATAAGACTTTCGTTAGCATATATGAAAACTACTATCATAATAACTTTCATATCCTAATGAACATATGCACATTCCCTCTTCAAAATCATAACTTGGATCATAGGTATGTTAAGCTATCTAACAGTGAAAGGGCTAAAAATAAACAATTAAATCAGAAAAATTATAATTTGGATTAGCTGAAGGAATTTGAATATTTCCCGATTCATGATAAAGACTGCAAACTGAAGTAACTGTTTTCTTAGAGCAAGTCTAAGATTCGTCTTATCAAAGAGACCATATACAGAAGGAAACTTATGATGAATTTGTAGACAACTTAGTTATTTCATATTTTAAATTAATGATTTGCATTTTTTAACCTGGAACTGTTACACTCAATGCATCTCCTTGCGAAGCATTATTTTCAAGAGTAAATATGTTATTAGTGACTTTTATACTTACTTAGCATTATTTGCCTAATAACGAAAATATTGTTCTCTCCTAATTGCTAGCATTTAAAAAGCATCAGTAAGTTATTCCTATGAAATTATGGTTAATGAATAAATCGAAAAAATATATGCTTGTGTCTATTAGAGCAAAGGTTTAGTTAGTTACGGGTATTTAAGTTGTACTCTAAAGACTAACATTTTGCTAAATACATGTTTCTCCTAAAATGTATTGTATATCTGATGAGCTGGTACATTAACCATCACAATTAAGTCAGCAAGGAGTTTAAACTGTCAAAAAGATTGTGATTCGTGTATTCTCCTAGATATAATGTATCTTATTTTTCAAGAATTCTAATGTTAGTTTCATTTGTCTTTAAAAACAGTACGTCAGTTTAGTGTAACTTGAGTAGCAATATAATGTATTTTCATTGTTGAAACCTGTCACTATAAAATTTCATAAATTCGATCCATCAAAAGGTACTAAAAAGCTCTGCTCTAATTTCCTTTCGGAATATAATTGTAACGAATTTTATCATGTGTTAAGTTTTATTCTTAGAAATATATTATTATTTTAATTTTTTATTTCTATCAACTGTCATGTTTAATTATATAATGTTGCTTTGAATCAAAAAGAAATGATAAAGCCATCTTTAAAAGGTATTTAGTCTTTTACTATATTATAAAAATTTGTACTTTTTACATTAGTTGTAATATTAAATTGAGTTTCGTTTATTCAATTTGATCCATTAAGTATATCTATTTATACTCAAGGTGTAGTTTATTCGTAAATAGTTATTGGTCATCTATTTATGTAACTTGAGTCATTTATATTTTATATTTATTACACTTCACAAATTTCTTGATTTGAGCCAGTTTGAGTTAAGGTCATATAATATCCTAACGAACAGAATCAATCATTTTGAATTGGATAATAAGGGTTATATTTTGCATAAGATTAAGTATCTATAAAAATAAAGTTTTAAATTGTTGCAAGTGCTACTTTATAACTATTGACTGATTACGTTATAGGAAAAATGATAAAACTAGTATTAGAATGCTGAATATTACATATAGTATTTTAAATTCCACTACTACAATTTTTAGTTTCGCTTATTATTATATTATCATAAGCTATACATCATGTAAATTGATAATATGTTCCATTTAATTAGTTCTCCATTGTCATTCTGAACTTCATTTGATTTTAAAAATATAGTAAAGTTATTTAATAATCATATGTGCTATTAGCTTTTATTTAAACTTTAAAATTATTATCTTAAACAGTAAGAGTCATTTAGCACATTTAATTTGTTCCTTCTAGTTTAAACACTGTATAGTTTGTTGGTGTGCGAGTCAATTAGATTCAAAATTGATATTTAAAGTAATCATAGCTTAGCATATCAAAATAAAATTTAGTATAATCACTTCCACTAATGAGGAGACTATTCTTATTATCACATGTTTAAAAAGTATCTTAAACTAATATATAAGGCTTATATTATTTGCAGTAAGTATTTGTATCATATTGAGGATCGCTGATACTACAAGTGCCTTAGCATTTGAGTCTACATGGTGTATACGTTGTCCAACAATCTACTATATTTTAATTTAATCCTAAGGAATTAAATTAAGCATCTAATAGTTTTACTGCTAGTAAATACCCAACATATTCTCCATAATTTGGATTAGTTCCCTTTCCTATATAAAGCCAATCATTAGATGTTAAATTATTTAAACTTAACTAAAAGTTTCTAGAAAAGCAAAATGAAGGTTTTGCTTAACTAGACTAGCAGTAAAGTGTTGATTATGAAGAAAATTCTATTACTATATAGTGTCAGTTGTTTGAGGAATCATAGGGAACGTTAAATTATTATGTTGTAACTCTTTCTGAGTAGACTAAAAGTATTCCCTGTATTGTATTTAAACTAATACTTAGAAATACATTATTATTTGATTAACTTATTTCCAATATGGTCATTTTAGCATTTGCATATTAAGTTTTGAATCAAAATGTGAATATAAAACCATTATCAAATGGAATTTATCCTGATACTAACTAAGTAAAATTGATACTCCCTTCATCTATACCTGCAACAAAATAGAACTAAGTATCTTAATTTATCTTGCCATTAATATTGATTTCTACTCATTTAGATGGATAAATGCAAGAGGGTATAGGATATCTTCCAGTATAAGAGGAATCATAAATTGGTAGAATATTTGAATAAATGCAAGTCATAGAATCGCTATCAAATAAATACATTTAATAACCAAGAGAGCACATACAAAATCCATGAGATGGTCAGTAAGGATTATATTTATGTGGCTAATCAGAACATGATGGAGGGAACGAATAGACATAAAATCTATTTACTTAAAAAGTATTATTATTATTTGGAAATTACATATAACTACCTGAAAAATGTTATAGCTTGGTAGTCTTTTGAGTTTAATTCTACTGACAGACTGGCTCAAAATTAGTTTTAGCTACACATAGTTTGATTTATTAATTATTTTTAATAGAGTCTCAAATACTATATATTTCTATTCTAATTACCTAAATACTTTAGTAGCTTATGCTTATATCAATCTAAAATCTATTTATACTATCATTAATATGAAGAATAAATGTTTACTAAGTAAAAACTAAGTTTAGAGAAGTCTAATTATAAAAGTCTTAAATTCAGAAAATATCATAACTATATTGTGAACTAAGATCTATACTCAATTAGAACTTATATATAGCTACATCCTAAAAAAATGTATTATAGTTGAATAGTTTGGAATCACTTCCATAATAAGAGTATCCAGTATTTGCATTTACAGTTTATCATTAGCTTGTTATAATATCATGAGGTTGATTAGTTGTACAAGTTGCGCCTGGAATGTTTTATGGATCCTATTTCAAACACTCTCCTTAACAATATTTTCAACAGGGTGTTCTTAAAGATCAGCAATCAACCATTTGTTCATCTAGCTATATAGAGTTAGGTGATTTTCCCAATAATTGAAAATGTAAAATTTATCCTTCAAAAGATTCAAGTGTAAACTCACTTCCAATGAATGAATTATCTCCAAAAGTTATTGTATCATTAGAATTTGATTACTAAAGGTTTAATGAAAAATTTTAATTAAAGCAATAAGAAGCAGAATTTACATAAGTAGAAACACAATATTTACTACCATTACTAGAAAAGCCAACTACTAGGAAATGCCAAGTATTCTTATCATAATAAGGAGCTTAGAACGTGCTATTTGGCTAAGATCTAGATGTAAAGAACAAAAATACGCTTTTTTACATTAAGCATGATAAAGATAGAAATACTGAATTGGAATCTTTTATCTCAAAAACTGTTGTATTTTTAGTATTTAAACTTAATTTTAGTCAGAAAGTTATTATAAACCCATCGGAACTTTCAAAGGAAGATATTTAAGAGGAGAAATTTGTTGACATTTTATTTCCTCCAGTAATAAAGTTATCAGCTACTTAATTATTAATCAATATTTCTTTGAAATCAGTTGGATATAAACAATTCTTTAGAGGATATCTACCACTTGTTGTTTCAAAATTAGGGATAGGAGAACTATTGCAAATAGCAGTAAAAGAGCTTTAAGTATCTATATTATATAAATAACCTAAACTACATATACATAGTCCTATTTAATCATAATTAGGGTTATAAGTTTAATTTAAAAAGCAATCTTTTTCTTTAAATTCAAAATTAAATAAGTCAAATCAAGCGACTTGATAATTTACAGGTGAGTAAGGAAATGAAATTAAACTAGAAGAGCTCTTTTCAATTTTACAAAATTAATTTAGCTAATAGGATAAGCATTACTAGGGATTTTGATGAAATTCTGGTACAACACATCATTTTATTGTATAATCATTTGAGGATGCATTATAAGAAGATTATAATAAAATTCTGAGCTGCAAGGTTCCTGAGGTAAATTCATTTATTTATATTTATTAAGAGTTTTCTAAGGAAAATCCCAGATTGAAAATATTTGAAGTAGCATTCATAGTGAAAATACACAAACCTCCACTTCCTTGCAATTTAAAGAAGTTATAGGTACTAGGATTGTAGGTAAGTTTCACCCAAAATTAATATCTTAATATATTCCACTTAGAAATATCGTAATAAAATGTCGAGGTATCGTCTCCATAAAAGATTTAAGAATTTACTCCAAATGTTTAATAGACTTAGTTTATCAAGTTTATTGGAATATTATATGATTAATCAGTTTAGCATTATCCGTTACAATTTAATCAGAATGGAGAATTTAAAGAATAGTAATCTACTTAAGCTTCTGCCAAGTTTAATAAAGTATGATAATTGCCCGAAAACTTAAGAGATAATACTAATCCCTCTAATTCAGAATAATTACTTAAAGTTCCATTTCCTACATTTAATATATCCTTTGAGTTTAATTAATTTAAAGTCAAATAAAAAATTTGCAAATCACAAAAAGCAGGAAACATATATGCAGAGTAGCAATAAAATGTTTCTGAATTTGTAAAGCTGACAACAATGTGATGCCATATATTAATTGAAATATAAGTACCTTAAAATTGTTAAATATCTTATCTATTACTGTAAAAATTAAGCCAATTTTAATACTGATCTACACTAACAGAAAGAAATACGGTAGAATTGTCATGAATCTCTAGGATGGTCATATTTTATGTTCCTATTAATTTAAACCAGAAATCAAGCATAAATCCATTATCATTTGATATATTGCTTACTCGATAATTAAATGATGTTATTAAAACTTCATCAGTTCCTTCTTAGAATTATTTTCCAGTATATTAATCTATTTCAGTAATATAAATATAGTCATTTGGTAAAGAATATTAAGATGCAGGTCATCTTGAAGTAAAAAATGGCGAAGAATCATTACAATTAAAGGAAGTGACAGAATAATTAGATCATGCTTAGCAAAAAGAACATTGACAAAATCCCTAAACTGGAACCTACTTGTTATATTAATTAATTTCACATTATTCACTTAAAGATTATAAAAGTTCATAAACCTAGAAATATCATATTGAATATTAAACTGAAGAGCTGAACAATAAATAGCTATTAGAAGCATATTTCAGCTTAGGTATGTAATTTTAACTTGCTATTTCATATTTTTCTACACAGTAAATATCTTAATTTAGAACTATACATACTTATAAATAATACTAATTTCTTCCCAAGTCATTAATATAAATTTTAACATAAACTCAATATTTATAAGGGTAAGAAGGAATTTAAATCTAATAAAATCTATCAAAATTGTTATCAGCTTAGTCTACTACAATATTGAACTAATTATTCACATGGGAAATCGTTAATGAACATTACCCAACGTTATTAATTTAAAAGATGTTATAGGAAGAATTAATTTAAATAAGTCTACTTCAAAACTAATAATAAGTATAACTTTTATCCCATAAATTTCCTTTGAAGACACTACTATATCCATATATTGTGAACTAATTATCTTAATTTATATAATATTTGGCGCTATAAAATGGCATGATAGGCTAGTTAATTTTACATCCTACTGTTAATTCTGGATTTCCATCAGAGCAAGTTCCTGAACAAGCCTATTAGCAAGGAGTTTATAGAGTAAGGCAGTTCAATTAATTTTCAAAGGTGTTTAAACTAATTCCATTATTATAGAAAATATTATATAAGCGCAATGCTAGAATTTTGCCTTTATATTATTAATACTCTGTTGAAACTCCTCCGCCAACAGTTAGAGCATCATTTTAATTTGAAGTACCATAAATTTTAAATTTTGTAGAATTTTCGCAATGACTTGGAAAATAGAAGGTTGAGTAACAGTATAGCATACCATTCATAGAAAAACTTAACATGAAGTGATGCCATATAGCTATGTCATAGTATGAAAATTAAATGCTTTATCTACTACTTAATTCGGTCATAAGTTATAAAGTTGATATAGTTGAGTCTAATGCTAATTATAGGAATATTCTTTAGTTATCTTTTATTTAGAAAAATATCATTTTAGAATTATCTCCAATATTCAACCAAAAATCTAATGTAAATCCATTTTTATTTAAAGAGGTGCCAAGTAAGTTTGCTCAATTTTTCTCAGTTTCTCCAAGTCTTGGAAATGAAATAGAATCTAATTGAGAGCTTGTAAGGTTAATATAAGAAGAAGTATTACAAGTGGTAATAGGTAGCACATCTTTGAAATTAATTTCTTTTTTCATGCATTAACTAGTTTAGTTTGCTGTTCCAAACTAATATCCAAGAGCACAAACACATTTTCCTTTATTAGGCCAGTTAGGATTATATTTATGGACTTCAAAACATGCTCAACAATCAGTATCTGTATTTCCGTAGCATGTTGCACAAGTATGATCGCAATTTTCAGAAGGGGATTTACAATTTGCTTCATCACATTATTTACACTCGAATCCTCTTGTATAAAGATTATTCGGACATACACTATAACATTACTTATCATATAAATAAAATCCGCTTTTACATTTTAAAGCATCATTATAAAAAGGAGTATTGCAAGTTAAATGATTTCAATAGCACGCATAGCACTTACTATTTGACAGAGCATTTGCTGGAAAGCATTTACAAGAATCTTATGGATTTTTATGATAATTAGGAGAAGAACAAGTTTGATTTCAAGAATCTATACAACCTAAATCAGTTATAAAGGTACAAAAAGTATCGTTTAAACATCTTTCAGAACAGGTTTAAAATTATTATGAATATCAAGGAATAAAATCTTCCACTAGTTCGTCTTTAGAAATTATCTTGTACGGAAATATTTTTATATCATATATTTATTTATCGTAAACCTAATCATCAGGTTCAAATTCTATTTGGAAAGTTGTTGGAGAGATATTTATTCAATCTCAATTAGTAATATTGCAAAATGCATTAGTATAATTATTAATATTTGTCTAATATACCCATTGATTAGATGCTCATTTGTAAATATATCCCATCTTAGTAAGTAAAAATGTACTAGTGTTATAATGATATCACATAACTAAAAGTAAAGTACTAGAATTATCTTATTGATAATTAAAAGGTTCAGATATGCAAGTATCGATTCCATCGCTGACTTCATATATTTATATATTATTTGAACTATCTTCGCATATTTTTAAAATATAATCATTGGAAAAAGGAACCTTCATGCTAAAAAAGCATTTTAAATTTGTAAATTATTACGGATAAACAGTTTTTCAAGCAATTAGAAAAGTAAAGGCATTCATTGATGTATAAGATTTTCCTTTTAATCATTAAACATCAAATGAAGGATTATTTATAGTATAATCAAGAGCATAGTCAAGATCTGATAACTAAATATATTCTAGATTGGAATAATGGCAATCAATACTTCTAGGTCCAAAGCATATACTACCTCCACAAGAAGGATGGCATGTCTCATCAAAAAGTAAATAAGTTTAAAAAATCTGATAGATTAGTATAAGGATAATATCTAAAATTATATAAGTCCATAAGAGCTGTTTAACTATTTTATCCTTAAACTAAATCATAGCCTAATAATATTGAAGTCATTTATTTATAAAAAGTGATTTGATTAATTTTACTTGTCTCATTAGAAATGTTTTATAATCCTCAGGTTTTATAATATAAGTATATTTCATTTTATTCTAAGTTAATTCCAAGTGTAACTTATTTAAATTTATACTTAGCATCACTAGAAGACTAAAATTATTGACCATTAACTATAAATTGATTGGTGTTTGGGTTATATGACAAACTTAGCTGTTCATTAGAGTAGTTTATGGTAAAAATTCCTAATGTATTAACTTCTTCATATAATAACATACCAAATACAAAAGCAAACTATTTATAAGCTACGTCTTAATTTAAGGATCCTCATAAGCTATCGTTTTCTTAAAATGTTTAATAGCTTTGAAAGTACCTACCTTCTTCTATTATTTTAAAATATAAATCATCAGTAGTATCACCATCACATTTAGCATTTCCACCTATTCTATTTTTCTCTATTTCACAACTATTTTCACTTTTCACTACTTACTTTAACTTAGCTTCTGAAAACCCTTAATGAGGATAAAACTGGAATCTTTAAAACTACAGACTTAGTTAAGTTCCTTACCATATTTGTGTTGGAGCTCCTCCAAAGTAAATGTTAGCCGAAGAATCTCATAAAAGACTACAAGGTGTTTTACCAGATAGAGTTTAGGTAGCACATTAAATATATCCATTTTGTTGACTCTTGACACAAATTGAATGAATATAATTAGCTTTATTTTAGTGAACCGAAAAGCCAATAACGTAACTAAATTAACTAGAAGGCATTTATATTAAGTTTTAATTGGAAGTTCCATCTTTAGATTAAAAATAGGATTTGAATTATAAGACTGATAAGGATTAATAAACCGTCACTTTTAAAATTATTCCAGAACACTATCCAGAATTTTTTCCGTTTAATAAAAGTAACAAACCTTCATCGGTTCTATACACAAGCTAATTTATCCAAAAAGTAATGGTAAATGGTCTTAAAAAATGGTCATAATTAAAGATAGTTAAATTATTAGCAACTCACTTATAGTATTCGTCATCAAGTGTTTAAGACTAATTTACATAAGTTCATTATTATTAGTTTCCTAGTTCATAAAACTTTAAAGAAGAGCATGCGGTCATATCAGGAAATCAGCCTGGATTGCATATGTTATCACAAATCTAATTGCACGGAGTATTTCAAATGCTGGATAAGGAAGTTTTGCTTCATATAAAGTTAGTTAAATCTGCTTCAGACGTAATGAAAGTAATGTAATAAGAGGCTCCTGTTAAATTTGATCCTATTATTAGTTAATCTAAGTTATTCAAAAATTAATTTGTTAGTTAAAAATCAGAGCAAGTTGCTTAAGTATCTGCGTATGTAAATTAGCAAATTCTTAGTTTCTTTGTTTATGAAGAAATTCAATAAGAAATGCTTATATAACTGACAAAGCTTTTATTATAAATTTAAAAAGAAGAGTTTAATCTATCGCTTTAGGTATTATCTGTATTGACTCTTCATAGCAATTAGGAAACGGATGGATCATAAGAAAGCTCAATTTGCCCGTTACCTCCAGTTACTAGTAAAAGAGACTAAATACTTGTATTGGATACGAAAAAATAGCCACCTATAGATCAACCTCTTTACTATCCTGCATTAAAATAGTGCGAAATTAAGCCACTTAACTAAATTTGCGTAGAATTATATCCTTCATGTATAGTTCTTAAATTTGGATCTGTTAACAACCAAGAATGATTGAAAACAAAAAGAGAAAGCAAAAGAATAAAAGCGAGATACGACATTTTATAAAAAAAATCCGTTAAAAGAAAAAAATACTTGACGAAATTAAATTAAATCAAGTCCTTTAAATCAATAAAGCCTTTAAGCTTTATTAAATTAAATAAACTTAAGATTTAAATTAAAAGATGGATAAGCAGCTCCTCATTATTAATGGCTATATCTAATATAATGGTATTAACGAGAATTAAATTGTGAATGATTATTTTTTATTTATTTTGCTTAGATGTATAAGTAGCATGTATTATTATTTTAGTTAAAATTTAATTTTAAGCTAATAAATGTTTTTTCAATCGTTCTTCCAACACTTAAGTTCAATTATTTAAATATAACTACTTCGAAATTATCTTCTTCGTCTTTGAGCTTTAATATTTAAATCCAAATGATACTATGGAATTATTTTTGTTAGTTCAATTAAGTATTATCTTGAAATGCTTTGTGGCAACAATAATCTCTAATTGCAGTTTATTCCGCACTGCCTTTCATGAGCAAATGGAGATATACGAATTTTCAGTTTCTGCAAACGAAGATCAGTATGCAATGAATTTATACTTCAAGAAGTAGGCTCGAAGCACACTTAAGGCCACATAATTGTTCAGCATTTACTTTTTAATCTTGGATCAACATGAAAATCCTCTAGATTTTAGAGAGATCGGCTGAAAATTCAAAATTTTGGCCCCGCCATTCTTTTGATTATTATGGTATTTAGATAAATTTCCTTTTCTCTAAGCAAATGGCTTCTAGCTTTTTGAACGGACTTGTAATGAGTATTTATAATTCTTTCTTTGGAAGGTAGCTAAACAATAGAGCTTTTATCTCTATTTTATTGAAGCATGTTTCTGCCTTTCTTTCAAGCTCGTTTCCTGCCTTTAAGAGCAATATCTATATATTTTAAAATATGAAGCAACTTTCTTTGCTTATTTTACGGAAAAGAAAATTCTATCCCATATCTTTCAATAAAAATTACTGGGAATTCAAGGATCAAGCATTCATTCTTCTATATGCTAGCTGTATAATACTTGTCAAAAGCATTTGATTTCTGTTATAATTTATAAATTAAGCTTTCTAATTTTATTAATCAAAATACGCTTAGGCTACACTAGAAGCTACAAATTATTTTACTTGCTTTAAAACTTTTTTGCTTATGGTAAACTGATTTCTTCTTAAGCATCATCAGGTTAGCTGAAAAAATTTTGGACGATCCGGGACAAGCTCCTCTTTAAGTCAAGAAACTATTTCTACATTAATTAAAAACCTTTTATTAACACTCATTACCTAGCATTTTTTGGCTACAGGCAATCAAGGTGTTTACTCTACAATTCTTACTTACTCTAAGACTCTGCTTTTAAGTAGATTTCTTTCTTTTTTTCTAGTGGAAGAAGTTACCAATTATATGCTACTCTAAAACACAATTCTAAAAGGAAAAAACTTGATTTTTAAGTCCTACTATTGATATAGGTTTTGCTAATACCGCTAGACATTCTTTATTTCTTTAAGAACTGAAAAATATTAGAAAATTTGGTCCAGCTAGTTTTCTAGTCACTAGAATTTTGTAGTACCAGCAATCTTCTTTCATCTCTACTTTAAAGTTTCTTACTATTTACTACCTCCTTACAACAAAGCTATTTTTCTAAAATTCAAGTCTTTATTCTCTTATTTTCTTAGGCGCATTAATATGAAAAAGCAGTGTGAATCTAAAATAATTGATTAAGCCTAAAAATAACTAAAATAACTTTAAAGAGTAGAAGTATAAGGTAAATCTAGAGATATATTTAACCAATTAAGAGAAAGTACTATATTATCTAAGGGAACAAGCTTTAAATTTGTATACAGCTCTATAGAAAATAAAGCAGCTCCTATGTTTTATCTTTAATACTTTACTATTGATTTATAGCTCTTGGCTCATATACTAAAATCTGGTTATATTTAACATTAATTTAGCACTTTTAACTAAATAAAAGTGAATATGCTTATTTATGTTTATTAGTCTAAATTAGCTAGCCTTTATATTTATATAATTTGGACTAAGCTTAGAATATTTGCTCAATAGATACTTATTATTAAAATAAAGTTTCAAGGTTAATTTATATCAAATCCTATTTTATTAGTTATAATTATTGTTGTGATCAACTAATTATGTGGATCCACGTAATAACTTATTAGACAACTTAAGTGACTTTCATGCTCTTAATGCCTTTAAAAATGTAAATATTTGCTCTAACTGATTATTAATTATACCTAGTGCATACCTAAAATATATATTTGGCTTATGGGATCTCACACTGAATTATTTTAGTTAGATTTAATCACTATTTTTAAAGAACCCAAGCAGTTAATATGATTCATCTTAGTGGTATATTACATGGAAAGTTACTCAGATGGGTTTAATATATGAACTTTAATAAAAGCTATGTGTTGAGATATGATTAATGCTGATTAAATAAATTAGATTGTGTAAGTATTAAATGTATGAAAAGGATAGAGGTAGAAAGTCCGCTATGAAACTATGCTTAATTAAGTTTTTTGTGTGAATCATATTTTCCTTAATTTTCTATGAAGAATCATAGTTCTGGTAATTTTTACTCAGTTTAGTCTATATAATCAAAGAAATTAAGGAAAGTATTTCAAAGGATTTAACTCTAAAATTATACAGATTAGCACTATCAAATCTCAGCTCATAAGACATCTAAAGAAGTTAAAAATTTAGTTAATTAAAATAATAGAAAAAGGTGAGAAAACTAAACTATTTACCTGCTAAGCTTGCTTAGATGAATCTATGAAAAATATATAAAGAAACATGTAGTGTATTCATTAGTTCCATTAGAATGCGTTGATTGATGATTTTTTTAATCCAAACTTCCATTTTATAAGCAAAAAATAAAATGAATTTCAACTTAATAAAAATTTTAATTGCAAATAAGCTGGATCTAGAACTTTATTCATCAGAAATTACAATAATAGCTAGAATTTCAATTGAGAGAAATTTGTTTTCAATTTTACCTTAAAAAATACTAAATACCAGTTGCTTAATTAAACTGAAAAAAACTGTATGATATATAATAATTATTGTTCAACTAAAAGAAATTTATATACAATCATAATTTCTCAGTTGTATAATATGATAAAGGTTTGCTTTAGAGCATATATAACCTAGTATTATATTAATATTTTTAACTATTAGTCGCTATTTATTTTCAAAACACTAAGTTTCTATAATTACCTTGACAGTTTGTAACAAACTGATATGTGTAAGCTGAATGCTTAATCTATTATTTATATAGTTAACTTCTTATTTCTGTTTATTCAAAATTTCTTAATGCTTTTGCATTTACTCTTTTAAGCTTTATTAGCTATCTAATTTGTTAGATTTAATAATTGCTAGTTAAATGTAAAATATACTAAGATTTAAGTTATTTTCATTCCAAATTGTTCAAATTTAAATTTACTAATAAATGCTTAGTTGATACCTTAAACTTACTCTAAGTAAATAGCAATAGAATATTCCCTGCTAAGATCTAAGTTTCGCTTGCTATATAGTTAAATACTTAAAAAATATAGAATCTGAGATTTATTTTTATCTAGCAGATTATCAATTTTAAAGGATGGAAATAAAAAATCTATTACATTATTTAGGCAGAAGATAAAAATTGAGGGGACAATTAAGAGTTTAACAGGTTATATGGCTTGTAAAATTAGATAATGATTATCATTTTTTAAATTGTCTTTCGCTAAAATTTATATACCTATCAACTAAATTAAATTTAACTTTCTAAAATTTTGCTTTGACTTTAAATTTATTTACTTTAAGCTAGTAATAAAGTTAATAGCTTCTTCTTTCTTAAGGTTTATTTAATAAGTTTTATTAGCTATCTGTCTTAAATAAAAAAATGACTAATGAACTTAAGTGAGATATAATATGGAATTTCTTTAAATAAGTTTGATTTTTTATAGAGAAAATTGTTTTTATTTCTTAAGAAATACTAATTTTGCAATCATTTGTTTCTATTTTTCACTGTTTCTCAAAGCAAAGTGCTAAATTCTCCTTATATAAAATATCTATAATATAATTTTAGCACTTATTGTTTTCTATTTTTATAATATCTTTATACTGAGACTCTCAAATTCTTATGTAACTACTAGCTTCAATATCTATACATTCTTTTTATTTGAAGGAATTTTGATAAATTAAAGATAATACCTTCAGTTCACTTTATTGATCATCAAATTTAAGTTTTATCCTTAAGATTTATTAAGCATAAGGACATATTCTTCTAGTATATAGACTAAATGTGCTTTAAATATATTTAATAGCTTATATGAATTTAATTAAATCGTATTTCTAAATTTTAAGTATAATATTAGCTTGTATTAAATGCTAGCTTATTTCTAAAATATACTAATATATTCATAATTTCATTTTATATCCCTATGCTTAAAATAGATTAAAGGATCCCTAATTTAGTCTCTAAGCATAATAATAATTTTTTATTAATAAATCTTATATATTTCTTATGTATTTGAATTATCTTTTAATAAATCGTTATCATTTAGTAAATTTGTGAACCTTTTTTAAAAAGCTGAGAAAAGTTAGAAGATAGTTTCTTTAGGTATATGAAATAAAAATTTATTTTAGATAAATAAGAAAAATAATCCTAGCAATGTTAAAGGCCTTAGCAATCTGGTAACAGTAAGTAAAAAGAATATCTTTGTTTTTTATTTTTATCATTAGGTTTATTAGCTTATTTTAAGTTAACCTCATAATTTCGCTTTTTTTATTCATTTTCTTTCTTTTCTTATTCTTCAACTTTGTTTCTTTATATTTAACTAGCTCATGACTTTAGGATAACTTAATCATATTAATAAACAAATATGTGTTTTGCTTCTTCATTATTTGAAGAAGATTTATTTATTCGATTATTTATAGAAAACTACATGGATAGCTTTAAATCCTAAATCTTAGTTTTTCTCATCAAATCTAAGATGATTTGCTTATTTTATTTTTAAACTTAAATATAAATTTAGATTTAAGATCTCTAATACCTCAATGTATTAAATGTTAATTAAGACTTAGTAACATGAGGCACTTGATTTAGATATAAGTTTATTAGCTTTTAAATTATTAATTTTCTTCTTCCTAAACTAATAACTATGATATTTATTCGAAGCATTCTGTTATTCCTTTTCCACTCTTGGCTGAAATTTCGAAATATATCATATCGTTTTCTATTGCAATCTAATAAGCTTCTTCAAACTTAACTTATCTTTAGTCTATTAAATCATTTTTGTTTCCTAAAAGGAATTTTTTGACTTCTTTAAGTCGTCACTACTTAATCTTCTTCAATTTATCTATTATAAAATTAAAAGAGGTTAAGTCAGTCAAATCAAAAACGAATAGAATTGATTAGCAAGATCTATAGTAGCTAGGTACTAGTTATTCAAATCTTTCCCCTCCTGCCACGTCTCAGATTTATAATTTAACCAATCCAAAGTTCATTTATTGCATTTTTTATTTAAAATCTATACCTATTGTCTGTGAGAAGTGAATAGGAAACCAATCTTCTGCATATCTTATCATAATGCTAGTTTTTCCAGCAAAGCTTTATCCTTATAAAACAACTTTAAAATAATAGTCATAATTAATACCTTTAGTCATTTATAAATAAGCCTAAGGTATCTATTTAATAACCAGGCACTAAATTAAAATAAATTAAAGTATAAATGTTTATTTCTAAATTCACTATACATGAAGAATATCCTATCCAATATTCATATAAGCTTATTTTATATTTAGATTGCTTAAAATTTATTTATTTCATTCTTAAATATAGATAGTTCGCTTTTATAATTGTACTTTAGTGGCTTCTTTTTCTATTTTTTCTGAATTTATTTTAGCTAAAACATTATTAAACTAGCTTGGCTAAATTTTATATATAGTACACTTAATAAATTCTATCAATTATATTTCTTATGTTAAAATTGAACGGTTTGAAAGGAAATTTACAAGAAAGCTAATTATATAACTAAGCAAAAGTTCTGGTTTAGAGATTGAAACACTTAATAAATGTATTAGATTAGTTTAAAGTGTAAATAATAAAAAACTATATTTGCTTGCAATTATTTGTAGTGTAATAGTAACTATATAAAGAAGACTTTTCTAAAGTTATAGATATTTTGATATAAATTATCCTTAAATTTATAAGAGAAACAAAAAAGACATCTAAAAAGAATTTATTCTATTTAAATAAAATAGCACTTTAAGCATCTGATTCGAAGATAAATAGATTTAAGTTTTGATTATATAGAGAAGAGGCCTAATTGATGAAGTAGTTATTTAATTTTGCTTATATATTAACTTCTAATACTATTCCTGAAGCTTATTACTAACTAAGAAATATTTAGAAGCTTTTAAAAAATTAGTGTTACTCTCACTTTATGAAATAGAAAGCTACATAAAATAATTAATAAATTAACAAAATTAATAGAAAGCGACAAAGCATTAACCAATTTTTAAGTATTTTAAGAAAATAAAATCTTGGACTTAAGCTTTAAACCATAATTAATAGCCTTGAATATTGTATATTAATAAAGCTATGTAATATACGAAACATTTGAATAAAACGTTGCTTAATAATAAAATTATCTAATAAAATATAGTAAGGAAAAGCATTCTCAGTATTTTTTTAGAAATAGGTAGCTTATTCAACATGCTTATTAATTTATAATTAATTTATCATGAGTAAAATAATTAATTTACAAGTATTAAACTAACACTCTTAAATATTGCGAGAAGTATCTTTATGAATATTAGTTGGATAGTCATATTAAATTCTTTATTTTAATAACAATCTTTTTTACATGGTATCATTAATTCACCTGTGGCAAGCATTTCTTTAAAAAAATTAAAGAATTTCTTAAATTTAAATAATCATATAAAATAATTCATCTTTATTAGCTTTTTTAAAGTAAACGTAAATATCGTATGAGCTGCATAACTAGATATTTTTTAATTTAAATTTAATTTTAATATTATTATCTTTAGGAAAGCTATGCTTCTTAACTTAATATGCATTATGATACCGAATGTCACTAATAAAAATTAATATTTTTAAATATCATTATTTTCTATCTTAAGCTCCAAATTATCTCAATTATCTATTTTAATTTTGTGATATTAGCATCCAGTAGAAATTTTTTAAAAGAAGTGGTAATTTTTTAAATCTTAAGTTTTTTTATTCAAAATTTTTAATTTTAGTCTATTAATGTTTAATTAATTAGTTGCCTTTAATGATTTTAACTATTTTATTTTTATTATTTTCAGAAAATGTTAATTTTATATCTTCCTAAGTAATAAAATAACTATTAGTGAATTTTACATTTATTTATGCTTAGTCGATTTATATTCTTTCAAATTTAAAATATTACAAGTTTATTTTATGTTAAATAATTAACTATTATTCTTTTTATATTTGCTTGTTGTCTATTTTTTTATTTTTAAATATTAGATAATTTTGAATAAAAAATAATAATAATTTAATTATTATTATTTTCATATCATTTATGAGATTTATATATTTATATATTTATAAATTTCTTCTTCCAGTTCCTATTTTACTTCTTCAATTAAGTATAATTTCTTTCTAAAATTGCTAGCATTTTTGCAACCTTCTTTTAGTTATTTCTTTTAGTTATTTCTATTAGTTAATTTTTAATTTAAATTTAAATAAAATCTTGCTCTTTGAATTTATTTATATTTCTTTATTATGCTAATACTTTCCTTATTTGATATACTAATAACTATATTATTTTATTAATATATTTCATGTTATTTATAAGTGGAAAATATTAAATTAAGATTATATTCTTTTTTAGTTTTTTAACTCAAAATTTTTCTCTATTAATTCGATATTCAATGATCACTTTAGATTAAATTATACTAAATAATTATTTTATAATTATAGAAATTAAAAACAAATATACGAATCTCTCATCTTATAGTTCCAAAATTATATCTAGCTTTTAATATTTTATTAACTAATATTTAAAAATTTAATAATAGCTAAGATATTTTATTTCATATACCTTTATTTAAAAATTATTATATAGTCATTTAAAATTACTATCTTAATTTATTATTATAATCTCTATTCCTTCCTCCTTTCTCTCATCTAATCTATGCTTCCTAGTCTTATAAAATTTTTAACTTACATATCTATAACTTGAACTTATAATACTTGAATTTTTGTTTTAATGGTAGAAGAGAAAGAAATCTAGAAGGGTGAAATGAAAAGAAATAATAAAATGCCAAAAGAGGCTTGCAAGTATCTAATAAAAATACTATATTTAAGGAAAATAATAAGGAAGCTTAATATTTATAATACTAATAGACTATTTGCAAAACTTGGATTTGGAGTGCTAAAATACGAGCTTTGTCCTAATCTAAGAGGATTGTAGCAGTTTTAGTTAATTTCCTCTATAAATGTCTACTCGAATATTAAAGAGACTTTTAACATTGCTACCCATATGTTTAGCAAATAAGAAATTAAGCTTGAGTAAACTGATTTTGATAGTGTGTAAATTGAGTAGATTTATGAAAATACTATGATTATATCAGGTGGAAGTGAAAATTTAGAAAATAGATTCGTTTTTAATTCCTAGGATTTGACTGAAAATTTCTAAATGCTGTTCAAAAGATTTTTCCATAGAACTAACTTTAATAGAAAGAAAATTGTTTATATAATCTCAGGAGTGACAGGATTCTTTTAAGAGTCAGATGTACCAGACTGTGAGGTTTTTGATATAACGTCTAAGATTTTTAAAAGTATAAGATCGATAGAAACATCAGTGCAAAATTTTGGATGTGATTAGACCGGCTAATAGATATACGCATTTGGCGGATATAATTAGTTCTTCTAATCCAACTAGGATAAAATATAGATATATGATAGCTTAAAAAACGAGTGAAAATAAAGTGTTTCAAAACTAAGTAGAAAGGGTACAACTTCTGCTATCTTTATCCCAAGGTATAGATATTTTCTTATTTATTCAAATGGCTCTAATTTTTTAAACCATTCTTTTGACTTAAAAAAAATAGAAATAGGAAAAGCAAAATATTAGTGCAATTATGGAATATTTGATTATACCCAACCAATTTTAAGTGAAAACATAGTGTTTTAATTTAATTACTACAGCGACTTATTTACCTTTAGTTTAAGAAGCGGAAAATGGGAAAAAATACAAAAAAACTAAATAGAAAACTTTTAGCTTAAAGATTCTTAATTTACTTAATAATTAATAATCTATTTAAAAATTTTAAACAACCATAAAAATAAATTTACAATATAACTATTAAGCAAGAAAATTAAAGAAACTATGCTTATATTAATTAATATATAAGTATAAGGCTAATAAGCAAACATCTCTTTTTATAAATTTATTTAAAAAACAATTATTAAGAGTAAACTAAAAACTCAATAGATAAATTAGAGATTTCTTCTTCCTTTTAATGCTTAAAATTATCTTTATTTTAGAAAAATTTAACTTAATTTACTAAATAATCGTGTTTTGACTTTTTTCGCTACTAAGAAAAAATAACAATATAGGTAGATATAGCTTATGCTGGAAAATATTTATTTATGGTTAATAAACTAATAGAGTTAATTTTTTAACTTTAAGTTTAAATGGTTGAACATCTCTTCAAGATATTTTTGGCAACGGAAGAGAAAAAGAAAAAAATAAAGAATTAGAGTGAATCATGATTTAATCCTCCTCACAAATCACAAAACACGAACATAAATTAGAGCAAACCTGACCTACAGCTCTAAAAAGGCAAAAGATTAATAAAACCATATCTCATTTAAAAGTTAGATTTTTTAAGTTACATGAAACGGAAAATTACCAAGAAAATTTTGAAGAATGAGACCTAACAAAAGATGATGAAGAACTACGGAAGCTCGAAGGACTACTAAAATATAAAAATGTTTTAATATGGGAAAATTTAGAAGAAATATCACGGAAATCGGAGGACTTCTAGGATATTCAGACATAAATATACTATTTAAGAGAAGAAATATCGAAACTGAAAGGATCTAAGGCAGAATTTCCTGAAGTTAAAACTTAATTTAAACCTTCAATACATAAGGTGGAAATTGTTCTGGATCCTACGATGCAAACAACTTGTACTTACTGTGAGAAGAAGCGGAAATAATATGAACTTGACCAAGACACACTATAAAAAAATGTTGCTGTTGTGAATAAACTTGAAATCTTCTGCAGTAATGCAAGGAATATAAAAAATTCAAGCAAAGAAAATCAAACGAATTATGAAGAGAAACAAAAAGAAAAGGAGAAAAATTATGTAGAGGAGCGACAAGATTATTCACTAAAGAGGAAATTTCTATAGGAAAAAATTAACAAGAATATTCGCATATCCAATAGGATCCTACCTTTAACAATTATTTAGACAGATACCTCTCAGCTCTTTAGCACAAAATGAGAGGTAATTTCATTCATTCATTAATTTATTTTAACTTTAAGCTTAAAGTTGAATTCTAAAATGTACTAAGATAGTAATGCAAATACAGTTTTATATTAAAGGATACAAATTTTATATTTTATTTCTATTATTTTTTTAGATACAAGTTAGAGATATAATTAAATATAAAATCCTTTAAGTTTATAAAAGAAAAATTATCTAGAAGTTAAACTCTAGGACTTTCTTATGTTATCTGAAATTAAAAATTATTATATATAAATAAAAATAGAGAAGTATTCCTCCAACTGACATTGAATTAAGATCTGGTGCCAGGAAATATCCCTGTGTGAAGAACCGAACAAGAATCCTGGTAGGAGCTAAGAGAAAATAAGAATTAAGAGGCATCAAATGACGTTATTGATGAAAGATGACATATACTTAGGTCTCTAACGGAACATATTTATTAGTGCCCTATAAAAGACAAGACTCACAGAGGAATGCTAGCACTATGGAAGACTTCAATTAAAAAAAATTTGACTTTAAAAATCTTGATTAAAGAGCTGCGCGCCATTGAGGTGCTACGCGCTCTCTATTCTTACGTATTTATTTAGAAACTAGAATTTTTTATTGATTTAACACTTATTTGTAAATTAAGCTAATTTAGTAATGAGTCTATATAATTTAAAATTTGTTATAGTAGAAAGTTAATCATATAAATGAAATTTCTAAATAGGAAAGAAAAGAGGAAAGATAAATATGAAGGATTATAAAATTTAGTGTAAGACAGAAGTATAGAAAGACGACTAAGACAGCAGATAGCACACAATAACAAAATGCAATTAATTTATTAATGAAATATACATTAACCATAAACAATATTTTTTTAATATTAGAGAAATAGAAGCAATATAATAATATCTTATTGTCCTTAAATTAACTTCTATAAAATAAATGTTTGCTAGAAGTTTAACTAATAAAAGTGAAGAAGCTTTAATAAATTATTAGACTATATATTACTACCATTACTTATATCTAAAACGTTAAGATTGATTATTAAATCTTATAGAAGTTAGAGGTAAATATATTAAAATATCACTCTTAAATTTATCAATAAATTACTCTGTTTTCTCTTAAGCAATTTAAAAATAAATAATAACCTGTAATCTTAAACTATAACACACTAAGATAACTTAAAAGAATTAAATAATTATTTTATTATTATGCAAATAATAGAAATATAACTATATATATCTAGCTACATTCTTTTTAAACATAAAGTAGATAGAGAACTTTAAAAGTTATTATAATTTTATCTTTAATTTAATTGCATATTATAATAGCTTATAATCCTCATAATTATAGATAAGTTAAAAGCTAAATTAAAAAAGAAGTTATTTTAATTTTTATAAGGCTTTTATGATCTTTTTTGTTAAAAAAGTTAAAGGAAAGAATAAATTATTATAAATAAGTAATTTAACTTTTAGATAAGTATATTATTTATTTCTTTATCTAATAAACTAAAATGCAAGTTTAAAAAGACTAAATTTAAATTTTAAAATTTAAAGGAAATTAGCGTTGAAAATAATTTTTTATGGATTGATATATATCTATGATATAGTTAGAAATAAAATTATCTAACTTACAATATAAAAATTATTAAGAGAAATAAACTTATTAAAAATTAAGAATGATTAAATAAAGAAGAAGGCTAGTAAAAAGCAAATATATAACTAATTTTAGTAATTAAAATTGAGGAGTGAAAACTGAATACTTTTAAAAATTGAGTGAGTTTTATTATTAAATTATATCATTCAAACTTAAGATACTTATTAATAAACATTCTTAATTTAATATATTTTGATTTATAAATGTACAAAGATAGAAAATATTTAATATAGAATTATTAGTATCTTATAACTAAAAGCATAAGCAGTGGTCTATCTTTCATTCAAAAAGTTAAAGATAGTAAAATTTCTTTATATTTTTGCTTCTTATGACCATTTGCTTAAAAAATATGATACTTTTATCTTAGAGGAAAAAATTATTTATTGCTGAACCTAATTTAAGCAGCTTTATCATTAATTATTAATTAATAATTTTAGATGCTTTAATAAGTTTTTACATAATATGTAAATGAAGGAAAATAAATAAATTTTATATATTTTATATCTGAGGAAGCATCTGAGAAGCAAAGGCAACTTATAAAAAAATAAGGAATTTGCGAAGTTTGGGATTGGAGTGACTAAGTATGAAATTTGTTCTAATTTAAAAATTTAGTTGAAGTTTAAGAACATTAGTACTATTAGATAAAATTCAGCTATTAAAATAAACTATTGCATTCATATGAAAAAATTGAAAGAATAGTATACAAATAGTATGATGGAAAACTCCTTTTCTTCACAAGTTGAGTAAATTCTTGAAAGCAGTTTACTAATTTCAGGAGAATTGAGTGATAACTAAAAAAGATTTGTAATTTGATCTTAAAATAAAGCGGAATTTTATGAAATGAATATCGAGAGATCTTGGCATAGAAGTTCTTCCAATCATAAGGATATTGTTTTCGTTGTTTCAGGTAAAATGGTATAACAATAAAGCATAAATGAATGTGAAGTATTTTATCTTAGTACCAAATAATTTAAAAACATAGAATAAATAGAAATTTCAGTTAATTTATTTGGATGTGGCTAAACTAGCTCAGAGTTGTATACCTTTGGCGGGTTTAACTGGAGTTTGAGATTTTTAGATATAATACAAAGATATGATAAGATAAGAAACTCATGAATATAATGCTAATCTAAGATAACTAAATAAGCTACAAGCTCAGCAGTTTATACTCCTCTGTTTAAATCCTTTTTTATCTATGGTAACGCAAGTGATTTAGATACCTAATAATTTGATTTAAAGAAAGTTTGCGTTCAAGGAGAGAAATATTTCACATAAATCGGAAAACGTGATTTCACCTAGCCAATTTCAACAGGAATTTATATCTTTTAGTTCAACAGCGAAAATTAACTGATTAACTATAATTTCAGAAGAGGAAGTTGGGCAAAAGTATCTTAATCTTAGAGAGCTTAAAATCAAATTATATAACAAATTTTATTAAAAATCAGGTAGATTCCTAAAATATTTACTTTTAATAAATTATAAATGATATTAAATAAATAATTTGGTCATAGTAAAGCCTTCCTTGTTGCTAAAATATTTCTATGCAGCTTAATTAAATATAATAATTAAGATAAGAAATAAATAATAAAAAGAATGAAGATTTTATAAAATAAATTAGATATCTCTTTTATTTTTTTAATTGAAATTTTAATTATAAAACTAAAAAAAGTTCGGTAATAAATCTTTTATCATTATAACATTAGGCTTGATATTAGATTAGATATGAAAATATATCAAATTTAAGTATATTCATCTTTTGGATTAACTAGCATATTAAGTGGCCATTTTCTATTTCTAGATGGTATTTACTCTTCTCTTCTCTAATTTTTGATTAAAATAAATTCCTCTTGTAAATTTATACCTGCGAGTCACAGAATATTTTATTGAAATATTATGCTAATTTTCTTGCTTTTAGCTATTATTTTCTTCTTTCTTTAATTTAAATTCAGCACAATGCTTTCCAGTAAGCTTTTTATCTTTTTTAAATACTTGTCTTAAGCGATATAACTGTTTGCCTCTCCCTTAATTATAGCATTTTTTATCTTTAAATTTTATTATTTTTTGGAGGGGTCTAGGAAAGCGCAATAGATGGAGTTTCCCCTATTTCCATTGAAACTGCAGGGAAAACATTTGATTGCTAAAATGTCACAAGTTCGGGTTTCTAATTGCTGTTCATTATCTACAATTAAGATCTTATCCCAGAAGCTAGAAATAATTTTTTATAATATATAAAAATATTAAAATTACGTGAGAATAAAGATTGAATAGTTTAAATAAAATAAATCTAAAAATAATTAAAAATAAAAAGATATTAAGTATCTTATTATTCTTTAATAGACTATATTTTATTAATAATTTGTAATATTTATTAAATTTTTTATTAAAGCAATATAATTATTAGATATAAGATTAATATAATTTTATCTTTTAATTTATTTAACTTGAAAATTTATAAACTCATTCAATTGATATAGGCGAAGCTTTATATTTATTTTAGATTTTATTTTTAAAAATGTGATTCTAAAATAAATCATAATAGATATATATACCCTAATAGTTTAAATCTACCATTTTTTCTTTATACTATTATAATTATTATAAAACCGCTATAGTTGTTAGAAGGTGAACAACAAGGTCATCTTCATCAGAGGTTGGGGAAGTTAAGTACCCATTATCGACTTTATGTCTTCCTCTGCTTAGGTTTGGCTTCGAGACATAAGATTCTTAGACCTTCGACACTGGCTTGGCTTAGTTTATTTTTAATTCTGGAACGAAAAAGAAATAATATTGCGAGCTTCATCAGAGGTGGGGAATTTAAGTACCCATAATTGACACATGTCGTCCTCTGCTTTGGTGATACAATGAGACACATTTCTGCCATGTCCTTGGACCTCCAACAAGTATTAAAGATTACGAGTATTCTAAAATTATATCAGTATTGAACTCTTTTATCAGTACTGAATAATTATACCAGTATTGAACAAGGTCTACCAGTATCTGACAATTTTATCAGTAACAAACATTCTTGTCAGTATGAAACATTTTTTTTAAAGAGTTGCGCACCAACGAGAGTGCTACGCGCTCTATAATCAAATTTATTTATTTATTAATAAATGAATGATTTTAAACTATTTACTGTTTAAATAAATAAGCTTAGCTTAAATTGTTATTATTTATTTATTTCTAAAATACTTTTTGCTTTTGTTATGGCAAACAAAATATGTGGATCCACGTAATAAATAACTACTATTATATCTTAGCTTTTTATATAAAGATCATGTTTATTTCTAAAGTTATTTTCATATAGATTTTAAATAAAAGGCTATAAGAAAAGCCAATTAAAGTAAATAACTTTTAGTATTTTAAATTTAAAGTAAGCTATATAATAAAATAATGTAGCTCTCTTGTGCTGACTGATTTTTAACTATTGTATTACTTTTAGCAATAATTGATTTGCTAATTAATATCTAAGAATATTAAAATTGCTAACCTAAGATACATATTTGATTAATGGGCTCTTATGTTGGAATGATTTTGCTTAGATTTAGTTAGATTTTCTTCTAAAGATAACAATTGATCAGCAAGATTTATCTTAGCTTCATATTGTTTGGAATTGCCCTCATTGGTTTTAGTATATGAACTTTGTTGGGGACTATACAATGAGCTGTTATTAATGCAGAAGAAATAGATTTAGATTGTGTAAGCATTAAATTTAGAAAAGAATAGAAACAAGCAGTGCACATATGATACTATGATTAATAGTGTGCTATATGTGAATAGTATTTTACTTTACCTTCTATATATGAGGATATATCTTTCTGGTAAACTTTTACTCAGCGTAGATTCCATTAAAATCAAAGAGATTAGCAAAATGCTTTCATTTGGAATTAGTTCTAGAATGATATGGATTAGCGCTACCAAAATCTTGAATAATAAGATCACTTAAATAGTTTAAATAATGAGGAAATTAAATCAATTAAGACATTAAATATAGGTGAGAAAATAGAGCTTTTTGATTGTGCAATTTGCTAAGATGAATCTAGGAAAGAAGATATAAAGGAAATGCCGGGGTGTAATCATTAATTTCATTAGACATGTATTGATTAATGGCTATCTTTATAATCTAGTTGTCCACTTTGCAAGCAAGATATAAAATAAGCTCTAAATAAATTAAACAATTCTCAAAATTCAAATCAGCTAGATATAGAAATTCCACTTATTAGAAATCAACTTTAAAAACAGAACTAATAATTTGGTTAAAAATAGTTTTTATTTTTAATATCATACTACTAAATACATAATATTGCTCTTCTAAATTTAACTAAAAATCTAAATTATTATATTTATCCTTCAAACATATAATGTGATAACGACTTATGATAAACTGATTATATATTTAAACTGTTATTTAATAACTTTGTTTAGTTATACAATTTAAATATTTTTGGAATTATAACTTTTCTTTATTTTAAATTACCTTATCAATTTTAAAAATAAAAGTGTATATAAGATTTTCTTACTTAAGCACACTTATATAGCTTTTAGAACAAGTCACTAACGTTATTGATTAAGGTATTGATTCATTCATTTCTTATCTACGTTTTAATATTTCTATCAATTGAAATTTATTTTTATATGAAGAGAGGATATAAAAAAAGGCTAGATTTACTCTCTAAGAAATATAAAAAAGCATTATAGATATTAATAGTATCAGTAGAATGAAAATTATAAGCTGAAGACTTAAGTCTATAATCTTATTTGATTAGTTACTTATATTTTCTATAAATCAATTATTTTATAAAGTTTATAGAATTACTCTTATAAAGCTTTTTAGCTTCTAATATGTTTTACTTATATATTAATAAAATGTATGTAAATATAAGGTATAATTTAAAAGTATATTTATTTAATTAATAGCATAATAATTAAATATGGTAGGAGGGAATGGTGCAAGGAACAAAAATTTAAGTTATTATTTGGCTAATTGTGCTCTTTGGATTTGTTCGCGAGATGATATAGTCTATTTAATTATCTGGATAGATGAAGCAAAGATAAAGAAAATGGAAACTAACCTTTCATAATATCTGTGTTGGATTGCAGATTCGATGGTTTTTTGGCATTACCTAAAGATTAGGTAGAGAAGATAAATCCTCAAACATAGCTTCTCATGAGGAATTTATATATTGTGCTTAATGACAAAATTTTATAATTTTAATCTTATCTCAATTAACAGCATAGACATATGTTAGTAAAGTTAATCATTTAATAGCAATATTATGCTCTTTACTAGCTTATTAATTTTTTCTTTTGGTTTATTAAATTCTTAAATAGATAATAAGAACCTAAAATTAAGTTTCAAATAAGCGTTTACTGTTTTATTGCTAGAAATATATAAAATTTAAATTGGTATAAATAAGAAGAAAAAAGCCTAGATCAAGTTTATGATATTTTAATCTATTTACTTATAAAATTAAATCTGATTATCATTTAAATTTTTATATATTAATTATTTTCATCTTTACTAAGTATCTCGTAATTTTAAGCTAATTAAGGTTTAATTAATTTATCTATCTTAAATTTTAATTTGATATTAAGCCTTACTGCTTAACTTAATGATTGCCATGTCAATAATTCTATTTATAATCTCTGTTTTTAATACTTATGCAGTTATCTATATAATTTTATATCTTAGGTAGCGAAAGTAACTTGTGAAGTTAATAATAATAATAAATGAACTTAGTGTTAAATAAAAGTTTGCTATCCCTGGGCTTTCAACCAGGTACCAGCAGACCAATTTTTTTACGTGGTAAGTCTTCCCCGACCTTTTTTGTAAGTGGATAGTTACCACTGTTAATTTTCTTTGTTGCGTATTAAAAGTTTTTGTCTGTAAACTCCATTTTCAGTAATCCAAAGTTTATTTAAAGCTCTTCATGTTTTCTGCTCTTCTCTTATCTGTAAATTCTTTCATTCTTTGCTATGTCTAGTAAGTGATTCCATGAGTAGCAATACCAACAATTTTTTATTTATTTTTCAGTGTTCTTCTTTTTAAATATTTTATTTTCCAGTTGTTCAATTCTTTTAGTTAAATCCGTACTTGTCTATTCTTAACTAGGTTTATTTTATTATGTATTCTAAAATTGGGTGGAGTTTCTTCTATAATCATGCATTGAGATTATTTAAAATTTGATTATGACATTTCTCATAATTACTATTCTGTAACTAAACTACTTTTTATTAGCTAGCTTCTCAATATTTTTAATTCGTTGTTTTAATCTTCGATGCAATCCATAAGTTCTCGAATTCGGTCTCCGTAATTGAATATCATTTCATCTTATTTAGTGATCATTACTTTCAATTTTTCAATTTAATCTTGAAGAAAATCGTTACTTAAATTTGTGGATTAACTGACTCAGCTGGACTTATCATTATTTTTCCTTCAGGTGAAGAGCTAGATTCTTATTATTGTTTTTATTTTTTTAGTTCCTCTTTCGTCGCTTGCTTTCTTGTTTCCTTATTTAGTTTTTTGAAAGACGGACCTATTATTCCATTTTTTTCTTGTGAAGTTAATATAAATACAATATAAGAATTAGTAATAAATATATGCTCTATGAAGATTATTAATATAATTACAATTAACTAACATTTTTATACTACACTCTTATTTTTCTTTAATTAACTAGTTTTCTAAATCAAACTATTTTATTTTCCTTATCTCAGATCTCTAACACTTTTCTATTTAATACTTAAATACCTTAGTTCTTATTAAATAATACAACTTTACTAACTTAAATATCTGAATTTAATTTAAGTATAAGGAGTTTATTAAATTTAAGTTAGAAAGAATTATTTTTAAATCATAGTATATTAATATACCTAAGAGAGTTTTATCTATACTATATAAATAAATTATCTTTCTACCACCATTAATTGGATTATTATTAGCCTATATTGAATATAAATAAATGACAAATATTTGTTTAATATACTTAGAATCTAATTTATTTATAGCAATTCACTTAAATAGCTATTAAATTTAATTTTTAATCATTATTTAAATTATTATTTTACTAATTAATACTCTTATCTATTAGAGATTTAATTGCCATATTTATCATCTCTTTTATTAGCTTTTTTAATATTCTTTTTAGGAGAATTAATTCAAGTCTTTATTTAAAAAATAAGGGATAAATAAATTTATACATATATAATAATAATTAATTATACCAATTACTCCTTTCATAGGTTCGTCACTCTATTAAACTTTAATTATTTCGTTAAATCTAAGATTTCCAGTCTTAATTTGGATAGTTTTCCTGAAAGATATATTTACTTGTACTGAATTAAGTTTTTTTATAATAGAATCCTGATTTACTTAAGCTTAGTACCTAGCATTTGTTCATTTCTTTTTGTTGGCTAATACTATGCTCCTTAAAATTTCACTTCCTCTATATGTGTTTTTTCTGTATAATATACCATTCTGGAGGTAATTTAAATTACTGAATGATTGCCATAATTTTAAGTTTTTTTATTATTATTTTCATTTAAAGCATCAAATTATCTTAAAGTATGCCCAATTTTCTGCAATATCAGCATTACTTTAGTCTCTTATAAAAATAAATTAGAAATCAGGTTTGCAATTTTTCCTTCGAGCTCTTGTACATATCTTAAAAGCTTATGATCTTCTTCTTTCATATTTTTTAGTTCTTTAAGAATAGTTTGCTAATTTAGTATGGTTGAGATGAACTTTTATTAAAAGGAACTTTTTGCAAGAAATTTTCCATATTATATAGCAAAATTAAAAGATTAGATATATGGATATATTAGTGTAAAATATATCTTTAACCTATCTTTTCCTTATTTTATTCATATTCACCCTAGTTTTCTTAAATTACATACTTATTATATAAAATGATTGCTTTAATTTTTATTTTGAAATACAATCAAGTTAGCAACGCTAGGATATATCCATGCTATTATAACTTATTAAATTTGAATTGATGAAAAGCTATTTAAATGATATTTAATTATTGTAAATATTCAATTTAAACTACTATGTTTTCTTCTCCCTCTACTAATAGCAATGCTGCTTATTCAAAACATTCTTTTATTCCTTATCCACTCTTGGCTGAAACTTCGAAATATATAAAATTGTTTTCTATTGCAAACTCATTAGCTTCTTCAAAATTTACTTCTCTTTTATCTTAGAGATCACTTTTATTTCCTAAAAGAAGTATTTTTACCTCTTTAATGTTTTACTACTTAATCCTTTACAACTTTCCTTATAAATATTCAAAAGAAGTATAATCAGTTAAATCAAAAACGAGTAGGATTATTTAGCAAGACCATCCATAATTAATTTCTATTTCTCTAAATCTTTCCCCACCTACCACGTCTCAGATTTAGAATTTAACTAATCCAAATTGCATTTATTACATTTTATATTTAAAGTCTATACCTATGGTTTAAAAGAAATCAATAGGAAACTAATCTTCTGCATATCTCATCAAAATACTAGTTTTTCCAGCAAAGCTTTAACCTTATAAAAGAATCTTGATTAAATGATCTTATTTAATTGGTTGCATAGCTTATTCTTTAATTATAAGGATATATTTAATAAAAGTAACTCTATTTAAATATCTTAGTTAATAGAATAATATTTACTTCTAATCTTTATATTAATACACATTAAATAGAATATACCTATAAGAGTTGCTATAGTTTACTACTAACTTTAAATATATATGCTATATAATTAATTAATATTAGTACTTTATTTTAATATTCTTTATTTAGAAAAATTTACAAAAGATGGAACAAAACATCCATTTTTCTAAAAATTAATTAAGAAAAGATAAAAAGTGGCGCAGGAGTCAAACAAATAGGAAAGTTAGGAAACAGAGGCAAGCTCATCTTCCCAAGGTAAAATTATGACAGGCACAAATGAATCTAATAAACATAAAATACAGATCCAGGAAGATCTAAAAGTCAAGATTGAGGCAATTCAAGAACAGTTACTAATCACTAAGAAACAATTTGCAATTAAAATTTATAAATAAGGGAGTTAACAAATTTTATAGAAGAATAAAACAATGAACATGCAATATTAAAAATTTACCTTATCAAAATAATTTAGTAACGGAAGAGCAACTCTGAAAATAATCCTAATAAAACTTTAAATATTCTTAAAAGATGGAAGTCGAAAAATAGCCACTATTATGTGAAAAAGAATTTAACCCATAAAAAGAATCTGAAAATAACGAAAGTAACATAATTAAAAGACTTGAAAAAATAGAAAATATTTTAAAAATAAGTATAAAATAACTAAAAAAAAACACTGTAAGTAATATCAATCAAGTTATCATCTTCAAAGAAACTGCCAATAATGGAAAAAATTAAATGAAAAAGAACAATAAAAAACATGAATTCAACTTAATAAATTATGAACAACGAAAACAGGAATGTATAGATAAAAACTCCTTGCAAGACCTACTGAAACTTAGTGGAAACCTGCCACTTATTAAAAAAGATCATGGTATACATCCATGTAAAAAAATGGCAAGGTGAAACTGGTTGGAACTCCTGCAAGCTCAAAAATTCTTAACATTTAGTTTATAATATTAATATTAATATTTTTTATTTTGTTGTTTCACTTTTGAATTTAAATCAATTTAGAAATTTTTTTATCAAAAAATTATTCTTCAAGTTAAAGCGAGTGATTTATAAGTCTTGCTTATATATAAATAAATTTGATTATAGAGCGCGTAGCACTCTCGTTGGTGCGCAACTCTTTAAAAAAAATGTTTCATATTGACAAGAATGTTTGTTACTGATAAAATTGTCAGATACTGGTAGATCTTGTTCAATACTGGTATAATTATTCAGTACTGATAAAAGAGTTCAATACTGATATAATTTTAGAATACTCGTAATCTTTAATACTTGTTGGAGGTCCAATGACATGGCAGGATTGTGTCTCATTGTATCACCAAAGCAGAGGACGACATGTGTCAATTATGGGTACTTAAATTCCCCACCTCTGATGAAGCTCGCAATATTATTTCTTTTTCGTTCCAGAATTAAAAATAAACTAAGCCAAGTCAGTGTCGAAGGTCTAAGAATCTTATGTCTCTTGGCCAAACCAAAGCAGAGGAAAACATAAAGTCGATTATGGGTACTTAACTTCCCCAACCTCTGATGAAGATGACCTTGTTGTTCACCTTCGAACAACTTTGGCGGTTTTAAAAAATATATATAATAATTTTCTATTATGTTTCTTTAAACAGATTAGAATACTTTGAAACTAAAATTTTATAGAAGTTAAATATAAAAATAAACAAAATTTAGGTTTATTAACTATTAAATTAAAGTAATAAATTTATCTAAAGCTATTAGTTAAAAAATATAGTTAATGGCTAATTATTTGGAATGTAAAGTAATGGTACATTAGAACTAATCTAATACATATAAGATGATTAAAGTAAGTCCAGGAAATTGAGAAAAAAGGCATTCAAAATTTGGCAAATAGAGATAAGCTAGTTAAAAGCAAAAAAGCAAAAAAAGCAAAAGTCATCTGAATCTTTGTTTTCATATCAAGATAAATTACTATTTAGAAATTAGGAAAATTCTTTAATAATAGAACATTTAAATAAATTTGTATAGAAATAATATGACAAAATGAAAAAACTTTCAGCAATCAGGATGATGTAATTTACATTCATTCAGATAGAATAAGAAAAACGATAAGCATATTAAGCAACTGTCCTTAGAAACAATATACTTACGGTAGCAATTTGTTCAAAATAAAGTCTTAAATAAGAAAAGTTATGGCGTTTATCTTAAAAAAATTAAATAGAAGAAATATCAATGATTGCTGAAGAAATTAAGATTGATATCTTTATTAATAAATTAAATGATTAATAAAATTTGAAAGAACTGAGATAACATAAAGATTGGAAAAACGTGAGAAGTTAGAAGTTTATTCTTCCAAAATAAAAACAGAAATATAAGAGAAGATAAAGAAGTACTCAAATCTTCCAAACAAGTAATAAAGTACTGTTTTTCTATAAAAGACTAAGAAGATAAGATTTCATAAAGGCTAAAGAGAACTAATAATACTTTATATAAATAGCAATAGAATCTAAAAAAGATAGGATATAGAATAAACCTATGCTAGATGAGGAAGAGTGGTTATCATCAACATAAAAATGACCGAGTAATCAAACCTTAAAAAAATTGGATAGCTGAAACTGATTGAAAATCCAAGGAAAGAAAACATTTTTAATACTTTTAGTTGATAATTATAATTATTAAACATATAGAGATACTATGGCATACATAAAAATTATAGATTTAATTTTAATAGGATTTAAAATGAGGACAAAAATAATAAAAAACGTTATGATATATTTAATTTTGATACTTATCATTTAAAAGTTTAGAGTAAAAAGATTATTTTTAATATTTTAATTAAATAAAATAAAGATTAAAACATCTTATTCAAAGTTAAATCATTTAAAATTATTATTTTGAAAAGAAACATGATTGATGAAGTATCTATTTGCTATTGTAAAGATAAAATCATCAAATCTTATTAGTAGTTTTATTTAATTCGTAGCTTATTACTAGTTGGAAAATAAATAGACGTTTTCTAAAATCAAACTAGCTTTGCCCCATTACTTTAACGAAATATGCAAACATAATAATAAATAGATTAAATGAATTTGATAAGAATATGGAAAAGTATTAATTAATTTTTAGGTATAATAAGAAATTTCGCATCTTTATAGTTAAGTTTAAAACCTTTGTTACATTGCTTTAACCATTAAATATTAATAAAGCTATGCAATGTATAAGATACTTGAATAAATCATTGCAAATATATAAAATTATCTTAAAAGAGAGTTAATCAAAGACATTTCAGTTTGAAAATTATAGGGATAGCTTATTTAGAAGAAGAAATCACTTTAATAAAAATGTTAACGAAATGAATTTACTGATATGAATCTGTTACTTCATTTTATTTATGCTTATTAAAATCAAGCATCTTTCTTTTCATCTTCCAACTTATTTCCATTGCTTCTTGCACTTTTTTGCTGTTCTTTTTTAGATCTCAATTACTTTTTTTACTTTTTTCTGCGATTTCAATTGTTTTTTTAGTAGATTCCAAAAAAAATTTTAATTTGAAGGTCTGTATCTTTTTATTTTTGAGAAGTGAAATGTTAGTTTAAAGATAGTTTATTTAATACGCTTAAGAATAATAATACATTTTTTATCAGAAATGAAAATAATGCATTTGTTGGAATAAACACTATTATCTATAACATGAAAGATATTTTAATTCTGCATAAGCTGAACAATCTTTTTTTCATAAATTTATTTTTTGCAATTAACAAACGAACGTACTTTGCTATTATTGCCTTAAATTAAGATTCAAGAGTTTCTAAAATCTAAATTAGTCTAAAATAATTAATAATGATTGTCTTTGTTTTAAATTGAGCGAGAATAATATTAAGTGAGAAGCTTAACTAGATATTTTCCTTTTTTCTGATTTAGCCTTTTATTATTTTTATTTTATGAAAACTAAGCTTTTTCTTCTTATTTTTCTTTATTTATATTATTTTTGATTAAATTTACATTTAAACCTTATAATTTAAATAATCTTTAGCTTTTCTGTCTTCAGATTCGAATTTGACATCTCTCCACTGCCATTTGTGATCTAACTACCAACAATTTTTATAAAAACTGATGAGTTTCTACATAGCATGCTTAATAATTAAAAAAATTTCTATTTAAATTTTTATAGTATAATTAAATAGATATCCCTTTTATTTTATAAGGCTTTTTCTAATTTATTATATAGAAAGCGGTAATTTTTTATCTTTCTATGCATTTAAATAATATTAGGGATTTTAAAATATATTGGAGATAAGGTTTATTTACAGTCTTTCAAATTTTAAAAGTTTGTTATGTAGTTTTCATTTTAAAAGATAAACTTTTGATGTCTTTTAATTTATTTATTGACTATCCTTTCTGTTATTCAAAATTAGTTTATTTTAATAAATCAAGTTAAGAATATAATTTTTTATTTTTATGTTTAATATGTTTAAAAATTCCTAATTATAATATATATAAAATGGCACCTTAGAAATAGTAGGCTTCTCCAACGAAACCTAATAACACTTAGAAGGATTTAGTCAATGATTTCTACCTTTTTTAGATAGAGAATCTACCAAAAATAATAAATATATATATTAGCGGACTAATGAATTATTAAAATAATAATAATAATAATTAACTTAAAGTTTAAAAGTATAAAATAACTCGAATCTTCAACAATTTCTTGCTCCCATTTTTTTAACGTGGATGGATACCACAACCGAGTTTTTTATGTGGGTGTTAACCACTAAAAATATCTGAGTTTTCTAATAATTTTCTTTTATAAATTCCTGTTTCAGTATAATAGAGTTTATTAAACGTCCTTCACATTCTTAATTTTTCTTTTAGTTGGATTTGCTTTCAGCCATCACAATTTTGCAATAAATGTAAGCTAGACTTGCAATATCAACATTGTTTTAGAATTTTACGGAAAGAACAAATAGCAAGAGAAATTTAAAACTCGAAATTATATAAATCAGGACAATCCTAAATACAAAACGATCCAATGGAAATAGTATAACAACCTGTAGCAAAATTTATTCCCTATCGAAAAATAATGATATGTTGGTATTGAAAGCGTTCAGGACATAAAGTAAAAAAATGTTACCAATTTTAATAAAAATAAAAGAGAATAATATAAAATAAATGGTAAGATATATTTAGAAGATATTGCAAAAGTGAAGGCTTATTCTATCGGTAAAATACTCCAATTAAACAAAGAAGCGCCTTATATCTAATCGAAAGTAAATTATTTCAAAAAAATAATTTGGTTTCTACCTATTGGAAAAAATAAAGGAAAATAATCTTAAATTTATCAAGAAAAATAACAATAAAGATCCAAACAAATTTGAAATGGAGACTTATTTTTAAATAATAAACTGCAAACTAATGTGTGACAAACTAAATAAAGGTGAAGTCATTTTAATAAGTTATTATATTCTCTTATTTTTCCTTTTTGAATAAATTATAAACTTTTAATATAATTTTGCAATTATATTATTTTTGATGGTTTATTTTTTTCAATATTTCTAACACTAAACCTTTTCGTACATTTAAAATGAAGAAAAATTGCTCTCTTCTAATCTTTTCAAAACACTTTTACTCATCTTTTATTTTTATTTTCTATCTTTTCAAAAATTATCCAATTCCTTTTACTAAAATATATTTTCTTTTGCATATATTTCATATTTAATCTCACACTGAAAATTTAAATGCTTTTCTTTCTTATTCATATTACTTTTTCATCAATTCATATCGATAGCTTAAGATTTTTTATTAATATTTAATTAAATATTTGTTCATATAAATATAGATCATAAAGAAATAATTTATTAATTAGTATCATTAAAATTTAAATATAATTGAGATTTTTATCTGATATATCTATATTTAAAAGGTATTATATACTAATTTAAAATAGCTATTTTAATAAAAGATAAATTATACCTTCTATTTAAAGAATAAATTTACCTTTTATGCATATGTATTGTATATATTAATTTTAGTATTAATATTATGAAAGAGAGTATAAAATAGAGATTGTTATTTAAATTTTAATTAAGTTATATACCTAAATTTCATCAAATATCAGTTTTTGTAGATTTGATTATTTATAGATCAGAACAATTTTAAGCTGAATATTAAGGATAAATATAAAATTTAAAAGAGTTCATAAAGTTTAATCATATAATTTTCTTCCATATACTGCTTGTCATTTCGTAACTTAATAATTCGTTATGGAAATTATATTGAAACACACGTCTTCTGCTCAAAAGTGGATGGGTGAAATCATAAAAATATTCGCAGGTTGGATATTCATAGTTCTATATATTTGACTATTTTAAATCATAAATTCAAGTTTCTATTTAAGATCCATTTCCATAGATAAGAAAAGACTCAAACTGGGGCATAGTAATAGCAGAAACTGTTGCCTTTTGCTATAATATTCCATCAAATTCATTCCATCTATTACCAATAGAATCAAAAATTTGAATCTTATCTAAACATTAGCCTTATTAAAAGTTAAATCCGCCAAAGATATAAATATTGAAATTTAGCTAATCACATCCAAAAATACCAACTGGAGTTGAAATTGGACTTAGTATTTCAAACTTTTTAGACCTAATATTAAAAGACTCACACTCTTTTCTATCTTTTTTCTAAAAAAGTTAGTTATATACTCCAGATATAATGCATATTACATCCTTTTTGTTAAAACTAGTTCTGTGGAAGAATCTTGAAAACTACATCAAGCAATTCTCATTAATTTTGCTTGAATATATGGTAAATCTTTTAACATTTACCTATGAATTACCTGATATTAACAATGCTTCTTCTGTAAATTATTCAACATACGAATAATGTGATTCAAATGGTTCTATTTCTAGTTTTTATTATTAAAATTAATTATTTTTGGTAGAATATTTAACTTAAGTTTTAGCATTTTTTATCATTGTAGAGATAATTGAGTACTAAGGTACTACAAGATTAGAGCATATTTCGTATTTAATTACTCCAATTCCGAATTTAGAAAAGATCCTGACTGTATTTTAGTTTTGCTACTTCCTTAAAATTTTCCTTAGAAATAATATCTTAATGATTTTCGTATACTACTCTTTTTACATTATTATAATTAAAACAGAAAGAGAAAATTATATATCTCTTCTTAAAATTTAAACTCTAAGCTCTATTGAAAAAGAGATTAAACTAGAAAGAAAAATAAAAAATAAGTATATTTTAATTATATTGCTTATAGAACCATTTCTTTATATGATAAAATTAATAAATTGTCTATTTATAATAAGTTGAAAACATTTAAGAACAAAATAGAAAAATAAATTTAAATATTTATTATAAAATTAAATAAAAATTATATTAAGTTAAATACTTTAAAAATTTAAAGCTATTATTTAATCAAATCTTATAGAATAACTATTTTAGTATTTAAAATTAAATATATCATATAGAATAAACATATTAGATATTTCTTTAAATTACTTATTTCCTTTTTATTAAATATTTAATATTTTATTAACTTTGTTAAAAATACATTTCTCTTCATCATTTATATTTAGGTTTTAATTAAATAGCTTGTTAAATAGTAATATTAAAAATTTATCGAATAAATCTTTATGCTTAATAGCTTTATTAAAGCTTATCTTATTGAATAGATATTATTTTAGTGCTGTATATTCAAAATTATTGCAATGTAAATTAGAAATTGTTTATATATGTTTTAATACCTTGTAAATAAGATTATTCAAGCCAAATCATTTTAAAGTTAATGCGAATATAAGTCACTTAAATTTAAATTTTTGTAATTTAAGTTTTTATTTTCTATTCTATTAACTCTCCACATTTTAATACTTTCATATTTATAAAAATTTGTCAGAGATTGCAGAATAAACACAATCATGAATGATAAAATAGTTATACTTAATGCAAAATATTTATATATAAAGAAACCTT
The DNA here is from genome assembly GCA_946699065.1 of Loxodes magnus. Lineage (NCBI taxonomy): Eukaryota > Ciliophora > Karyorelictea > Loxodida > Loxodidae > Loxodes > Loxodes magnus. The sequence goes on from CAMPDV010000092.1 coordinate 296,704, forward strand.
TAAAATATATATAAATGAAAGGGATTAAAATACGTTATAAGTGAAATATGGTATTAATAATGAAAGTATATAATAAATAAGCTAACTTTACTAGAAATAATTTTTAATCTAATGAAAATTGTATTTTGATAATGATATAATAGTTAAATTTTAAAATTTTAAGTATAACTGTATGATTTTGAAAGTATTATAAGATAAGATTAGATTAGACTAGTCAATTAACATGATAACTGCCTTCAAGGAGCTGATCACGGTTGATTAAAAAATTATTGGTAGTTATCCCTATATTCTTGAATTTCTTCGTCAAGATCAATTTCTTCTATTACGAACCTTCCGGTGGTGACTTAGCCCTTATTTACTATTGGAATCTTTTTCCAATCTCAGTCTTTGACGAATATTATCTGGTTCTTCTCTCCTATGCTTTAGCAATGTCTTCCAGAAGATGGTCTCCATTGTACAATTTTCTTCTAAATATTTTTCCATTTGTAGTGCAGTAAAGTTCAGTTATTTTGTTCCAAATTTTCTAATTTTTATTTAAATTGGAATTGTCCGCAGTTTTTATATAAATGTCCACTTTAAAGCAATAGAAACATCTTGAATTGCGGTTTTTGTATCGTGTCCTGATTTTCAATATTTTCAATATTTTTTGCATTTTTAAAGTTTTTTCCGATTAGAAAAAAATTTGGATTCTGTTATTCCACAATCATAGGATCATTATAAAGGAAAAGAAGTTATTACTAATTATTTTATTTTGGTTTAAACTCCGTTTTTTTCCAGTTCTTCGCTAAGTTGAGAGTTTGAGGTTTTGCTTCTTAATTCCGTTTTTATTCATTGATTTCCACTTTATAATTATTGCCCAGTAAAAGTCAAAGATTCAATCCGTTATTTCAGGTCAAGTAATGACTGCTGCATCTTTTTACTTTCCGTTTCTAGGAAGTATATTTCAATGAGAGAACTTTATTACTCGATGTTCTGCTAAATTTTTGAGGATTATTTCTTAGGAGCCATTTTTTTAATTGATATGGAAGAATAGAGGAAAATATAAACATGACTATATAAAATATTTTTTGATTGTTATAAACTTATTAATTTTTTTAATTTGCAAATGCATGGAATAATAAAAATATATATCATAACTAAAGATTTTTTATTTTAAGCATTTTCTTTCAGAACAAAAATAAATTGACATGAAATAAATTAAAAAAATTCCTTGAATTTTAATTATACTTATGATATTTAAAAATTGAAAATCATATATTTAATAAAAATTTTAAAACTTCATAAAAGTGTTATATATAAATGAGGTTCCGAAGAAATAGATATCCCCGTGAAAAATTTAAGAACTAGCAAAATTTAAGTAATTATTTCTATATGATACAATTGAATTTGAAACTAACAAAAGAAGTCTAAGTACTAAATAAATAACTTAATCTCGTATGCTAATTATCAAAAATTGATCAAAGAATAGAACCTTAAATAAGAAATTAACTAATAGCCTCTCTCCTAATAGATGAAAATGTAATTTAATAAAGTATTTTAAAACAAAGCTTTTATCATAAAATCAATCAATCGGAGCATATCTAGATTAGCTTACGAACTGATTCAGAATCGAGAAAAAATAATTAATCCTTAGACTTATTAGACTTCACATTCGAAAAAAAAGTTAAATGCTGACTAAAGAAATAGACCACGAGATAAGAAATTCCATTAAAAGTTTTTACGTGAAATTTAGCAGCAGAAAAAAGGATTTTACAACTTATTTAAGATTTATTGTACGCCAAATGGAAAATATCATTAGAAAAAATTTTTTAACCATACTTAGAAGCTCCAAAGATTATGGATGCACAAGGCGATTCGTGAAATGATAGTGCAGTTTTGATTTCCAATTACTAGCAAGATGAGAAAACAAGTAATTATAAGAACTTACAACCTAAAGAAACCAGAAAAATACTACTTTGAAACCTTCTGATGATTTAAAACTTTTGCAAGCTCTAATTTATGAATAGCCATATAAAGGTAACATCACTTTAATATATATATTATTATTATGCTATAAGAAATAAAATTTCTTAGCATATAAAGCTTAAAAGAAGATTTTTATAAATTTTAAATTTTTCTTTAAATCTTATTTCTTTAAAGCAAATTCTTTATTTTTTAAAGTTAATTTATGAATATGAAGAGAAACTGGAATATTTTTGGATGTAAATTTTTCTAAAATGAATATCTTTAACTATTATTAAATATTAATAATAGCAAAATTCTTTATTTAATATTTATTTCGAAACAATATCTCAAAAAAAAATGGTAGAAGGGTTCAAGAAAGGCTTTTATACCACCTCCTAAAAAGGGGAGAGAAAGTAAGAACCCTCATCTTTAACTCACACATCTTCTCAAAACCTTCAAGAATAATAGACTCAACTAGGAACTTCCAGACCAACCTAAAAGATGGGACAAAAGCACCAAAAGGCTACCCCGATGACACCAACTGAAGAGGAAGGACCTAGAAAGGTGCTGGAGACGCAAGAAGCAGCAGCCGTGCGAGAGTTTGCGATACCACAGTTCCAGGAAGAACAGGCATAAATTTTAGTCGTATTCTCTGACCTGAAGGAGGAAGTAAAAATGCTATGATTAGAGAATAGAGCTCAAAAAAATCAAGTTACTGAGCTCAAGGAATGGAAAGAAAGTTTCTGGGAAGTCTACGATTGAGAGCAAAACACTTTCTTCAGGGAAATGGGATTGCTGCAGCAGAGAACAACTGTGCTTGAAGAGAACAGCAAGTAGCAACAGTACTAGGAATTCAAAGTTAGGACAATTCAAGATTCAATGGACAATAGAAGGAGCTACTAATTTACCGAGGAGTCCAGACAAGAAATGAATTAGGAATAAACCAAGATGCTTTGTATGTAAACAAATTGGACATAAATATAGACAATGTTAGAAATTGAAATTAATTAAATAATAGTACTAGAATAGAAAATAATAAGAAAAATAATAGTACTAATATTAGGATAAGATCAGACGAGAATTCTGTAACTAATTTTATCCGTCATAAGGTCAAATCTACAAACCGAAGTGGTACACAATCCAAGGCGACTGAAGAAAGAGTTCTGAAGGGAGCTGGTTCCAGCCAGGTTATCAAACTGGTCCTGTAAACACGAGGTTGAAAGTCCTCCAAGTTCACTAAACTCTAATTTAAACTTTTTAATTTAGTATATATATATATATATTTATTTTGATTCAAGTTTATATAACTGAGGAGTTTACTAAAAATTTTTCTTGATTCATAGCTTTTAACTTAAAAGGAAATAATCAATATCTTTCCATGCAGCAAGTTTTAATAAGAAAAGAATGAAAAAATTTTCCACTTAAATAATTTTATCTTTATTTTATGTTTGATATTTTAAAATAGATATTAGAAGTATTTAATTTTTATATAAATATACATTTTAGTTAGCTAAAGTTTTTCCTATTATTTATACTCTTAGATCAAGTATAAAAAAATGTACAGATTTATAAGTCCATTTGTTAAAAGCATTTTTATAGCTTTGTATCTCATATTCTCAATTTAGAATAATTTATGTGCAAGGATTCAACAATTTTAAAGTTATGCATAAATGATATTAAATTATACTCTTAATTAACATTAAGCACTAATGCTAAATTTTATCATCTATTATAATAACTTAAAGCCAACAAATAGTGAATAAATATATAAAGCTATATATAAATAGATAGAAAAAAGTTAGCTAACCTTTTTAAATTATTATTTATTGTTTACTTTGTTAGAAACTTAATTATTTATATCATATCATTTCCAGAAAGTATGATTACTAATTTATAAAATAAATTATCATTCAATTTTAACCTAATATCTCTGTTTAAATTACTTTTTATTTTTATACTTATTTATATCTTGCAGCTTCTTTTTCGGTAAAAATCATTAGAGCTTTCTTGGCATTTTATAGTTATTAAGCAAAAATATTTATTCAATTATTCACTTTTATCTCTATCTCGACTTAATCAAAAAATTACGACGAAATTTTGTTGGATGTGGAAATTAAAAAAATTTCTTTCTAACTCATAAAATAGGGAAATTCTTATAATTTCTAAAATTAATTTAACTCTAGCTATGCTTAAAATGATAATAAGCTGAACATTTAAATTTATAGATTGAATTTATTCTACTTTAATGTTTCTTATATACCTAGAAAAATTTAAAGTTATATATATTAATTCTTTATTTGATTAAAACATTAAGTTTATTTTTTTTAATTACGATATATCTATTATACTCACTTAACTCAGATATAGCTTTAGATTTTAAAGATTAATGATTATTAATATTTAATATCTTCCTCTTTTGAATTACCAAGTCAGCTATTTACACAAGCTAAGATAAAATAATTTCCTGATTTTGCAAGATTTAGATGATTTTTATTAATTAATTTAAATTTAGAATTGACTATTGTTTATTTTTCTATTCTTATTATATTTAATGAGAGGTATAGATTTTAGTTATTTTAATTCCATACGCTTTATTACTATAAAGGTAAATTGATTATATTAGGAAAAGATAAATCTTCATTTATTTATTAGACTTAAGATATATTCAAATCTGTACTCCTTTCACTGCTCTCTTATCTAATTTATTTTTTCTAATCTTATACTAATCCCTTAACGTTACACATCTATGACTAGGAATTCTTCTAATATATTACATTTTTATTTTAATGGTAGAAGAGAAAATAATCTAGAAGGGTGAAATGAAAAGAAATAATAAAATGCCAAAAGAGGCTTGCAAGTATCTAATAAAAATACTATATTTAAGGAAAATAATAAGGAAGCTTAATATTTATAATACTAATAGACTATTTGCAAAACTTGGATTTGGAGTGCTAAAATACGAGCTTTGTCCTAATCTAAGAGGATTGTAGCAGTTTTAGTTAATTTCCTCTATAAATGTCTACTCGAATATTAAAGAGACTTTTAACATTGCTACCCATATGTTTAGCAAATAAGAAATTAAGCTTGAGTAAACTGATTTTGATAGTGTGTAAATTGAGTAGATTTATGAAAATACTATGATTATATCAGGTGGAAGTGAAAATTTAGAAAATAGATTCGTTTTTAATTCCTAGGATTTGACTGAAAATTTCTAAATGCTGTTCAAAAGATTTTTCCATAGAACTAACTTTAATAGAAAGAAAATTGTTTATATAATCTCAGGAGTGACAGGATTCTTTTAAGAGTCAGATGTACCAGACTGTGAGGTTTTTGATATAACGTCTAAGATTTTTAAAAGTATAAGATCGATAGAAACATCAGTGCAAAATTTTGGATGCGATTAGAGTGGCTAATAGATATACGCTTTTGGCGGATATAATTAGTTCTTCTAATCCAACTAGGATAAGATATAGATATATGATAGCTTAAAAAATGAGTGAAAATAAAGTGTTTCAAAACTAAGTAGAAAGGGTACAACTTCTGCTATCTATATCCCAAGGTATAGATATTTTCTTATTTATTCAAATGGCTCTAATTTTTTAAACCATTCTTTCGACTTAAAAAAAATAGAAATAGGAAAAGCAAAATATTAGTGCAATTATGGAATATTTGATTATACCCAACCAATTTTAAGTGAAAACATAGTGTTTTAATTTAATTACTACAGCGACTTATTTACCTTTAGTTTAAGAAGTGGAAAATGGGAAAAAATACAAAAAAACTAAATAGAAAACTTTTAGCTTAAAGATCCTTAATTTACTTAATAATTAATAATCTATTTACAAATTTTAAACAACCACAAAAATAAATTTGCGATATGGCTATTAGGCAAGAAAATTAAAGAAACTATGTTTATATTAATTAAATATATAAGTATAAGGCTAATAAGCAAACGTCTCTTTTTATAAATTTATTTAAAAAACAATTATTAAGAGTAAACTAAAAACTCAATAGATAAAATAGAGATTTCTTCCTTTTAATGCTTAACATTCTCTTTATTTTAGAAAAATTTAACTTAATTTACTAAATAATCGTGTTTTGACTTTTTTCGCTACTAAGAAAAAATTAATAAGATAGGAAGGTATAATTTATGCTGTAAAACATGTTTATGTAGTTAATAAATTAAGTAGAGCTATATTTAATAAGTTTAAGCTTTAAGTTGATATCTTAAAATGTATTAAGATCATAATAAAAATACAGTTTTATATTAAAAGATTCAAATTTTATATTTTATTTCTATTTATTTTTTAGATATAAGTTAGAGATATAATTAGATATAAAATCCTTTAAGTTTATTAAACAAAAAATTATCTAAAAGTTAAATTCTAGGATTTTCTGATGTTGTCTGAAATTAGTAATTATTATTTAAAGTCTAAAAACAAAATAAAAACTACTAAAAGGAAAGAAAAATAGGAAAGATTATGAAAATTCAGTGTAATGAATAATTATATCAAGATACTTAAGACAACAGATAGTACATAAAAGAAATATGCATAGCATTTGTTAATGAAATATATATTAGCTTAACTAAGATTATTTTATATATATGAGAAGAAGGATAAATAGAATCATATCTTACTATCCTTAAATTAACTTCTATAGATTAAATGTTTGCTAGAAGTATAACTAATAAAAGTGAAGAAGCTTTAATAAATTATTAGACTATATTACTAACATTACTTATATCTAAAATGTTTAATATGAATATTAAATTTTATATAAGTTAGAGGTAAATATATGAATATCATTCTTAGTTTTATAAATACGTAGTTCTGCATTCTTAAGCAATATAAAAATAGATAATTATACTATAATATTAAACTAAAATACGCTAATTAAACTTAAAAGAATCAAATAATTATTTTATTATTATAGTTATATAAAATATTACCCCTAAGAAATAATAGACCTCTTATACAAAACTAAATAAATAGCTAGATTTTTCTAACGATTTCTTTTTGCTACAATTGGATAACTAAATCCAACAAAATAAGTTTAAGATCTTAAATAAATTACTTAATATCTTATTATAAAAATTAACAAATTGATAAATTATTAAAATCCTTAGCAAAAAATTTAAATAATATACTACTTTTAAGAGAGGAGAAGGTAGGCCAATCTAATCGAAAGGAGTTTAGGATAAAATTTTGACTAGAGAATCAGTTACCTGGAGCATGTCTAGTTCAACAATCTAATCCAGAGTTATAGAATAGAATCCGTCCTATAGTTTCACCTCTGAAAAAAATAAAAATTAGATGTTGGCATTGCAAAAAATATGGATAAGGCAAATAGTGCTACAGATTTAGATAAAGATAAAAATAAAATTAAGAAGCAAAAAATGGATTTTAAAGCCTTTCAAATTTATTGCTCACCTACGGAAAATGATATTAGAAAAAGAAATCAGCCATATTTAGAAGCTCCTAACATTAAGGATGTCCTAAAAAAATTTGAGAAATGATAGATGACATTTATTTCTTAACATTATCAAGAGGAGAAAACAAGCATGTTATGAGAATTTACGATTTAGAAAGGTGAGAAAAATAAGGAAACGAAACACACTGAGAATTAAAGACTTCTTCAAATTCTAATTCGATGTGAATCAAATAAAGGTTACTCCACGTTAATATATTATGATTATTATAATATAACGTCATTAAAACTTAAGATACTAATTAAGTAACACTCTCAATGAATTTTATTTTTTTGAATAACTATAAAGAAAGAATCTTATATGAAATTATTAGTTTTTTCTAGCAAGAACTCAACATTATTCCTACTATTTTTCATTAAAAATGCTAAAGATAATAAAATTTTTGAATGTTTGATATTCATAACTTTTTGTTCAAACAATACGGTATTTTTATCTTAGGTAGGAAATTATCTATAGTCAAACCTAATCTAATAAATCTTATAATTTTGTAAAAAGTCTATAATTTTAGGTGTTATAATAAGTTTTTTTCAAAGTATGAAATTGAAGGAAAACAACTAGATTATTTATATTTTGTACATGAGGAAGCATTTTAGAAATTAAAGCAACTTAAAAAGAAATTAGGAATTTGCGAAGTTTGGGATTGGAGTGACTAAGTATGAAATTTGTTCTAATTTCAAAGCTTCATTGAGTTTCAAAAATATTAGTACTCTTAGGTAAAATTCAGCTATTAAAATGAACTATTGCATTCCTATAAAATAATTGAAAGAACAATATACAAATAGTATGATGAAAAATTCCTTTTCTTCACAAGTAGAGTAAATTCTTGAAAGCAGTTTACTAATTTCAGGAGGATTGAGTGATAACCAAAAAAGATTTGTAATTTGATCTTAAAATAAAGCGGAATTTTATGAAATGAATATCGAGAGATCTTGGCATAGAAGTTCTTCCAATCATAAGGATATTGTTTTCGTTGTTTCAGGTAAAACGGCATAATAATAAAGCATAAATGAATGCGAAGTATTTTATCTTAGCACCAAATAATTTAAAAACATAGAATAAATAGAAACTTCAGTTATTTTGTTTGGATGTGGCTAAATTGACTCAGAATTGTATACATTTGGCGGGTTTAACTGGAGTTTGAGATTTTTAGATATAATACAAAGATATGATAAGATAAGTAACTCATGAATATAATGCTAATCTAAGATAGCTAAATAAGCTACAAGCTCAGCAGTTTATACTCCTTTGTTTAAATCCTTTTTTATCTATGGTAATGCATGTGATTTAGATACCTAATAATTTGATTTAAAGAAAGTTTACGTTCAAGGAGAGAAATATTCCACATATTTCGGAAAGCGTGACTTCACCTAACCAATTTCAACAGGAATTTATATCTTTTAATTCAACAGCGAAAATTAATTGATGAACTACAACTTCAGAAGAGGAAGTTGGGCAAAAGTATCTTAATCTTAGAAAGCTTAATTTATTAATATAATTATTATTTTAAGTAATTAGCTTATAAAATAGCAGCTTTACTATTTAAAATAAAGGAGAATTAAAATAATAATTATGAGAATCTAACTTAAAACTTAAGCATAGAAAGTGCTTAAGAAATAATAGCTCTTATAATAAGCTAACTATATCAAAAGTATATTTATTAGTAAAATGCTAGTACTTATTAATAGAGTTTCAATGTATATTTCAAATTGATTTATTCAAATAAATAGATATCCTTTAAATTATTCTTTAGAGTTAAATTAAGAAAAAGGAATTCCTTTTGTTGTAAATGGATTAGGAATTGATGTTTGACTACTTATTTAAGGTTGCCTTATAAGGAACTACTGGTGTTGGAAAATCATGTATGATAGATAGATATGTTAGTAATACTTTTAAAGATAATCAGATACGTTAATAGGTGGATTTTGACCGAAAAAACGAGAGAGTAGGTAATAAAAGAATAAAGTTTGCAATTTGAGGTTTAATTAATGGAGATAAAAGCTATAATAAAATAAATTAAAGTTACTATTAAGGTGTCAAAGCATTCTTGCTAGTATTTGATCTCACTAATAAATTTTCATTCTTAAAAGTAATTGATATCCTTGACCATATATATGATCATACTGAAGAAGATATTAAAATATTCCTTATAGGAAACAAAAGTGATCTAAAAGCCTAGAGAACAGTTACTTTTGAAGAGGCTTTTGAATTCGCAGTTAAGAATGATCTCTTTTATTTAGAAATTTCAGCAAAGGAAGGCTAAGGATTAAAAGAGTGCTTCTAGTTCATTGGCTAAATACTTATAGAATCTGAATAGGAAGAAACTGAATACATATGAAGATATTATAAAAGTAACTTATTGGCTAATAATCTTAGATAATCAGCTTAAAGGATATATACTTAAATTTATTATTTGCAAGCTCTTTATTATAAAATGCTCTTATAAAATTAATTTTAATGAAGGTTAGAATAAATAAAAGTAGTCAAGTTCAAATAGTCTAATTAAGGAACGTTATTTATATCTTTAAATTTTATAAAATTGCTTTGTAATAATAATTAATATAACTATCAAGAACTATAAAGTGTTAAGTCATTCTAAATTATAGTAAAATTCTCTTATATACAGAGAATAAGGATTTCATTAATTGGTTTATAAATTAATGCTATATGATTTCTTTTAAATTATTATATCCAATGAAGGAACTTTATTAGAAAATGCTACCAAATGTAATTGAATACGATTAAGACCTATTTATACACTTCCATGCAAATAAAGATATTAAATCAATGAACCAACAATAAAATACATTGTGTTAGTTTTTCGCTAGAGATTAAAAAATAATTTAATGGTAGGATTCATAAATATAAAGCTAAAATACTGAGAAGCTAATTAAGAAAAAGCATACAGGGAATTAAAATATATCTGCCAATTTAACTAGAATTGATTGCTTAATTTACTCTATAAATTAAAAGCTTTAAGAGCTAAATAAACAAAATATTAAATTAGCTTTCCTATAAATAAAATGATAAATGAGTTTATCTATAAAAGGCTAAATCCAGATTTCTATAACTTCAGACAAAGAGTTTATAAAATTATGAAAGAAAAAAAGAATTTAGATGATAATGCTTTGTTGAATATCTATGACCGTAACTTGGTGCTAAATGTTTCTAATGAATGGAAGAATTGAGAAAGATTTTAAGGATCTTTGGTATTTTTAGGAATGTTTTACTGAATGACTTGCACTCCATTTTTCTAAAAGAGTTATATCTACGTAAACTGTATTAAGATTACTGTTTACTACTTTCTTATAAGTGGATTTGTTGATTTAGTTAGAGTAACTTCTTTAAAAAAGATCAAAGGGCAAAAAATTGATATGCTGTATGAAAAGTTAAATTCACAAAAGTGAGAAATTGACTTTACAGAACTCCAACTTTTAAACTTAACTAATATAACTTTTTAATCCTTTTCGGTTGATTTTTTAGAGCATGAACACGACATTTCAAATAAAATGTAGAATAGCCAACCTAAATTCACTCAAATGAGTTATGCTAAATAAATTTCACCTTTTGCTAGCTTGATCTACGATCTAAATTTACTCAAAATGTTCTTTATTTCATATTCTGAATTAAAAGCCTGGCTAATTAATTTATCTCTCTATTTCATAACTCTTTAAAAAAGCAGCAGTTTCTAACTCTTCTTAATCATACTCTTTATAATGTTGAAATAAAGAATTTTACATACCTTCGCTTGTTGATGGTGCTAGTAATCTAAGACATGTACATAGCATTTTATTATTCTTTTGATTGAATTATGAAAAAAATCCTTAGATGCCTATAAATGGTATAAGCATAATACTCTTATATTAAAACTGGTATCTATTTTTCTTATCTAAAAAATTATTGAAAATACCTAGAGGAATGATCGAAAAAGAAGATGTATGAATGAAATAAATTTATTGAACTTTGATTTACTTTAACAAGTAAAATGGAAAGAATAATAACCATATGAAATATAATATAGACTTAAGCTATAAATTATTAACTTTAGCTTATGCTAGGTAAACTAATATTCTACAATAAAGAAGAATTTAAAATTATTCTATTTAGTTATATCATATACATTTAAATCCACTAATAGGCTAGTATTATAACTCATCTTCTCATGTAATTTACTAGATTAAAATGTTTTTACTAGTATATTAAATTTGTTTAGTTAGTGAACAACTGCTCTCTTTATAATTTTAAACCGATTATTTAAGCTTGGATTATAAAAATGAATATAGTAAAGTAATAGCAATAGTTAAATAGATGCTTTAAGTAACTATAGTGTAGAATATGATTATATCTTATATTTGAATTAAATTAAAGTCTATTTAACGCCTTCTTCGTTAATTTTAATTTAGAGTCTAGAATAAATTTATCAACTAAAATACAAAATTAATAAAGAAAGATTGCTAGCCATGATAAAAGCAAAGCAAAAAAGAAATACTTGATAGATACCTTATTTATAATCGATAATTATTCTTAGCTTTGCTAAAAAAGGAGTTTACATTAATAACTTAATTTAGATTTAGTTTTCATTTGCTTTTAAATAAGCTTTTATGCATCTAAAGTATTTCACTACGATAAAGAGCATATATCTCCTTAATTTTACCTTAGCTGTTTTTATTACAAACATCTATTTATATTTCTAGTCTAGGAAATAAACATATAGTAAATAAATGGCTGAATATAAACTCTACTATTTTGATATATATGGACGTGGAGAGTCTATTCGAATACTTCTAAATAAAGCAAATGTCAAGTTTGAAGATATTAGAATAAAGAGAGAGGAATGACCTTAAATGAAGTCTAAGATGCCTAATGGACAATTACCTGTACTTGAACTAAGAAATGGAGATAAATTAGTTCAAAGTTAATCTATTTTGAGATATCTGGGAAAAACTTATGGATTTTATCCAGAAGACCCATTTGAAGCTTACGAAGTAGACAGGCTTGTAGATTGCTTTGTTGATATTTTTGAAGATCTTGCAAAACCTGCTTTTGTCCCTCCAGAGAAATTTGAAGAAACCTTCAAAGCTTCAGGAGAAAAGCTTACTAAATTCCTTACTGATTTAGAACCAATTTGTCAAAAGGGCAGCTGAATTGCAGGAAATAAACTTTCGATCGCAGATTTCTGTATAGCAGGCATCTACACAAACGGTTTCAATAATCCTCTTATATTTTCCAAGGACAGATGGGACAAACTGTTGTTAAAATTTCCAGGTTTCAAAGCTTATGGCCAAAAATTCTTAGCAGCTAATACGACTTACCTAGTAACAAGACCACCAGCTCCTGTATGATTTAACTTCTAGATTTACAATTTTATTGCTATATCATTCATATCTTTTTATTTACTAACTTGCTACAATACGAACTTATTTGTCAATCTATTATCATTTATCTCTTACAGATCCTTCTACCCCATCTCAGATACTTTAATATTCTCTTCTTAACTTTCCACTAAAAACAAAATTTATTAATGCTTATTGAATTAGTTGTAAATATAGCTAAAGATGTACTTTTAAGGACAAAAGGTAAAACCATCTATAAAAACCTCAATAAAAAGATGCTAAGAAAGCTTAAAAACTGATTGTTCATTTATCTCTAATTTAGAGTGATACTATATAGGTAAAACTAGAATTAGCTAATATAAGCTAAGATGTAAACTTAGAAGGCTAGAAGCTTGTTAGATAGTTATTCAGTTTATATAAGTTTATCCTTATTAAGTAGTTAAATTGACGTTTTAGTGATAACTGGCTTGATACTAAAGAATAGTTTTGGTAAATAATTTATATAAATAAAAGGATCCTTCTAAAGGAAGCTGCCCTAAAATAAAGAGGAAATAAGTTAAAAGCTTAGAATACCTTAAACGCGAAAATTCTTTTGAATGGCCTTAAACAAGAAATAAAATCTAAAGTTTAAGAAGCATTCTAAGATAAAGTTAAGAAGTATCAAAATTATATGGATAGAGATATTAATTAAATAACTTTTATAAAAAGCAGGAAAAATAATAATCCTAAGTAACTAAGCTTAAGATAAACAATTCTTCCTTTAACTATTTAATTTATCTAATGCCCTAAAGAAAAATCAGTAAGGATTTAAGTCAATTTATTATAAATTAAATAATACTGAAACATATGGTTGATACATTAAAGACCAATAATACCTATTTTATCAGCTTATGCTTTAAATCATTATAGATTGTTAATGAATGCCAAAATAATCAATTGGTATGTAATTTTAGTATTCTAAATCATTCTCATCAGGTATAAGAAATAATATATAAAGTATTTAAATAAAAAACCTTTTATTTGAAGGCTCAAAAAATATGAGTAAAAGACTTAGGGGTATTTAATACAAATTAAATAGGTAAATGAAGCATCTAAATAAGATGAAAGAGAAGTAAATAAAATAAGCTAAATAGCATGAAAGATTTTTCTAAATGTAAACTACTGCTGAGAAAATAGATGCAGTATTATGACTAATATAAATAACTATTACGATGGAATATAAACAAACTAGATATCTAAATCTTTCTGATTCTATCCTAAAATAAATTAGAAAAACAAACTTATAAAAAATAAAAAAATCAGTTGGATCTTAATTCATTCAAATAGTAATTTAGTTCTAAAACATTTATTTTAAATATAAGCTGTGAAGAATTGATTGAAGCAAAAGTAAGAAAAATTTTGTTCTGAAAAAGGATGAAGAAAAGCAAAAATAAGAAGGAATAAATTGGAAATTCCAGCTCAAGTTTAAAAAAGTCATCAAAAGTTTTAGATAAAAAATTGTAGAATAATAATAAAAAGTAAACACATAAAGAAAGCTAAGAAAGGATAGTAATTTGACAAATTATGTCAAGAAATTTATAATACTTAGCCCAAAAAAAGGATCTCCTCTAATAGAAGCAAACATAGTATAAAAAATAAAATATTTAAGATATATGAAGCGAAGACTTAAGTATTTGATTAAAAATATAAAAGGAAATTTTAATGCTTTAATGCTTATTTCATTTGATAAAACTATGAAACTCTGTAAAGAGCAAATAACACATTAATTGTATTTTCAATCTTTCTAGAGCTTTAAGATTTAGAAACTAAGGTATATAATAACTTTTTCAATCCCTTTAAAGAAATTTTCCCTCAGAGGCTATCACTGGACATCTCTAACTCTATTTAATTATTAATTTAAGGCTAAGTTTAATTAAATTTTCCTATTTAAATTTTAAAATAATCCTGGTATGAAAAAGTAGTCAAGTTAGATAAATTTGACGATTGAAGGCAAATATATAGTATTTTTTTATTACTACCACTTTTATCCATAAAACCAAGACTTGGTCTTTACCTCTAAAATATCCTGGTAAGTTAAATAATCACCTAGAACTCTTATTCCTCTATTAATTTCTGTTATTTATAATCTGAGGTTTATTCTTCGTTTTATACGCTAGCATAAACTTTTAAAACAAAGGTGATAAACTTGAAGTTTATTAGTAATTAAACTCTAAATAAAACTTTAATTAATCTACTAGGCTTTTTCTTGTTTAGATATACTTAACTTTAATTATGAACTGTTGTGCAGAAAGTAGATTGGAAATTAAATCTCCAGAGGAGATCTTGTTCGCCAAGGCGGAAGCTAAACTTGGTTATTCTAACTTACCAGCTGAAAAAATTTACATGGCTTTCAAAAGATTTTCCTACTATGGCAATTAGAGCCAAAGTCAATTAGAAATGACATTGAAAACTTTAGGTTTAAATTTTGAGGATGGAGCTTACTACTACAAGCAGACTAGAATAAAACAGAACTTTAATCTAAAGACTTTAATAATTTGGGGAATAGCTTTAAGCGAGCTTGCCACTCCTTAAGAAAAAGCTTAGTTCTTTTTTTTATGCCAGGACACAGAATGTACAGGAACAATGACATACACTCAGGCAAAGGAATTAATAGCAACATTAGAGCATCTCTTTATAGAAATAATCCCTAAGTACTGCATACAGCAATTTCCAGATGAAAGTGATGGGGGAAAAATCTCCTAATTATAAAGCAGTTGAAGAAAGATGAGTGCTATGATAGATAAATGCTTTTTCAATCAATTTTTCAGAGGAAATAATATTTTTAAGATAGAAGGTTTCATGGAATAAATCTAGAAGCTATCTCAACAAGGAATTGACCTTACATCTCCTTCTGGTTTACGTAATATTTGCAAAAAAATTTAGACGAGAAGGAAAATGACAGTATAACTTCAGCTTCAATGAATTTCTGAATTTTATTAATTTCATTTTTCTATTTTAATCTTTATACCCCTAATTAGATTTAAGCCTTTCGCTTATAAGCTTTATCATTAAACTAAATTAATAGAATAAGGTTATATTATATAATTAAGGTTAGATATTATATTTGGAATGCTATTTGTCCTAAATTCTACAACTAGGATCTGAAGTTATTACCATATATTAGCGAAGAGAAAGAGAAAATAATCTCAAATAGATATCTAAATCTTAGCATCTTTTCTTTGTTACATTAGCTTCCTTTAAATCTTTTATTTATAACTTTTAACAAAAAATCTAATAGTAAGCTCCTAAATTGGCTCTTTATTCTTTAGTTCAGTATATCTACGTAAAAAGGTATATAATTACAATTTTAGTAAATATAAAGATAGTGAAAGTTCAAATCTTTACAACCTTCTATAAAATTCTTCGTATCCAAAGCATTTAAATTCTAATTATCCTTCAATCATAATAACTATTATTATTAGGTATGCATTATATATACAACTCTAGTTAATGATACTCTAATTTACATTGTTCAGTTATTTTAAAATATTAATAACTAGGATTTTATAAAATAAGGTAACTAGCATCACTTTCTATATCGGAATATCTCTTGAAAGGGAATTGACTTGATTATCATTCTGGTTATGATGTTAATAATGGATCTATATTTAATCAAATTTACTTGTTTTACCATAAATTTTGCTATTTAACTTTAGAAGAGTATATAAAGAAGTAGATTACTAACTTTTATATGTCTTTATTCTGGCTTTTCTTTTATAAGTAAGACCAAAGATAATAAGCAGTTGGTATTTACAGTGATCTGATATAAATAGAAAGAAAAAAATTAATAGGATTCTCTAGCTTTATTTATTGAACAATCTTAATATAATTTCTAGATAATTGGGGATTTGCGTGGTATGATATATCTATAATAAATCTTCCAGATAAATAAGTGAAGTGATGCTATACATTGACGAAAGTAGAGAATTAAAGATAAATAGTAAAAATCCATTTATCTGCTTAAAAATCTAAGAAAGCCAATTAAAATTTATATCAATTTGCATGCTTAAAGTCATATACAAATTTCTTCTTTGTAGATATAAAAGAACTAGTAATTGAAACTGAATTGATTTTAAAGATAGAATTAAGGAAGAGATTTAAAATAAAAAATATATAATAGAGGCACTTAAAAAGCTAGCAAGTTGGTTATCTATGCTAAAGAATTAATTTAAGCTAGTAGTTATCTTTTTAGGATAAATAACTTTGCATAAATTATATTCGTTTATTAGAGTAAGCATTCAGAGGGTTTTTATTTCTATCATTTTGCATTTAAATTTAATAATAATTTCTTTATTTTTCTTGTTCATAAAATGAGAACCTAGAGGTATATTTAAATTAAATAGCGGAATGAAAATATTTATTCTATTCAAACTCTGTCATGAAAGTACAAGAAATCGTATTTCTTCGTTTATAACTTCAAAGGAATTTTATTCTTTATTATTATTATTTTTCTAACTTAGCGATATCATCATTTCTACTCTTAAATTTATTTCTACTAAGTATTTAAATAAAAAAGTTATTTGAACTATTCAATTTCTTCAAATAGTCTAAAGAAAGCCAAACTAAATAAAAATGCATAAATGATGCTTTATTCAGTAGAGAAACTGAGGGATGCAATTTGGCGTATTTCCATTAAGAATTGATATCTTATTTACCCCTTAGGCAGATATTCCTATTTTATCCTCTATTATAAAGATCTTTTATAGCTTTATTTTAATTATACTCTTAAGCTAAAAGGCTTTAATAGTCATAATTAAAGATATACAACAAATATTATTTTTAGGAAATTATAATACCTAGTTTATGCTCCTAGCACAGAGTGTGTTTGTGATTAAGTTAAATGTAAATATTCTAACTTAAAGCCATAGAGGTTATTATAACTAGCAGGAATTAATTATCGAGATAGATAAAAATAATTAAAAGGAAAAAGAACTAAAATATGAAATTTGGTGAATATAGTAGCGTAAAATATATTAAAGAAATATTATTATATCGATATGAAGTAATTAAATAGATACAATGAGGGAGCTGGCTATAAAGCTATATAGTCATTTATTAGTCATTAATAAATAAAATAATTAAGAAATCTCTGATCTGGGAATAAATTAAAGCTTCAAAATGTTTATTTTTAAATATTTGTTAATAAAAAAAAACTAGATATATAGTATAATAATGAATATTGGCAAAACACTTAAAATTCATCATTAATTATGATATAGTAGATTAATTATTTTTAGTTAGAAGCTATTTAGATTGCATAGCTAGCAATATTAGAAAATATTAATTTATTAATACTTAATAACTGTAACTTAGAAGCTATTTCTTTTATTATAAAAATATAAATAAAGCTTTAAAATTTGAAATAAAATAAAATTTCATTTCGCGATGAGACAGGATTGGTTATATTAATAGACAAAATAATTATATCTTTTAAAATTGTTATATACATTTATTTTTCTTATAATAATAATAGGATAAATTAAGTTTAGCAATTTTCGAGGATTTTCACCTCTTCATGCTGGACACCAGATTGTTCCAGTATTAAAAATAAAGTTTTAGATGCCTTTACTCCTCTCTCCTCCCATTACTCTTGTCATTTCTGGATCTAGCCTTATTTCTAATTAAATTTTCTCTTGTAAATGTATCCTTATTCATTTAAGTATAATCTTTCCCTTATTTGTCTCTACTACATTTGTTTTTTCTTCCTCTACTGTGCTTGTATGGTTCTTTATTTATTCCAGTACTACGTCTTGAAATTTTGGAATTCCTTGCAGCGTCTTCATAAATGTTCTGTCGAATTGCAGTAGTAACATTTCTTCACTACTTTTTGGAGTTTAACCTTAGTCTTCCTATTGGTCTCTTCAATCATCATTGGATCTCCCCTTTGTTCATCTAATTTCTTTTCTATTATTTCTAGTCTAATACTCAGATCAGATTGTTTCTGAAGCTAATTTTAGGATTAGCTACTCTGGTCTTAAGATATGTTTCAGAAAGCGCTTAGTTCTCTTTCTTAGGACATAAGTCTGGATTTTATTCCTTTCGCTGAGTTGAGTTTTTTCATCAGTTTCTCATTGTCCTTTCTCAGTTTCCTAACATCTTCCTGGAGGTTTAGTACCACTTTGATGAGTTGTTCCACTCATCTGGCCAGAAGGATTGAACTTTGAGACCTCCTGGTGCAGAGCAGACTTCATCTGCTTTCTTGGCTTCTCTTCTGAGGTTGGAGTTATCTCATGTGTTGTCTTCTGAGCTTGTTTCTGTTCCTCTTCAGGTTGTTAGAGTTAAGAAAAAGGTTAGGGTTAAGGGTAAGAAGACAATCCAAGATTGGATTCAGGTTTCCTCTCCAGCTTTTTGGAGGTGGTGTAGAAACTTCTTTTGAATCCTTCCATTTTTTTATATATAAGTATTATTTTTCTTATTAAATGAAAATTAAATAAGTATACTACAATTGCTATATATCTATCTTAAAATGCTTTAGTTGAGTGATGGATATAAAAGCTTTTATTATCTTTGTATTTTAGGAAGCGTTTCCTCTAATTAAAGATGACCCTAACCCTTTTAGTTAAAATTAATTAATAAATTATCCATACTAGTTTCATGAACTTTTACCATTTTAGAATAACTCTTACTAAAATTTTATATATAAAATAGCTCCTAAGAAATAGCATACCTCTCTAACATTATTTAATAAATATAATAGAGCTTAATGGAAATTTAAAATGTATGAAAGAAAAGCCAGAAAAACCCTAAACATTCAATAATCCAATAGAAATTGAAAAATAACTCTTAAGAAAGGAATTCTCTAACTAAGAGTAATGAAATGATGATATTGCAAGGGAGCAGAACATATATTTAGAAATTCTATCAATCTAAATAAAAAGAATAAAGAATAATAAAGAACAATAAAAAATTAATGGGGAAATATATTTAAAATATATTCCCTCAAGAAGGTTTACTTTATAGAAAAAACATTTCAATCCAATAATGAAGCTCATTATGATTAAAATTAATCAACTAATTCAATAAAAAATGATAGGATCTGACTTATAGGAATAATCCAAGAAAAGTAATCTTAAATTCATCAAGATTCATGACAATGAAGATTCAAGCAAATTCGAAGTGGATACTATTTTTAAACACTGAATCATTTAATCGTGGTGATCCTATTAATGGTGGTACCACATTAATTAGTTATTATTATAAACTCCTAGCAAACTTCTACTGTGAAGAAGAAATTAAACTTAAAATCAATGAATAAATAGCAAAATCATTCGCGATAAATAAAGGACTAAAACAGGGAAGCATAAGGTCGCCATGACTATTTAACTTAATAATAGCAAGACTCTTCCATAGCTTGGAAGATTAAAAGCTAGGAATTACGATAGACTTTAAAAACGAAGAGGGATGAACACAAGAAA
The DNA here is from genome assembly GCA_946699065.1 of Loxodes magnus. Classification (NCBI taxonomy): domain Eukaryota; phylum Ciliophora; class Karyorelictea; order Loxodida; family Loxodidae; genus Loxodes; species Loxodes magnus. The sequence goes on from CAMPDV010000092.1 coordinate 316,923, forward strand.
TATATGCAGGATGTTTTGCATATGCAAATGACCTAGCCTTAATAAGTGAATGAGAATAATTAGAGGAAGTAATCAAAAATTTAACCTCATGGGCAGAAAAATACAAACTGGAAATTGCAGATAAAACAAAATGAATGATATGAAAAGCAGCAGAAAATAGAAACTGAGAAAATATAGGCAATACTATTGAGGTGGGAAATTTAAGAATCGAAAGAGTAACGTCCTTTTAGTACCTAGGGCATATAATAGAAGAAACCATCAGCTTTGAAAAACACATGGAGAACAGACTAGAAGCAGCATAAAAGATGTAAACATGAATACTGGGTAAAATAACAATGAATAAGGGATTAACACCATATAATGCAGGAATAATGATGAAAACGTTCGTAAGCTCAGTATTCAGCTATGGGACAGAAATTATCCCATATTGTGAATAATTTGTAGGAAAATAAGTGATGGAACAATTAGAAATAATATAGAGAAGATCTTTACGAACAATCATAGATGCCCCTTTCTAAGTGTAAAATGAGATGCTAGAATACGAGTTATAGTTTATGAAATAAAAACATTACCTATGGCAGAAAACGTTGAGATTAAGAGGCAGACTAATAGGTAACTAAGGAAAAACAGTAGATGAATTAATGTTCGACCTAAGTAAAGAAGAGAACTTTATTTTTGAACAATACTGCACGACAATAAAATTAGAATTAAAAATTTAAGACAAAAATATATTTATAGATGATGGTAATAATAATCAAAAAGGGAAGAAAAACATTAATCGTGCAATTTGAAAACATAGAGTATACATAGAAGATAGAGAAAGAATGGAGTAAATGATAACAACTCTACAGTATAGAAAAACATGATTTGATGAATATGTAGTAGGACCACCCAACTACCTGAGATACAATAAAAATAGAAAGAAGAAATATGCTACATATTTAGAATAAGAACGAGATGTAATGGGAGCCAGGATTGTTTAAAAGAAAGACACCTAGTTGCGACAAACAAATGCCCTTTCTGTAATGATGCAAGAGAAAAAGAAAGGCATATCATAGAAAAATGCTCAGAATACAAAGAAAGTAGATAAATATGTATTAGAAAGTTAAGAACAATAGGAGTAGAGAGACAAGGAATGGAACTATTTGATATAATATGAGGTACGGTAAAATTCGAAAAATTCATTAGAACCTAAGAAGAGTAAAAAAGAGCTAAAACTGACTTGATAATAAAAGATTATCAAAAACATATTAAAAAAAAGAAAAAAAGGATACTTAGAAAAGAAAATTGAATGAAAAAAAGAAATAGGAAAATATTATAGAGCAGGAAAAGGATAATTTTTATGAGTTTATAAAAGCTTGATTAAGAAGAAAAGAATTAGAAACGAAAATTAGCAAAGTATATAAAAAAAATAATGGACACTTGTAACAAAGAATCAGAAAAACGTAGATAGATAGAAGACAGAAGAACAAGAGATAATGAAGAAGAAAATGATGAAGATATGGAACTAATAAGAGAAGAATTTTTATTACCTGAAGGCTTACTTGAAGAAATAGACATGTATTGAAACATTTATTAAAGAGCTGCGCACCAACGAGGTGCTACGCGCTCTATAATCAAATTTATTTATTATTTATTTATTTATATTCATTCTTAAGGAAAATTTATTGAAATTTTTTCAGTTATAATGTAAAATACATATAAAGCCTTTCTTATTCCTTCTTATAATAACTAAAAATATTTTATTTGATATTATTTTTAAATAAAAAAGTATTTTAATTCTTTTATCTTTCACCTATTTCAACTATTATCTATTATTTGTTTTAAATCGCTTTAGAAATTAGTTTCTATGCTTCTATCTTAAAATAATTATTTTTTAAAGCAGTTATTTTAATATTCCTGCCTTTTTATTCAAAACGAAATAAATATTTTTTATCTTTTGCCTTTAAGATATAATATTAAGGCTAAATATTATTTATAGAATTCATTATTTAGATTTGTTTTCAAATTCAAATAACTCAAGAATATATCTCATATACTTAATAAATATACCTAGTTTCTTTTTACTAATATCTATACATTTGGTATCTTAATAACATATGAATACGAATATAATTTTCTAACTCATTTCATAATTAATGCTATATATGCTTAAATGAACTTTTAGTTGATGTATTTAAATTTGAATAAATAGATTTTAAAATATACTTAGTTAGTACTATATAACTCTAAAGCCTAAGTTGCATCTCTTTCTATTTTTTAGTATAAGAACTAATTTTATTTGTTTGATAATACTTAGCTTTAAAATATTTTATCATATTTGTTTAGTTCATTTTATATCTACACTCCAGTTTTTTTTATTGCCTGTATTTTATTATTCACCTTTAATTGATCCATATAAAGTTACTAGCCTATTAATTATCACTTATCTTTTGAAATTTTTAAATATACTGTGAATGTTAAATATTTGTAGAATAAATCCCAAAGCAAATCAGTTAATTTTTCACAATATTACTATTTTTTCTTTCTTATTTGGATAAAAGATTAAAACTCTAGTTATATCTAATTTTTTTGCTTCAGCTGTAAACTAAATTTTGTTTCTTTTCTTTTAGATATTTCCAAAAGTTATTTATAATTCCCTTTTATTTTAATTTATTTGTAGTATATTAGTTTATCTAGGCTATTTTCTTTATAATTTTATAGAATGTACTTTTATCTGCGACTTGTAAAGCTTTCTACAGATTTTGCTTATTTTATAAATTATTTCAGTGTTTTTAAACATTTTTTTCTTTTTCATCTATTAGTCCTCTGTCTAAAAAATTAGCCTCTTTTTATTACATTTATAAAGGCTCTCAATATATGAGTTTGAAATGTAAGGTGAAAGGTATTCTCTTTTTGCTAAGTTTTTAAAATTGGTACTGTTTAGTTTTTATATCAGCGCTACTCTCATTCTTCTCACAAATATCTAAACTATAAGATACAAGCATTAAGGAATAAAGAACACTGATTGTTGATATTAGCTTGATAGAATATAATTATTCAGTTAAAAAGCTGACTAGAGAATCTTAATGAAGAATTGTAGTTATAAGCAATATAAGATTTAGCTCTGCTGAATTTTATTTTTAAGATCATAATTTTTATTTAGAGATCTGGTAATTCAAAATGTTAAACAGTCTCATTAATTTAGCCTGGAAAGATCTTAATCAAACTTAATTTTTTAATTAACAAAGCTAGATTATTATTCCTATTATCAGGTCTCTTTCTATTAATTTCCTACTATTTAGATTTTACTGATATGGTAAGAAAAAATACTTCCCAGATAGTTGCATTTCATTCATTATTATTTCACTTTTTGTTGCTTAGCAAGATATCTATCATAAGCACTCCTTATTTCCTATCTAAAAACTAAAAATAGATAATTCATAAATAATCGAATCTAGAGGACATTAGCAGTATAATTACAAAGCATAAGGTGATGATAAAATTAGTTCCTTAATCTACATTTATCATTTCAAAATACTAATTCTATCTATAAATCTAGCAAGTAGGAAAGTGGTTAGTCGTAATATCTATTTTATAGTGACTATTAGAAGGAAGAATCTTAATTATTGCTAATGTTTCCCTTAAGTAATGTTGCATAGCTTGAAATAATTAAATCAAGGGTCCAAATTATTAGCTATCAAGTATATAAAGCATAAATATTCTGCTTTATTCTAACTATAGATGCTTTCGTGGTCAAGTAAATTAGATTTTAATTGATTTTTTCCCAGTTAATTTCATAGTAATTTTTAATAAGAAATGATAGCTTAATATATAGCCGTCTAAAACTTAAAATTTCCAAGTAAAAATTGCTTAGAACTAAACCTAGTAAAAGGATTGAAATTTAATTGCAAGCTATTTAAAAACTGGATAAATAAATAATCAAAAACTAGGAAAATAAAGAAGTAAAAAATAGGATAACAAGCTATCTAAAAATCTGAATATTTTAACCCGAAACTATTTATCTAATTTCCCAGAAAAGAAAACAAAGAATAAACTTAAAAAGATAACTAAAGGTTACAGCAATGAATAAGATTTCTATTGAAAGATCCTTTAACTAAGATATATAAACTTAAATTTATAATATCACCTTAATTTTTATCATCACAGGAGAAGAATGGAGATAAGTAAAACCAAAAGCATCCAATAAAATTACCCTGCAATAAATCTCTATAATCTAAACATTATTTAATAAGGAAAGCATAAAATATAATAAATAATTATTATAACACAGTTTACTAGGAAAAAAGAGAATAGATAATAGGTTTATTTTCATAAATATAAACAAATTTGAAAGAGCTTATAGCTTTATTTAATGTAACTATTCTTTTATATATATCACTAATAATCTAAACTAGAGAAAAATAAATTAAGTATATTATTTTTTAGGATTAAGTTTGAGAAGGGATAGACTGTATATAATAAATTTCTATAAAAGTATTATTTAAAGTATTTGATTGTAATTTAATAGTTGGAAAAATATTGAGATAAGGATTTATTTATCTGGAGTAAAGTAATTTTAAATGATGGGAATAAGAATGATTACATTAAAAGAGAATTTAAGATATGATAACGAAAGGTAGTAAGGTAGATAATATAAATTAAGTGATTTTTATAGAAAGTGCTTCTGAAATTTTTTAATTAATGCTTCATCAAAGCTATATACTTTATTTTTTTCCAAAACTAGCAAATAAAGAATTAGTGTAAGAAGATTGAGCTTATTTTAATCTTAGGGTATAATATCTTTAATAGATAAGCTTGCTAGAAGATTAATAAATAATAATAAATAAATAAATAAATTTGATTATAGAGCGCGTAGCACTCTCGTTGGTGCGCAACTCTTTAAAAAAAAATGCTTCATATTGACAAGAATGTTTGTTACTGATAAAATTGTCAGATACTGGTAGACCTTGTTCAATACTGGTATAATTATTCAGTACTGATAAAAATGTTCAATACTGATATAATTTTAGAATACTCGTAATCTTTAATACTTGCTGGAGGTCCAAGGACATGGCAGGATTGTGTCTCATTGCATCACCAAAGCAGAGGACGACATGTGTCAATTATGGGTACTTAAATTCTCCACCTCTGATGAAGCTCGCAATATTATTTCTTTTTCGTTCCAGTATTAAAAATAAACGAAACCAAGTCAAGCCAACGTCGAAGGTCTAAGAATCTTATGTCTCGAGGCCAAACCAAAGCAGAGGAAGACATAAAGTCGATTATGGGTACTTAACTTCCCCAACCTCTGATGAAGATGACCTTGTTGTTCACCTTCGAACAACTTTGGCGGTTTTAAAGAAATATTATTATATAATATAATAAAAAGTTAATAACTTTCCTTTTAAATCACAAGAGACTATTAAAAGTCTTCGAGCAAAAACTGTTTATAAGATAAACTTAAAGATTCAGGAAATGGAGCTTACTTTTATTCAATCATTAAAATAAGTAAAATCAAGAAAAACAAATTAGCAACAACTAAAATTCTAAGTTAGGAAATACTTACTCACATTAAAAAAGGATTAAGAAAGCAGCTATATAGCACACTAATTTCTTAAGAGTTCTCCTAATCATATTCTTTATAACTATCTTCCATTTCGTAAAAATAGCTCCCCAATAAATTATTATATATCCCTAGTTATAATATATTACTATTAAAAGAATTTTTATAAAACTAAACAGTGAAATTCAAACCTTTTATGTCTTAGAAATTTTAATTGCATAGCTTTCGTTTGAGATTGCTTAAGGAAATATAATAAATATTATTTATAAAATCTAAAAATAGTTAATACTTAAGGAAAAGGTTGAGTTAGAAGAAAATAAAAATTATCTTTTTTAAAAGAACTTTTAGTTTGATATGCTTAAGCTATCTTTAAGCATAGATCATTATATTAAAATAAAATTTATGCTGTATCATGCTTGACTTGGAGGGTTAAGAAAGTGTTAAGAATGCTCTTTCATTTATCATTAGCTTAGTTAATTTTTTTTCTAGGAATAACTAGAAAGCGATTTCTCATCCTCCATTATCGAAAGTTAAATTTCTACTCGATTTGATAGGAGACATTTAAGCAATTTCCTTAGCTATCTTCAATTCTCCTTAACAAAGCAAATAAACTTAGTAATCTAAAGAAATATAGCTTCTTAGCAGGCTACACTATATCCCTTTATCTAAACTAATATTATTAGAAATTAAATAATATGATGCTACGTGCAGTTTACCTCATAATGCTTCTATTAATAACTTGAAAGTTCTAATGCTAATTTATATAAAAAGATATATAACCATTATTCTTCTTTGATATTATTAGATAAAAAGAAAATAATTAAAATTTCAGCACTTGCAATCCAATTTTTTCAAAAGTTAAATATAACAACTAGGGACATATAACCTTTAAAAATTTATTTTGATAAATTTTAACTAGCATTGATGTTTCGATCTTATATCCTCAATTTAATCCCTTAAGATTCAAAATTTAATTGAGTATATTTTTAACTTCTTAAGCAATGTAATAACTTAAAAAGCTTCTTTGCTTATTTTAAGTTTTAATTTCTAATCTAGTTTCTTTTTACTTAACTAAAAATTAAAAGTGAGCTAATGTTTATTAAGCTTTTAGATTATATATGCATTTTTCTTTCATTGAGTGGCATATACTCTAAAATTAATAAGTTTTATCTAAAAATTAAGATTCTATAAGGGGCAAATTTATACTTAAATCAGAGCGATAGTGAAATAATCCATATCCTTAAAAAATAATTTTAAGCTTAAACTTCTGCTAATTATTCATTAAACATGCTGCTAATACACTCAAGCTAAATAAACAAAATTAAACTTTTATTAATTTATTTTATAAAGACCTAAGCTCTTAAATGTAGCCATTAATAATTAATAGCTACTTATCTATTTAGCTTATTTGATTTAAATAAGGATTAAAGTCTTAATTTAATTAAAGATATTGATTTATTTTAATTTCGTTAAGTATTTTTTATTTTCCTATTATTCATTTATAAAATTCCTTTCCTTACTTTTATTCTCTTTTAGTCTCTCTTTGTTATCAATTATTCTTGGTTGCTAACAGATCAAAATTTAAGAACTATACACACAGGATAGAATGCTACGAAAATTTACTTAAAGGATTTAATTTCGGCTAATTTAATGTAGGACCTTAAAAAGGTTGATCTATTGGTGGCTATTATTTTACCTCAAGTAAAAATCTCTAGTCCCTTTTAAAAGTCGCAGGAAGTAATGGATTATTGAGCTTTCTTATAATCCATCAATTTCCTAATTACAATGATTGATTAGTACAAATGAAACCTAAACTGCAGCCTTAAACTCTAATTGAGCAACTTATAATAGCAACTTTGTAAGTTATGTAAGCATGTCATACTGAATCTCTTCATAAGCAAAAACACTTAGAATCTGCTAGTTTGCATACAATAGTACTTAAGCAACTTGCTCTGATTTTTAACTAACAGGCTAATTTTTGAATAACTTAGACTAGTTAGTAATAGGATTAAATTTAGCAGGAGCATCTTATTATGTTACTTTCATTACATCTGAAGCAGATCTGGCTAACTTTATATGAAACGAGACTTCTCTATCAAATATTTGAAATACTCCATGCAATTAAATTTGCGACAATATTTGCACTCCAGGTTGGCTTCCTGATATGTCTGCATGTATTTCTACTTAGTTTTACGAAATATAAAGCCAATCATAGGTACATTAATTTGATGGATCTGGAACACTAAACACTGGATATTATAAATGAGCTGCTAATAATTAAACTATCTTTAATTATGAGCAATTTCTAAGACCATTTACCATTATTTTTTGGATAAGTAATCCAATCACTTAAAATGGTCAAGGTTTACTGCTTTTATTGAATGGAAGATAAACTGGATAATGTTCCGGAATAATTTAAGCAATGACAATTTAAAAATCTTAATCGAACAATATATTAAAATCATATTTGTTATCTACAGATGGAACTAGCAGTTCGAACTTAATATAAATACCTTCAAGCTATTAAAATTTAGTTATTGGCTTTTCAGTTCACCAAAACAAAGCTAATTATACTCATTCAATTTGTGTTTTTGATTAAATTTTTGGAAATTCTTCATGTGCTACCTAAATTCAATCTGGTAAAAATCCCTGTAGTCTTTTATGAGATTCTTCTGCTTACATTTACATAGGAGGAGCTCCAGCATAAATATGGTAATATACTTAAATAAATATGAGCTTTACAAAACTAAAAATCTATCCTCATCTAGGATTCTCCGAAAAAATGCTAAAGTAAATAGTGAGAAGTGACAATTATTATGAAATAAATAAAAATAAAAATGAAGGAATTAATAGATGCGATGATAGTATAGATTATGCTTATGTATATTTTAAATTAATTGAAGAAGGTAGATACTTTTAGAGATCTTAAATATATCTAGGAACTGATAGTTTATGAGGTACTCAATATACCTATGTCAACACAAATACTTTTACTTTCGTTTTTGGTATGTTATTATATGAAAATGTGGATACCTTAGGTATTTTTTCCATTTTATGCTCAAATAAAACGTGAAATTTTTAATTCAATCCAAGCGCTAATCAATTCTAAGCTAGCGGTCAATAATTTCCTTCTTTTGAAAGCAAAAAATATAAATTTAAATGAATTGAAATTGCAAATGAGCAATCAAGCAATAAAATAAAGTTATATAATAAAGATTGAGGAAAGCCAAATGTATATTAAGAGATAAGTGGTGCTTAAACATTAGCTTGCAATAGAACTCAATTTTCGATTTTATTAGGTTAAGATACAACAATAAATTAGAAAAATTAAACAGCTCTTATGGATTTATATAATTTTAGGTTCTATTCTTCAATTAGTCTATCATTAAGTTATATTTTATCTCTATTTAATGAAACATGCCATCCATCTCGTGGAGGTAGTATATGCTTTGGACCTAGAAGTATTGATTGCCATTATTCCAATCTAGAATATATTTAGTTATCAGATCTTGACTATGCTCTTGATTATACTATAAATAATCCTTCATTTGATGTTTAATGACTAAAAGGAAAATCTTATACATCAATGAATGCCTTTACTTTTCTAATTGCTTGAAAAACTGTTTATCCGTAATCATTTACAAATTTAAAATGCTTTTTTAGCATGAAGGTTCCTTTTTCCAATGATTATATTTTAAAAATATGCGAAGATAGTTCAAATAATATATAAATATATGAAGTCAGCGATGGAATCGATACTTGCATATCTGAACCTTTTAATTATCAATAAGATAATTCTAGTATTTTACTTTTAGTTATGTGATATCATTATAACACTAGTACATTTTTACTTACTAAGATGGGATATATTTACAAATGAGCATCTAATCAATGGGTATATTAGACAAATATTAATAATTATACTAATGCATTTTGCAATATTACTAATTGGGATTGAATAAATATCTCGCCAACAACTTTCCAAATAGAATTTGAACCTGATGATTAGGTTTACGATAAATAAATATATGATATAAAAATATTTCCGTACAAGATAATTTCTAAAGACGAACTAGTGGAAGATTTTATTCCTTGATATTCATAATAATTTTAAACCTGTTCTGAAAGATGTTTAAACGATACTTTTTGTACCTTTATGACTGATTTAGGTTGTATAGATTCTTGAAATCAAACTTGTTCTTCTCCTAATTATCATAAAAATCCATAAGATTCTTGTAAATGCTTTCCAGCAAATGCTCTGTCAAATAGTAAGTGCTATGCGTGCTATTGAAATCATTTAACTTGCAATACTCCTTTTTATAATGATGCTTTAAAATGTAAAAGCGGATTTTATTTATATGATAAGTAATGTTATAGTGTATGTCCGAATAATCTTTATGCAAGAGGATTCGAGTGTAAATAATGTGATGAAGCAAATTGTAAATCCCCTTCTGAAAATTGCGATCATACTTGTGCAACTTGCAACGGAAATTCAGATAGTGATTATTGGGCATGTTTTGAAGTCCATAAATATAATCCTAACTGGCCTTATAAAGGAAAATGTGTTTGTACTCTTGGATATTAGTTTGGAACAACTAACTAAACTAGTTAATGTATGAAAAAAGAATTGGTTCCGAAGATGTGCTACCTATTACCACTTGTAATACTTCTTCTTATATTAACCTTACAAACTCTCAATTAGATTCTATTTCATTTCCAAGACTTGGAGAAACTGAGAAAAATTGAGCAAACTTACTTGGCACCTCTTTAAATAAAAATGGATTTACATTAGATTTTTGGTTAAATATTGGAAACAATTCTAAAATGATATTTTTCTAAATAAAAGATATCTCAAGAATATTCCTTTAATTAGCAGTAGACTCAAATATATCAACTTTATAACTTATAACTGAATTACGCAGTAGATAAAGTATTTAATTTTCATACTATGACATAGCGATATGACATCACTTCATGTTAAGTTTTTCTATAAACGAAACGTTATACTGCTACTCAACATTCTATTTTCCAAGTTATTGCGGAAATTCTAAAAACTTTCAAATGTTAGGAACTTCAAATGAAAATGATACTTTAACTATTGGTGATGGAGTTTCAAAAGAATATTAAAAATATACAGGCAAAGTTTTGGCTATGCGCCTATATAACGTTTCTTATGATAATAGTTTTAATTTAAGCTATTTTGAAAATCAATTTACCTGCCTTACTCTAAAAACTCCTTGTTGGTAATCTTGCTCAGGAACTTGCTCTGATGCAGATCCGAAATTAACAACAGGATGCAAAGTTAACTAACCTATCATACTATTTAATAGCACCAATTATTATATAAATTAAGATAATTAATATACTATATATGGATACAGTAATATCTTCAAAGGAAATTTATTGAATAAAGAGTATACTTATTATTAGTTTTGAAGTATACTTCTTAAGTAATAACTCATATTACATTTTTCAGATATTAAATGTTGGGTAATGCTATAAAAAATTTCCCATATGAATAATCAGTTCAACATTGAAGTAGATTAAGCTGATAGCAATTTTGATTGATTTTATCAAATCTTAATACCTTCTTATTCTTCTACAATCTAAGCTTTTGTTAGTATTTATATTCATAGTATGGAAAGTAATTAGTATTATTTATAAGTATGTATAGTTCTAAATCCAGATATTTACTGTGTAGAAATATATGAATTATCAGGATAAAATTGCATACCTAAACTAAATTATGCTTCTAATAGCTACTTATTGTTTAACTCTTCAGTTTAGTATTCAATACAAGATTTTATGGTTTATGATCTTTCTTAATCTTTAAATGTTTAATGTGGAGTCAATTAATATAATAAGCTATTCCAAAATTATGGATTTTGCCAGTGTTCTCTTTGCTATATAGGAACTAATTATTCTGTTAATTCTTTTGGTTGTGATGTTTATACTCCAAATTTTACTCTAAGATATCCTGTTTCTAAGTGCATTTTACCAAGCGACTATATTTATATTACTGAAATAGATTAATATACTGGAAACTAATTCTAAGAAGGAACTGATGAAGCTTTAATATCATCATTTAATTATAGAGTAAGCAATATATCGAATGATAATGGATTTATGCTTGACTTCTGATTTAAATTAATAGGAAAATCAAATATGAACATTCTAGAGATTCATAACAATTCTAATGTATTTCTTTCTATTGGAATTGATCAAGTTTAAAAAGCTCTTTATTTTTATAAGGAAAGATAATATACTTACCAATTTTATGGTCCCTATTGTTCCTAAAATATATAACACCATATAGTTGTCAGTTTCACTAGCTCAGAAACATTTTATTGTTACTCTGCATATTTGTTTCCATCTACTTGCTAGGTACATCTTTTTTATTTGACTTTAAATTAGTTAAACTCAGATGATAAATTAATTATAGGTAATGGGAATTTAACTGGATATTCTGAGTTAGATGGAATAGTGTTATCTCTTAAATTTTCAGGCTAATATCATACTTTAATATCCTTGACAGAAACTTAATTAGACTGCTATTCTTTAAATTCTCCATGTTGATTAAACTGCAAAGGATAATGCAAAACTAACGATCCAACATATTCAGCAGCAACATGTTCATTTAACATTCCAAATATCTTGATAAATAATATCTATTAAACGTATGGTAGTAGTTCTAAAGTCTTTTACGGAAACAACGAATCTATTTTTTATTACGATTTGTTTATGTAAAATACATTAAGATATTAATTTTTGGTAAACCTTACATATAATGCTACTACCTATAACTTCTTTCAATTGAAAGGAAATTAAGATTCTTGCAATGTTACTATGAGTATTAAATAAAGTATTCTTGAACTGAGTTCTTCCTTCACAAACTCTAGATAAATATAAATATAAGAATTTAACTCTGGAGCTATGTAGTTCAGAATTTAATATTAATCATCTTATGCTAAATCTTCAAATGATTATGTAATTAGATGATGTGTTATACCAGAATTCCATAAAAACCCTTAATAATGCTTATCATTTTAAACAGGAGCTACTTGTAACATCGAATAGAGCTCTTCTAGTTTAATTTCATTTCCTTACTCACCTGTAAATTATCAAGTCGCCTGATTTGATTTATTTAATTTTGAATTTAAAGAAAAAGATTGCTTTTTAAATTAAACTTATAACCCTAATTATGATTAAATAGGACTATGTATATGTAGTTTAGGTTATTTATATAATATAGATACTTAAAGCTCTTTTACTGCTATTTGCAATAGTTCTCCTCTCCCTAATATTGAAACAATAAGTGGTAGATATCCTCTAAAGGGTTGTTTATATCCAACTGATTTCAAAGAAATATTGATTAATAATTAAGTAGCTGATAGCTTTATTACTGGGGGAAATAAAATGTCAACAAATTTCTCCTTTAAATATCTTCCTTTGAAAGTTCCGATGGGTTTATAGTAACTTTCTGATTAAAATTAAGTTTAAATACTAAAAATACAACTGTTTTTGAGATAACAGATTCTAATTCAGTATTTCTATCTTTCTCATGCTTAATGTACTAAAGTGTATTTTTGTTCTTTACATCTAGATCTTAGCCAAATAGCACGTTCAAAGCTCCTTATTATGATAAGAATACTTGGCATTTCCTAGTAGTTGGCTTTTCTAGTAATGGTAGTAAATATTGTGTTTCTACTTATGTAAATTCTGCTTCTTATTGCTTTAATTAAAATTTTTCATTAAACCTTTAGTAATCAAATTCTAATGATACAATAACTTTTGGAGATAATTCATTCATTGGAAGTGAGTTTACACTTGAATCTTTTGAAGGATAAATTTTACATTTTCAAATATTGGGAAAATCACCTAACTCTATATAGCTAGATGAACAAATGGTTGATTACTGATCTTTAAGAACACCCTGTTGAAAATATTGTTAAGGAGAGTGTTTGAAATAGGATCCATAAAACATTCCAGGCACAACTTGTACAACTAATCAACCTCATGATATTATAACAAGCTAATGATAAACTGTAAATGCAAATACTGGATACTCTTATTATGGAAGTGATTCCAAACTATTCAACTATAATACATTTTTTTAGGATGTAGCTATATATAAGTTCTAATTGAGTATAGATCTTAGTTCACAATATAGTTATGATATTTTCTGAATTAAAGACTTTTATAATTAGACTTCTCTAAACTTAGTTTTTACTTAGTAAACATTTATTCTTCATATTAATGATAGTATAAATAGATTTTAGATTGATATAAGCATAAGCTACTAAAGTATTTAGGTAATTAGAATAGAAATATATAGTATTTGAGACTCTATTAAAAATAATTAATAAATCAAACTATGTGTAGCTAAAACTAATTTTGAGCCAGTCTGTCAATAGAATTAAACTAAAAAGACTACCAAGCTATAACATTTTTCAGGTAGTTATATGTAATTTCCAAATAATAATAATACTTTTTAAGTAAATAGATTTTATGTCTATTCGTTCCCTCCATCATGTTCTGATTAGCCACATAAATATAATCCTTACTGACCATCTCATGGATTTTGTATGTGCTCTCTTGGTTATTAAATGTATTTATTTGATAGCGATTATATGACTTGCATTTATTCAAATATTCAACCAATTTATGATTCCTCTTATACTGGAAGATATCCTATACCCTCTTGCATTTATCCATCTAAATGAGTAGAAATCAATATTAATGGCAAGATAAATTAAGATACTTAGTTCTATTTTGTTGCAGGTATAGATGAAGGGAGTATCAATTTTACTTAGTTAGTATCAGGATAAATTCCATTTGATAATGGTTTTATATTCACATTTTGATTCAAAACTTAATATGCAAATGCTAAAATGACCATATTGGAAATAAGTTAATCAAATAATAATGTATTTCTAAGTATTAGTTTAAATACAATACAGGGAATACTTTTAGTCTACTCAGAAAGAGTTACAACATAATAATTTAACGTTCCCTATGATTCCTCAAACAACTGACACTATATAGTAATAGAATTTTCTTCATAATCAACACTTTACTGCTATTCTAGTTAAGCAAAACCTTCATTTTGCTTTTCTAGAAACTTTTAGTTAAGTTTAAATAATTTAACATCTAATGATTGGCTTTATATAGGAAAGGGAACTAATCCAAATTATGGAGAATATGTTGGGTATTTACTAGCAGTAAAACTATTAGATGCTTAATTTAATTCCTTAGGATTAAATTAAAATATAGTAGATTGTTGGACAACGTATACACCATGTAGACTCAAATGCTAAGGCACTTGTAGTATCAGCGATCCTCAATATGATACAAATACTTACTGCAAATAATATAAGCCTTATATATTAGTTTAAGATACTTTTTAAACATGTGATAATAAGAATAGTCTCCTCATTAGTGGAAGTGATTATACTCAATTTTATTTTGATATGCTAAGCTATGATTACTTTAAATATCAATTTTGAATCTAATTGACTCGCACACCAACAAACTATACAGTGTTTAAACTAGAAGGAACAAATTAAATGTGCTAAATGACTCTTACTGTTTAAGATAATAATTTTAAAGTTTAAATAAAAGCTAATAGCACATATGATTATTAAATAACTTTACTATATTTTTAAAATCAAATGAAGTTCAGAATGACAATGGAGAACTAATTAAATGGAACATATTATCAATTTACATGATGTATAGCTTATGATAATATAATAATAAGCGAAACTAAAAATTGTACTAGTGGAATTTAAAATACTATATGCAATATTCAACATTCTAATAATAGCTTTATTCTTTTTCCTTCAACTCCTTAATTGGATATTTTTTATCAAGTTGCATTTGTAACACTTCAAGACTTTTCAACTGAAGATAATTGTTCTTTTGCTTAATACAATCCTTATTATCCTACTCAAGACGATTGTGTCTGCTCGCTTGGATATTTAATAATTTGGTAGGAGGAGGAATGAATCAAGTTAAGTGTGAAGAGCAACCAATTAAAGTAATAACAGATTCAAATAGCTCGAATAGATGACATTTAACTACTTGTAACTACCCTTAAACTTGAGTATCAATAGAAATACCAAATGGAGTAAATTAAAGGATAGAAACTAAATTTACCTCAGTAAATGATGTTATAAGTACAAATTTATATAAGCTAGCATCAGACTTGATTCCCTTTTCAAATGAATTTATATTATCTTTTTGGTTTTAAACTTCAGAACTTTCATCTTAAATGCGTATGATTGAAATAAGAAGACCAGATAACAATGTTTTCCTAAGTATTTAAGTGGATACATTTTCGCAATCTTTACTATATTACTCTGAAAGAAGCACAACTCAGACTTTTAAGACACCTTTTGATGGTTCAAATAATTGGCATTATATAATAACAGGCTTTACTTAAGCAAGCACATTATACTGTTATTCAAGCTATATAAAACCTTCATACTGCTTTTAAAAATATATGAGACTTTCTCTTAGTAATTTACAATCAGACGATATAATTTATATAGGTGATGAAATACATAGTATACTTTCTTTAAAGGAAAGCTTATAGCAATTAAAATAATGGGGGGTCATACTTAAATATAAACTTAGACTAAGAGGTTGCAGATTGTTGGACAGTTTAAACTCCTTGTTGACTTAATTGTAATGGTTAATGTACAAGCACCTTATATATTCAATACATCTTAGGAGAAACTTGCATTTAGCAAAATATTAATTTTTAAAATACAACTTAATTGCCTGCGAGTGATTAAGCATATGAACTATGAGACTATAATAAACATTTTTACGACTTATTTATTAGCCATAGTTTCATAGGAATATCTTACTGATGCTTTTTAAATGCAAGCAATTATGAGAGGACAATATTTAGGTTATTAGGAAAATAATGCTAAATAAGTATAAAAGTTACTAATGACGAATTTACTCTAGAAAATAGTGCTTCATATGGAGATTCATTACTAATAACGGTTCCAATATAAGATATGCAAAATATTAATTTAAAATATGAAGTAACAAAGAAATCTACTTATTTATTTTAAGTCTCTTTTTGTATATAAACGCTTTAATAAGACGAATTTTAGATGTGCTCTTAAAAAACAGTTACTTCAGTTTGCAATCTTTATCATGAATCAGGAAGTATATAAATTCCTTAAGCTCAGCCAAATTATTATTTTGCTGATTTAGTCATTTATTTTTATTCCCTCTAATGCTAGCTAGCTTAGCATACTTATAAACCAAATTATGACCTTTAAGGGGAAATGTGTATATGTTCGCTAGGATATGAAAGTTATTATGATAGTAGTTTACATATATGCTAGCGTAAATATATTATTTCTAATATAACAGACTTAAGATGGAGTGGAAGGTTTCCTATAGCATATTGTAATTATCCCAGGGACTTTGTCAAAATAGACATTCCTGGAAGTGTTAATCAAAATAATGGATATACTTTTACAAGCGATATAAACGATTAAGTCAGTACTAATTTTTATAACTTGGTGAAAAATATTATCAATAATAATGGCTTTACTATGTCTTTCTGATTCAAGCTAAATGTCAATGATTAAAACATGATAATTTTAGAAGTTAATAATAATAATAATAATAAATGGCTTACCGTTCTAATAAATACTTATCAGAGCATTCTAATTTTCTACACAGAAAGGAAATAAAACAGATCTTTCGCAATTCCTTATTATGATGAATAATAATGGCATCATATAGTAGTTGGCTTTGAGAGTAATAATACTTATGCTTGCTATTCTAGTCTTACATTCCTTCATTTTGTTACGCTCGTTCACATTTCTCTCTTACTTTAGATTCTTTAACTTTGAATAATACTATTAAAATAGGTGATGGAAGTTATACTGCTTATACAGGTTTTTAAGGGTAATTATTAGCCTTAAGAATAATGCCATAAACAAAAACTGATTTATAACTCAACTAAGTTAAAGTTGACTGTTGGACTGCTTTCACGCCCTGTATAAAATAATGTGCTGGTTAGTGCTAATCACTAACAGATGTTTAACTTTCTTGATGCGTTTAAAATAAATATATAGGACTATTGGATAATACATGAATATCAATCGACCAAAATAACTAAATTAACAAATATTTCTATGATCCAAATATATTCTACTACGATTTATTTGAGCAGGGATTTTAGGAAATTAGATTTTAAATAAAGATAACTAATAACACTAACCAATTTTCTCTTTTTAGACTAGTAAAGAATTCAGCTTGCAATATTACTCTAACTGTTATTTCTTTTTAGTACACACTATAGATAAATATGGGGGAAAATATATCGTTGCACTTAATAACGTTAAAAGATGCTGAAGCTAATGATTAATATATAGTAACTTTATAAACAAAATTTTTAAGTGATAAATATGAATTACTCTGATGTTTATAAGCTCCTGATAAAGACCACGATTGTATATCTTAAGTATTTCCAGATGCATGCTTATTGAGACATTCAACTGAAGATTATTTATAATTTCCTTACAGTTCCGTTAGTTATGGTCTTAGCTAATTAACTTTTTGAACATTTTAAGAGAAAAATTGTCCTTTGAATGCATTTAGATAGTATATAACTGCATATCCTTGCATTTGTAGTCTAGGATATAAGCTTGAATAAAATGGAGAATCAGGGCATTACGAAACATTTGCTTAAGAACCAACATAATAGTAAGCTTAAAGGATTAAAGATTAGTAAATAGACTTCCAATAAAGGCTTACACTTATCCTCACTATATGCCAGTTAATATAGAGTAAAACATAAATTAACTAACTGCATTTCAATTTTTAGACACTATAAAAGATGAAGGAAAAATAGATTTTTATAGCTTAGTCTACGACACTAAAGATGCAAGTGGATTTACTTTACTCTTTTGGTTTAAACTTTCTATTGATAATAAAATATGATAATTATGGAAATTAAAAGAACTAAAAATGTATTTTTATCAGTGAATATAGATAACTTTGCTAAAGCTATCTTATTCTGATCTAATCGGGCAAATAGACAGGGAATCGCAGTTCCATTTTATGAATTTAATGAAAGACACCACATTTTTACTTCTTTTTCTGATGAATATACTAAATATTGCTATTTTCATATGGATTTCCTAGTTATTGCTATATAAGAGATTTTAAGTTAAATTTTGAAAGTTTAATTTCTGGAGATATTTTAATAGTAGGTGATGGTACTTACAGTAATTATAAGCAATTTAAAGGAAAAATAATAGCTGTAAGAGTTATATAAAACACATTTTCTTAGTTAAATTTAAATGAAAGATACGCTGATTTTCTAACATCTTATACTCCATGCTAATTGAGTTGTTAGTGTGATTAAATAACTTTAAATTCAGATTGAGATTAAATTTGCTCTCCTTGTAGATAATAAATACCATATTGTAATTTATGTGATCAAAATACTAAGCAATGCTGATAATACCAAAGTGGATATTTTTTGGATATATGGAATAATTGCTAATCATGCCAGTAGATTCATTAGAATTGTATGTAATGTAAAGATTCAAATATTTGTACTAAATGTGAAAACTAGAAATTGTATTAGAATACATGTGTAGACAGATGTCCTTCAACAGATTAGGATAAGAATAATAGAGGAATATGTGAATCTTGTGATTTAGAAATACCAAAATGTAGAGAGTGCTCAGAAGATGGGCAATCTTGCTACTAGTGTTTTGAACCTTATATTGCTATAAATAATTCTTGTAAATAGGCTTAAGATATAGAAGAAGAAAATTAAGAATAAGAATAAGAATTAGAATAAGACGAAGAAGAATAAGATATAGACTAAATAGAAGAGGCTGATAACATAAAAGAGTAAGAAGTACAATAATAAGGAGATGAGTAACTAAGCCTTGATAGTTTTAATATATCAGAAACTCAGAAAACATTTATTTAATAAAACTAATAAGTATAAAATACCTTATATGCAACAAGTGTTGCCTCCTCTGGTTCTTTAGCCTTAATATCATAAACTTCAGGATCATCAGGAAATCTTTTTACTGTAATGATGACCGATGAGCTATTCAATTCAAACGCATTTATGACAGTTAATAAGCCAGAAGTATTATCCGCATATTATTTATTATAAAACCAAAATGTATTAAACACATTGATAAGTTCTATAGATATTGGTTTTAACTAATAAATAATTGATTTTAATAAGATTAATCTACTAAGAAATCGACAAAATAGCTTCATATCAAGTGTTTTAGTTAATGTGTCGTTCATTATAACAGTTCTAATTTTAGATGGTTTAATATACTTGATTAACAAAGTTCTACATTGAAATATGTTAATTTACCTAAGAGAAAAATATTTACATTATAGATTAGCAATCACTTTCTATCTACTCTTTTCTCTTAAAATAGGATACTCAACTATTACACAATTAATAAATGGCAGCTTTGATAGCTTATATTGCATAATAAATACATTAGCAGCTATAATCAGTCTGGTAATTTTTTATTTTAGATTTTATAAATTTTAGTTGTTGCTTATCTATTAAAAATAGTTAATTAATTCTTCAAAATTTAAAACAAAACGAATCCAGAGAATTAAAACTAATAATAACTTTAAGTCTATATCAATAAATATCTTCCAGTTTTTGATGAATTAAAACTAGAGAGAAAAGCTTTGATGTTTTATCCTTTGTTCTTGTTAAGAAGGCTTTTACTATCAATAATCTTAATTGCTGTAAAAAATAGCTTAGCTTAGGTAATAGCTTGTATATTTTTAAACTTATCCTAGATATTTTATATTATAAAGTGACGTCCTTTTTAAATTACCTTTTTTGAATATATTCTAAATAGTATAAGAGATATGATTATCAATGATTTATGTCTTTGACATTTACTTCTATACACTGAAGAACCCTAATAACTAATCAAGAGCTTTAGAAACTATTTACTCATCCAATGCTGAAAGAATTAGCAAAGTGATTATGTTTATTTCTAGTTCCATCATTACTTTTAGCTTAATTTTTAGCTTTCTTCTAACAATAAAAGATATATTCAACAAGATAAGAGAGAAAGTAAGAAGAAAGAAGTAAAAAGAAATAAAGAAATGCTGTAAGTAATAGAGAAGAAGAAAGCAAAGAGGATTAGATAGTAATTCAGTAAGACGATCTAAAAAGTGTGATGAGAAATTAGATTAGACTTATATTATGTAGAGAAATGAGACTTTAATTTTAAGTTCTAAAGTAGAACTAAAAGAATTAGCTAAGTAAGAAATTTCCTCCATTCCATAAGTAAATTTTTTATTTCAGATAGAAATGAATAATGCACTGTCTAATACGAACATGTAAATACAATTGCATGATATCGATAATGTTTCTGAGTATATATAAATCCTCGAAAATAATATTAAATCAGATATATAAGAAGTTAGGCCAATAGAAGTCTAAAAACGCTGACATTGTAAAAGAAAGAAACTGAAAAGAAGGAAATTCATTAAGATTTCGAAAAAAAAAGTTTAAACTAAAGATTTGATTTTAAAATAATCAATTTTTAATTCTTACTTTTTATCTAAAATCTTAATTCAATAATTTATCTCTTGAGGAACTATTTCAATATAGTTAGTAATTTATAAGTGCATTTACTCTTATATTAAGAGTGAACATGTAGATTAAATTGCTTTGATATCAAATTTTATATAAAAAATGATGAAAGATTGTGCTGTGATTTACTAGGAAAAATTTACAAGAAAAAGAAGCCAAATGTTGACAAAGGAATGAAAGATCTTAAGAGGTGTATGAAAGGCAGGGAATGAGAGGAGATCACTTAAACTTTTATTTCTAGCATCTGGACTAATCTGGGAGTTGACGTGAAAGAGGTTGCAAATCATTTTAGGACACAAAACACTTATTTATAAAAAATGGTTGAGAGGTTTAACGAAGAACATACAATTTTTTAAGTAGTCAATTTACTATCTAGAGTTAAATTTCAGTAAAAAATTATTTTTTTAACT
This sequence comes from Loxodes magnus, assembly GCA_946699065.1. NCBI lineage: Eukaryota > Ciliophora > Karyorelictea > Loxodida > Loxodidae > Loxodes > Loxodes magnus. The sequence goes on from CAMPDV010000092.1 coordinate 338,518, forward strand.
CTATAGCATGATTAAGCTAATTCTTAGATGACTTTTCTTTATCTTTTTGACACTTATTAAGTATCTAATTTGTTTTTATTTACTTAAATTATTTTCTATAGTAAATGCTGGATATTCTTTTTATACCATTATTGATTCTCTTTATATTATAAATTTTTAGCTGATAAAGACCTCTTAATTACTTAATTTATTTTCTTAATGAAATGATATTATAGAAAAAGGGTTATATTGCTTTATCAACATATGAGTTATCTAATATAATTACATAACTAAAGTTTAATTATATTTTTCCTATTTTTTCTACTATTTTATTCCTTAATTTGCTGGTATAAATTAAGTATGGAGCATTATATTATTCTTAATATAGAAACTAATTATATTAGAAACATAATCATTTTATACTAAATAAGTATAAAATATATGAAGAGCTAGAAAAGCCTGTTTACATTATATATTTAATTAAAAGTCAGAAATTAGATTATAAGTGAGATTTGTATTCAAATATTAGAAAAATCAGTAATATTCATTTTTATATTTGATTCTATTTAGACACTAGAATGTCACATTAGCAAATTTTAACCATAATATTAAAAATATTAATTCCGCGAAAAGATTTTATCCTAAAAGCTCTGACTACAAAATAGTAGATATATTAAATAAATCTTAAATTTAGTTTCCTTTCTTTTTGTTATCTATTTCTAGTACTTCCTATTTAATAATCCTTATATTCATTTATTGTATTAGAAACAACTTATAACTAGATTTATTTTATACTAGCAATGTATTTTAATTTATTAACTATAGTATAAAATATATTTATTATATTGATAAAAAGCTAGCAACCTATATTATTTTTAATTATATTAGTTATAAAAATAGTTTATTTTGTAATATTTTAGTATATCGTAATCTAACTAATAACTAATAATTTAAAACAAGTTATATGGCAAAGGAATAAATTATAAATCAAAATATATGTGGATGTATGTCATATCAATACTTATTTGTTGATTAGCCTAAAGAAATCAGTATGATTATGGAAACACGCTAGATAATAAAAAGATTATAATAAAAGCTGATAATTTATTATTTACAATAAATGATTGAAGATTTGTTTCGTTAGATATAAAATAAGATTATTATTTGTTTAATCGATTGGAAATAACATTTTTAATCAAGCTAATTAAATTTTAAACGTTAAATCAACTGCAACATGGATATAGATGAAATTTATTTAACTTTTATGCACAAATACAAATAAAAAATTAAATGTTTGATGTTCTTGGAGGTTTTTCAACCTCTTTCCCGCCAGCCTCTTGATTGCTCTAGAAGCTAAATATATAAGTTCAGATGTCTCTACATTTCTTCTCCTTGCTATACATACTATTATTGAGATATCCTTTCGCCTAGATAATGATTGGCATCATTGATTTTTTATATTTTTCCAAATTTGTTGCAATATAATCTTTCTCTTTTTAATTTTATTTGTTGTTGTATCTTCTTTTTTCTGGGACTTCTTCTTGTAGCTTCAGTATTCTTATTCTTATTTGAAATTTCTAGCATTTTTTCCATAGATTAATTCTAAAGTTACAATAATAGCATCTTTTTGCTTCTGATTAGGTTTAAATTTTGAATTCTTTTCTCCTTCGATTATCATTGGGCCATTTCCTTATTCTTGTAGGTCCATTTAACGCTGCAAGTTTTGACGATTTTATTCTATTTTTATCTATTTTGTTGACCAGTTCTTTATTCTTCTTTTGTTAGTGTTATGTTTGATAATTCTGATCTTGTGAAATTTTTAAAATGCATTAAAGTCTCTTTCTTAGATTATGAGTCTCGATCCTATTTCCTTTGTAATTTCAAGTTTTTCTATTAGACTCTTATTATCTTTATTCAGCTTTTTGACCTCTTCCCGGAGATCATGCATCACTTTTATCATCTAATCATTGCTTATTTACTGCTCTGTGGCGATATTTGAGACCCCAGAACGCATAATACTTGTGCCTGTTTCCTAGGTTTTTCTTCAGAGGTAGGAGACTCATCTTGATGGATGAACTTTTTGACTCTCTTTTCACGGTCCTTGCCTCTATATAATTTCGTTAACACCTACTTTTTTGGAGCCTCGAAAAATCCTGATTTGAATTCTGACATATTTTTTAATTCTAATATACTTATTTAAAATAAATATGATTTTCTAAATAATCTCCTAATTAAAAATGTTTAAAACTTAATGTATTATATATATAATATTTGAGTATGCATTTTAAAGTTTTAGCATACTTTCATGCATCTCTAATATTATATTGCTACGAAAATATAATAAAGATATAGTATAAATAAAAAATACAAAAATAAGAAAGGATAAATAAAAAATATTAGCTTCTATTGTTTATTAATCACACTAAATCAATATCTTTTATACACTTAACAATCAACTTCCTATATTTACTAGTTAATCGTAAGTGGAAAATAATTTTGCGAATAAATCTATATTTATAGAAAGGTTTAAAAGGGATAATTATTTAAATATAAATAAATACATTATAGAACGTGTAGCACCTCGTTGGCGCGCAGCTTTTTCAGTATTAATATTTAATATTAAAAAAGTGTTCTTAAAAGCTTGATTTTATTCTATTCGTCCAAAGAATCACTTAATCTTATCCAAATGAGGAATCTTCTTATTAAAAATAATTCTCGAATCTTGAATCAAATGTTTCAGTATTCTTGAATAAGGTCCAAATAAGATTTAGTTATTAAGTCATGAGCAGACCCGTCAGCCAAATTTTCATACTGCTAGAGAGAACCCTCGGGTAAGTTAGGTACGCCTCAACTGAGCTTACCCACCCTTCCCCGTGATGGCATCTAGTGCGAGATTACTCTCAATGCAGTATACACTGCACCAGATTACCTACTTATTCTCCTGACGCGGTCGACATCCATTTTATATATATTTAATTAAAAAAATAATAATTTAAACTATAATTTTGCTAAAATGGATTTTCTTATAAAGAAGTATATATAAAGATTATATTAAGTTTGATAATTGAATAATAAAAAAGTTTATACCAGGATCTTGAATAAATCACTCTTAGATTTTAAATTAAATAAAAATAAGTTAGTCTTTCTGCTTAATAAAAGGAAGCAAAAATAAATATAAAAATTGTATAGATTTTAAATTTGCAGTTGACTAATTTATTTTGAAAAAAGAAGTTTAGATAAAAGTTTTTAATTTAATTTACTTTAAATTAATAAAAACCTACATATTAATATTTTTCTATGAGAGAAAAATTAGATTTATAAATACTATGTACTATTTTTATTTTTAATATTAAAATTAAATTACTATGGTCTTAATAATATTAATAGTAATTAAATATTTAAGTCTTTACTTTTAAAGGGAAATTAAATAACTAAAAATGTTACAAAAAAGTATTAATAATCAAAAAATGGAAAGCTAGGATTTTGGAGCTTTATCGTAATAAGACTTTCTAGCAGATTTAAAGAAACCTTGATGGAATCTCCCGTGCTTGATGCAATCTCCTAAGATCCTCTCTTAAGCATTAGCATCTTACTGTTATTATTGCTTTCAGTAGACACCCCAGCATGCAATCAATTTTTGGGCCTCATATACATCTTTACTTGTATTTGCAGAATGAGAAGCCATCAAAATATGGATACTTATTTCATACCCAATAATTCTAGTTAAGATAGCCTGAGGTTTACTATCAAATCTAGAGAAAATCAATCCTATTCGATAGTTTAGACCTATAAACACAAAAGTGGGTTACTTTAAATTGAAAAATAAACTGACAAGAGGAGAAGAAGCAGAATCAAGAAATAAGTGAGTTTAAAAATCATAATTAAGCTGAAGGTAAAACACTCAATAATTTAAATTAATTTAATTAAAAGAAATAGATTTATATAATTGAGTAAAAGGCAAAAAGATTATTTATATGGATACAATATCATATATATATCAAATGGCTTCTAAGAAATAACAGAACTTTAAACAAAACATTTAAACAGGAAAATTCTCTAAAAAATAAAAAAGTGAAATAATTACAATAAATGAAAGTGAGAAATATGATTGATATGACGAATATTAACCACTTGGAAATCCAGAATTAAAAAAACTTCTGACACAAAATCAAATAGAAATATTATCTAAGTCATTAAAAGAGTTTATGTTTAAAAATAGATACCTCACTGATAAAGTAGAAAAATTAGAAAAACTAATAATGTCTTTACTTGAGAAACAATATTAATAATCATAAGAAATAGAAGACAAACTGGAACAAAGAATTCTTTAAATTTAATAATAAATTCAGGTTACGCCATTTTCGTTTTAACAGAATTAATCAGATCCTATGGAAATAGAAAATGAAGCCTCAAATTAAAATAAACAGTAAACGTTTATTTAAAATAAGTAGTAAATTTAAATTAAATAAGTGTTACAAGAATAATAGTTTAAAAGAAGAATAAAATGCTACGTGTGCAATAAATAACACCAATGAAAATACTGCTACTAACTAAGCGCAATTTAAAGAAAGAATAAATAAGATATTTTTAGAAAACTATTTAGGATATATCCAACATAAAGCGGAAACATTTATAGAAAAAAATTCTTTAATTCAAATCTTAATCCTTGGATAAATAATTAGGAACGCTAAGTGCAAGACTAAAACTATTCCGAATATTAAAGGATGGTGCCCTAATGAAGTGCTACACCGCCTAACTAAGCCTAGTAGGAATTCAAGACAAACTAATAGAGACAAGCTGATAGAATAGGTCAGATGGCTGACTACTAAGGCTTTAACAAAGCTTTTTAACTTTATAAAGATATTTCAAAAAATAAATAATTTTATATTCTTCATATACTCTTTTTTTCAATTAAATTAACTTAATATTTCTTTTTTCTTCTTAACTCGATAAAAGCAAATAATTTATAAAAGCTATTTGTTTAACTTTTGATTTTATAATATAAATATATTAAAAATATTAAACTTACTATATAATTTTATTTGATTATTTATAAGATTGATGAATATTTATTTAAACAAGCATCGTTTTTTTAAAAAATAATGATAGCTTTATTGTATGCTAAACTTAAATATTCTAATGCCAAATATAATAATTTTGTATTTTTATAGCTTTGATTTAAAAATTGATTTAGATGTTAATTTATATATTTTGAAAGCTTAAAAACTACCAAATTAAATTTAGAATCATGATAATTTATTAAGACTGCTATTTTCTATTTTTTTACCTTAAATAAACTTAAAAAATTAAAGCTCTTTTCATAAAAAAATTTAAAGGTTTTGGTTAAAAAAATAAAAAACGATATAATATTAAAATACTGCATTTGCTTTAGCAAATAAGCAAAATTAAATGCTTAACTTTCATACGTTAATTTTAAATTCTCAGTAACTTAATCGATATGATAAGTTAAACTCTATTTAAGCTGCAATTTTTAAATAAAAAGTTATTAATTTTTTTATTTTACAGGTAGGAAAATATATTAGTTAACAAAATTAAAAAAGTTATAGATTTAGTTAATTCTTTCATTTTTATCAGTCTAAATTTTCATTTTTTGGAGCTGAAAAAAAAAAGTTTAAATTAAGGAAAAATATTTTAGTTTATATTATAGTTTTTATTGAGATATTTTCAAGATATTTTTTAGTAATAAAGTGCTGAAATTATGGAATAGGTATAAAATCTAGCAGAAAGTAATAATTTCCAAAATGAAGAAGCTTACTCTATTACTAAAATAATTTATCTTAGAAAAGTTATTAGAAACTCTCAAAATTTTAGCGAGAAAAAGCTATTCGCTAAAATTGGATTAGGAGTGGTTAAGTATGAAATTTGTTCCAATCTTCAGATAAAATAATTTGAAAGAATAATTTCAATATTTAGAGACTCTTCTACCATTATTACTTACTCTATCTAAACTAATGCCTTCACTACTTATCATAGTAAACTATAGAAAGCAAATAGAAATTTTACCTTAATAGAATAAATTTAAGATTAGACCATTCTCATTTCAGGTGGACAAGATGACCTTCCGTAAAGATTTGAATTTTACAGTTAAGATGAAATAAAAGAGTATTAAATGATGTATAAGAGATACTGACATAACACTACTTTCAATAAAAAGAAATAAATATTTATTATTTCAGGATGATTTTATGAACAATTTTAAATATATGAGCGAATTGAATGTGAAGTCTTTAATATTAAAAGGCAGCTATTTTAAAATATTCAACCAATTATTTAACCAGTTTGTATTTTTGGTTGTGATTAAACTGATATGAAAGTATATATTTTTGGAGGATGTCGACTAACTCATTAATAAAATCAAAATGAAATATAAATGTTTAATAGTTTTCTTAATTCATGAACTCTATGTGAATAATACATTGCTTCATAAGGATGCTGTTCAGCTATTTTCATTCTATAAAACTAATACTTTTTCATTTATAATAATGCTTCTAAGGTAGAAACTTAAACTTATGATTTAAAATCAATCACAGTAAAAGGAGAAAAGCTACCTACTAAAGGGATTTAAGGATGCTACTACACAAAACCAGTTTAAAATAAAGGTAGAGTGTTTTAATATAATTGCAATAGTGTTTTGTTTTGTTATGATTTGAATGAAGGAAGTTGGAGAAAGATATAGTGAGGGATAAAAATATTTATACATTTAATTTTACTATTTTTAATATTTTAAAAATTAATTTGACAAAATTAAAATGAAAGGCATTCAAATAAATATAATTTGTCTAACAATTAAGGAGCAAATAAACTAAAATAAGTTTTATTGTCTATAAATTTAAAAATTTTTGCTTATAAAGCTTTTATAAATCTATTAAGTAATAAATTTAATTTTAATACTGTAAGAAGAAAACATTAAAGATAAGCTTTTCTTAAATTTCTAATAAATTTTTAATTAATATATTTTTAAACAAATTAGCCCTATTAAAAAGAATAAATAATAATTATATATATTTTATAAATTAAAAAAATATGAATGATTTACCTTTCATAATCAATATTTAAATATATTTATTAAGAATTTTATTATTTTTATATAAAATGGATGTTGTTCGCGTCAGAAAAATTAGTAGGTAATCTGGTGCAGTTTATGTTGCGTTGAGAGTAATCTCGCACTAGATGCCACCACGGGAAAGGGAGGACAAGCTCAAAAGAAGCAAGCCTAACTTGCCCGAGGGTTCTTTCTAGCAGTATGAAAATTTGGCTGATGGGCCTTCTAATTAATGATTTAATAACTAATTCTTATTTGGACCTTATTCAAGAAGACTGAAGATTGAAGCATTTGATTCAATATTTAAGATAATTTTTAATAAGAAGATTCCCCATTTAGAAAAGTTGAAGTAACTCATTGGACGATTAGAATGAAATCAAGTTTTTGAAAACACTTTTTTAATATTAAATATTAATACTAAAAAGCTGCGCTCCAAACGAGGTGTTTCTCGCTCTATAATCATATTTGTTTATTTAATTAAATTTTAAGTAATCTAATAACTAATTTAAAATAAAACAAATATGTTATGCTTCTAATATTTAATCTCTCATAATAAATAATTATAATAACTATGCTTATTTTAATTTTCAAACATAATATTTAAAAATTTTATTTTTATATTATTTCTTTTTATATAAAACATCAATAGAAAATATAGAAGCCATTTAGTTAATTTTTATATTTAATACTTATATTACAATTATATTTAATTTGTATAGAATTTAAAATTTATTTATTTTAAGCATTAATAATAGAAAAGCTTTAGATTTCAAACTTTACTTATACTTTTTACAATAAAAATCCTTGTTTTGTTATTTTAAAATGTAAAATTAAGGAATATTTATAAAAATGATAGAATTAAATAAGCCATTATTTTTGAGTTTTAGTCAAGGTTTTTATTATTTGGAAATTATAACTATTATAAATATATGTAGAACTACTAGTGCGTTATTCATAAATAAATTATTCCAGTTAAGCTAACTAATATACAAAATCATTGATATCCTAAGCATGTGAATCTCCTTTACTAATGTCAAAATACCAAAGAAGATTCTAAATTGAAATTCAAAATTAAAAGAGTTGTAATTAATTCTTTAATATAAAAAAGCAAGAAAGTATAGAAATTTTGATAATAATTGAATGAAATTTATTTTAGTATTATGCTATAAAAGTTTTATTTTATACTTTAGATTGATAAACAAATTAATTTTATATATATTAACTTTAAGAAAATATCTAATTTTAACTAACTTTTAACTTTGGTCATAGTTTTGTGTTTTATATTATAAACTTATAATATTTTTATTTTTCTATGTTTATAAGATAATTTCCTAAATTATTTTCCAGTTATTATTGAATTGATAGAATGAAAAAATTAGTCATGCTAGAAGGGAAAAGAAGATAAAGATTCTTAATAGAAGTATATATCTTTTTGGCATTTTTTAATTATAGATATCTATTTTTTAACGAAAGCAGCGTTTTGTTAGATACTGGAATTAATATAGTATAACCAACTGTTTACTTATTCTTATACTTACAAATAAAGTTATTTAAATATTAGCATAGAATAAGAAATAGTTAAAATTATTGAAACTAAAGGATTTTGAATACAATATCTATTATAAAAATTTAAAATGAAATATTCAATTTGATAGTAAGGAATTATTTTCAATTTGATATGTTCATACTTTAGCCTTTAAAATTTAAGATACTAAATATTTTATATAATTAAAGTTTTTATCAATTTTGGATATTATTAACTTGTTTTTTAATTCATGCTATTACAATTGAAAATATACAATTATATATTTAAATGTGCTATAATTTAATTGAAAATAAGTATTTAAAATTTATGTAATAATGAAGAAAATCTTTTTTAATTGAATAATAAAATAATTAAAGAGCTACTACTCTTATTAGAATCACCACAATTAAAGAAGAAACTTAATTTAATTTTTATTAATATTTTAGTAATGCTTCTAGTTTCAACTGGTCTCTTTGTTCATATTTTCTTTAATCTACGTTTTTGAAATCAAATTGATTACCTTATTTCTCTAAATCCTTAGGGTTATTTCTGAAGGCAAGAGTTAGAAGGAATTAGATAATATTCTGATAATTGTGCCAGATACCACAGCTGAGTTAAATTCTTCTAAATAAAAGTTTTTCTATTCTCATTCAAATTTTTAGATGTTTTTCAATTCCTATAGCAACATTTAAAGAGGGGGGATTCTGAGACCTGAACTTTAATAATTTATTAGTTATTGAATTTTATTTAGAATATTTAAGTGTAAAAGAAGCACTATATTTAATATTTATTTAAATACAGGTAAAATAGCATACGAGCTGTTAATTAAATAATTAAATTTATAAGGAATAATTAGATTAGAACTTTATATAGAAACTATTACAGTGCTGATGATTAAATAAATAGACTAAGAGATAAAGGGAAAAAGTTAAAGTTTATAATTTTCTATGAAAATTAACTATAAGATATTTTCAAGATAAAAGGAAGCAATAAACGTTTATAAAAATACATGCAATATTATATCCAGGTAAAAGTAAATAAGATTATACCATTTTAAAAGAATATGCTTTGGAAAATAATCCAGATTACAAAATTCTAATTAAAAAAATTATTTAAGGAAAGTTTTCCAATAGGATATAAAGGCAAAATTTTTTCAGAATGATATTAATTTCTTATCTCTATTAGCTTACCTAAAACCTTCTGAAATTTTGGAATAATTAAAGTAATTTAATCACTATAATTTGAAGGCTATTTAGATTTAATGAACTCTATAATATCGTTGAATAATTTTTAAACTAGTAGAAATAATAATGAGATCTCCAAAAAATAAGTTAATATGATACCAAAAATTTTGAAAATTAGCTTATCAATAATAATAGATTATGGATAAATCTTTCAAAATTAAGATAGTTAATTTTAACAAGCTGTCATTATAATTTTATTTCCTGAAAAAAATAATAAAGCATGAATAAATAAGTTATGATAAAATAGCTTTTATATAGTAAATCATAATAAATAGTGTTATATTAGAATTTTTTATTTCCATTACTTTATACCTATAAGTACCTACAAATATCTTTATGGATTCGACAAACAATATTTTTTCGTTACTAAGTGGTGGGATTTTTACCCACTTATAGAAAGTTTTACTAGTCCAGAATCTATTGCTCAGTCATCAAAGGTGAAACCCAATAAATTCTATGTTTTTGAACTATAATATTTGTAAATTATATGAAACTACTTTACATAACTATTATCTTTACTAGCTTTTATTGTAAGGCATAATATTAATAGTCTTAAAATTTTATAATAAAGTTTCCCATTTTATTAATTTTCCTCATAATTAGTTTAAATATTTTTTGCATACTTAAAAACTTTCATAATTAGATTATACATTAAAATTCCATATTTCTATAAAAAATGAATACACACTGGTTTTAATACCTTTTCTTAATATGTTTTAAATTATAATAAAGCTACTACTATGTATAATATTTATTATCTTAGTATAATAGATATCCATTATATCAATAATTATAAATATTTAATGTTAGTTAATTCTAAGAAGATTTTGAAAGCTTAAGCTGATTTAAATGCTAATGCTTAAAAATTTAATAAAGCCAAACACGAAAATTTAAAATATTAGAAAATAAAAGGTATAAAAGAGTAGTAGTTTATATTCCATTTAATATAAGCAGCGCTAAATAAATTTTATAAGATGAATATAGCATATAATATATCTATAAATGATATAATCCTAGTTTTAGATTCTTTCTCTAAATTATAAAATAAATATGTATAAAGTATTTATTATTTAAATTTTTATCTTTAAACTAGGTAATTATTTAATAAATATTTTCCAAGCAAGACTGGTAAGTTTTAGTTATAGTTGTATGTTTAGAACCCTAGGTTCTTTATTGTAAATTTTTCTATCATAATAAATTAATAGATATCTTTATTATACAATTGAACATACTTAAATTTTAAAGAAACTGGTTTAATATATAAATTCATTATGTAATTTAATTAAGGGTATAAAAATACATTAATATGGATATTAAAATAAATAGCCTAAAAAACGTTTTGGGTGCGATAAAATATAAAAATTCTTTTAATTAGGTTTTTAAATATAAAATACTTGCTTGTTGGTATTTTATATTTTTATAAATAAATTACTTTATAGTTATGATTAACAATAACTGTGAGTGTTAAATCTACATTTTTTAAGAAGAATGAAATTGTACTGCATTATGAGTACTCTTTTATAGATATTATCATGGATAAATATTGATATGCCCTTTATGAGATAATTTACTTGTTCGGTGTTATCTCTAGCGGTACGAGAAGCATATCAATGTCTTACTATCAGTGCTTTAAGTAATGAGTATTTAAGTCAACGTAACAGAGTTCTCCTTATTTCACGAATAGCTAAACTGAGCAGAAGCTGAAAAATATTTAAAGACGTGACTGAGATCAATTAGAATTTTTATTTAGGATAATTTAATTCAATTGCAACATTTAGAAAAATAATTTGATTTTCTCTATTCCCTTCTAATTCAAGCCTTTTGAAGAATTTCAAAACCAAGATGAAGAAGTAATCAGATTTGATTTTAAAAATGGATAAAAAAGGAAATTTAATCCAGAGAACGAAAAATAAATTAAGTCGAAGTGAATCAAGAGTTTCAAAAGCAGTAAGTGTGGTGAACTTAATAAGAGTGTCACCACTTTAATATAAAATTTTATTTTAATAATTGAAGATATCCGAACAATGATGTATTAAAGAATCAAAGATTTCTTTTAGGAAATAAAAGAGAAGCAAAGTGTGAAAAAGTTAAACAGATTACAATATTAAATGATTTAATTTGTATTAAAGTTTCAACTAAGAATGGACTAGGTATAGAAGAATTTTTTGAATATCTTCATAACTAAATAAATTAAAGTGACGACATCATTAATGGTTTAGCAAGAATTAATTACTAAATTTAATTTAAATATTCTCATTTTTCACCTTGTCGTAGTATGACAACAAATGAAACACGTAGGCTTTTCCAAATTGGATTCTTCTTGATGTCATATTCTCGAGTCTTGTTGTAAATGCATCATTTTTTAAATTAATACCAAATAATAATTAAAAATTGAGTAAATCGAGTAAATATGTGGTTCTATCATACAGCATATGTAGGATTCTTTGCAGATTATAGTAGAAACCTCAGTCAAATCCTCATACCGCTAGCGAGAACCCTCAGACCAGTTAGACATCTCTCTTCCAAGCTTGTCTACCCTTATCCATTGTAACATCTAGTGCGAACTTACTCAGAATGCAGTACACACAGTACCAGATAACTTATTATTCTCCCGACTATGAATGTCAACCATATTTTTATATAATATATTTTAGATAATAAATTCAATTTAAGAGTATTTCTAGTTTATAAAAGAAAGCAAAAATCTACATTATTCTTATATTAAAAGTAAACTAGCTCTGAATTAGAAAATAATATACCTATACTAAACATTCCAAAATACTAATATATTCATTAATTTTTCTTTACCCAATAAACAAAATCCTCTAGTACTTCTATGATATACAAATTTTAATTTTTAAATGTAAATTTTATTTATAATTCTAAAAAAGAAAATAAATTTCTAGCTTTATTAATTATTAAGTGATAAATGAATATTAGATATATAAGTATATATTTTATATATTAATAAGAGAGATAAATAATTATTTGATCTATGCTGACCTTTTTATTTCAAAGGTTTAATTATTATCTATCAAGTGAATTGTTATATAAATAAAGGGAATAAATTACTTTATGTTCAATTCTTATAAAAGAAAGCTTGAAAATAAATCATACTCACTGTTGCTTAAGTTTTTAAGGATGACCAATTTTAAGAGTTAATTTAGCGTTTATTATAGAAAGAAAAGAGATTTAAGTTGATGAAAATTTTGGATATAGTTTAGTATATAAAATAGAACAGAACTGCAAATAGAGATATACTAATTAGGTATGATTTAAATATAATATCTTCTCTTATAAGTTTAATAAAGTTCCTTCTACTTAAAATTATTTTTAATATTTAGGTTAGTAAATTCAAATCTTTTGGAAATAATTTAGAGTATCTATTTAGAGGATTCGTAGCTTATTGAAAAGTAAGGTATATAGTTGGAAAATAGAGAGATTAGAGATAAGAAAAAAAAGAATGTAGAAACTTAGAGTGGTAGGATATTAATAGAAAAAGAGATAGCTTTTAAAGAATCAAATTAAATTTTTTTAGAAGTTTCATATTACATTTCCTTCAAATTTAGATAGTGATTTTCATATCTCATGACATAACAACATGAAATTAATTATATAAATTTTAAGAATTGGGAATATATTATCTGTTTTTTCTAGTTTAAAGTAGATATATTAAAACAATTATAAAACATCAGAACAAAAGTTGGATTTAATAAAACCTTAAGCAATTTAAATTTTAGAGGTTATTTAGTAAAGAAGAACTTTCTAGATATTATAAAAAAATAAAAGAAATCAGATTTAATTCATTAACTACTAAATATGACTAAACTCTAAATCTTCATATCAAACTTTATCTTTTTACATAAAGTTCTTTCTCCAATTATGTTTTCTTATAATTGAATAAATGAAAAATATAGTAAAATTAAACTTTAAATTTAATCTTATTTATTCCAAAGATACTACAATAAAAGAGTTAAAATTTGACAGCTGGTATAGATCATGCTATTGCTATTTTAGTTATTAAAATAAATATGTGTTTTCAATTAAATAACTATAAAAGCATTGAAATTTTTAATACTTCAAATAAAAATAATTTGAGGATATGAATGATTTTATAAATATATTTCAATAAATAGTAACTCACTTACAATTATAAAACTTAAGTGTATCTAAAGACTTAAAAAAATAGTTCTATCAACATTAGAAACATTTCCAATTAACCAAAATATAAAAAGCTAAAAATATAAGATTGCAGACTTATTCTAAGCTTTTGATATTTTTTATTGGGCTTTTTTGTCTAAAATGCTTGATATTTTTTCTATTATTAGTAGGTTTCTTTCAATTTATTCTTTTTTCGGAGAAAATTTAGCCAAGGCCTTAAAAGAATATTTTAGTGATTCATCTGAATGATATATGGCTATGCTAGTTATAGATGAATATTAATAGCATCTTAATTTAAAGAAAAATGGTAAGGAAATTTTAAATAAAGACAGATTATTAATCCAAAAATATTTTTAAAATAAGCACTAAAATTAAGTTATTTTTAACGAAATTATTAATCTAGTTTTTAAAGTTGATTCCTAATAAGTGGAATCTCTATATCTTGCTGATCTGAGTTTAGCGAATTTTTTAATTTATTAAGAGCTTATTTTATATCCTGCTTGCAAAGTGGGCATTTTGATTATAAAGATAATCACTAATCAATACACTTCTAATGGAACTAATGTCGACATCCCGGCATTTCCTTTATATCTTCTTTCTTAAACTCATCTTAGCAAATTGCGCAGTCGAAATATTGAATTTTCTCACCTATATCTATAGCTTTAATTGATTAAATTTCCTCACTATTTAGTCGATTTTAATTATCGATATTTTGATATTGCTAATCCATGTCATTATATAATTAATCCCAAATGAAATCATTTTGTAAATGCCTTTGATTATAATCATGTCTACACTAAGTAAAATATTACCAGATAGATGATTCCTCACATATAGAACGTTAAATAAACTATTATCCATAAATAGCACACTATTAATCATAGTGACAAATGCAGACTGTCAGCTTCTATCTTTTTCTAAGTTTAATACTTACACAATCTAGATCTATATTTTCCGCTTTAACCACAGCCCATTGCACAGTCCCCATTAAAGTTCATATACTAAATCCTAAGAGCGAAATTCCAAATAATATAAAGCTAAAATAAATCTTGTAAATAACTTGAGATCTTTAGAAGAAGATGTGGCTATATCTAAGCAAAATCATTCCAACATAAGATCCTATTAATCAAATATGAATCTTAGGTTCGCAGTTTTAATATTCCTAGATATTAATTAGCATATCAAATATTGCAAAAAGCAATACAATAGTTAGAAATCAGTCAGCACAGGAAAGCTACATTATTTTATTATATTTAGCTAATTTTAAATTAAATATCCCTTAAAATGTAGATGCTTTAATTATTTTTCAATTCATTAAGACTTAATAGATCTACATGCTGATTTATTTAAAATAATATGCATTTTAGTTAAAAAGCTTAGGTTTAATAGTACCTAAATATTTAGTTTACTCATGTCTTTTTTGCAAGATAATTAGCAATAATTAAGAAATATATCATTCATAATCTTAAACTTAAACACTTTTATTTTAAAAATACCAAAGAAAATAATAATAATTTATTTAATTATTATAAAGGCAAGCAACTAGTTTATTTAGACTAGTAAAGATAGAAGGTATTATAATTTATTTCAAAGTAGCACATTTTAAATTAGCAAATTAAAAGCAGCTAAGACTAAGAAACTAAAATTATGGTTTATTTGAATGATTATTTAAAATTTTATCATTTGAGTCATCAAGACTAATTAACGAATCAGCAACTTATTTAGTTAAATAATAAAAAAGAAATTGTTTTTTACATTTAATATCAAAAAATTCATTAATTTCTCTCAAAAAGAAGTTTAATAGTTAATCACAATAAAAAATCAAGCCAATATTAATTAAAGAAGTACTTTATCATTATAGATCTTTAAGTTTCACATTTTTTTCTTATTTATTTTATGCGAAATAATAAAGCCTTCTTTTCCTTGTCTTTTTCATACTTTCTTCATATTTTAAGAAAGGTAATATAAATAAATAAATAAAGAATAGATAAAATTTAAAGAATTCTCTTGTTTAGATCTCAATAGGTAATTTTAGATATAAATAGACTAATATCTTAAGAACTTAATAACTTCTATTATTTTAAATAAAGTATTTTCTAAAAAATAGTTTAAAAAATTACACTGAAAATTAGTTTTAAAAAGCAAAATTAAAATTAAATTTTTTTTGTTATATTTAAAAATTTATTAAATGATACAAAAATTAAATTTTTTTAAATTTAAAATTATTAAATTAAATTATAAAATGACCTCTCATTTTGCGCTAACGAGTTGAGAGGATATGCATAAAAATTTGTTAAAGGTATGGATTCTCTTGGATATACCAGTACTCTTGTTAACTTTTTTCTATAGAAATTTTCTCCCTTGTAGAATAATCTTGAAGCTTTTCTTCATAATTTTTTTCTTTTCGTTTTATTTCTCTTCATAATTCGTCTGACTTTCTTTATTTAGAGATTTTATATTATTTGCATTGCTGCAGAAGGTGTCAAGTTGATTCGCAGTAGTAACATTTTTTTATCTTGTGTCTAAGTCTTGGCTCATATTCTTTCCTCTATTTCTCACATCAAGCAAAAATTTTTTGCAATGTAGGCTCCAGAATAATTTCCTAGGTATTGAAGGTTTAAATTTCAGCTGTAACTTCAGGAAAATCTAGCTTGGATCCTTTCAATTTCGATATTTCTTCTCTTAAATAGTATATATACCTATATATCCTAGAAGTCCACCATTCCAGCGATATTTGTTCTAACTTTCCCGCATTAAGGCATTTTCATATCTTAGTGCTCCTACGAGCTTGCGTAGTTCTTCAACGTTTTCCGGCTTGTCTCGTTCTTCAAAGTCTTTTTGGTAATATTCTGCTTCATGTACCTTAGAAGGTCTAATTTTTGAAGAAGATTAGATTTTATTAGTTTTTTTTCAGGGCCATGGGTTAGGTTTGCCCCGATTCATGTTCGTGCTTTTGTAACTTGTAAGGAGGAGTAATTTCATGATTCTTTCGACTCTTTACTTTTTTCTTTTTTCTCCTTCTTCACCCAAAAGCCCCTGTTTGATGTTCTGCCATTTTATTTTAAAATTATAAAATAAAAAACTTAGCTAAAATACTGTTGAATATAGAAAATAAAAAGGAAGAGTAAACTTATTCAGCTTAAATAAATTTAGATAGCATTTTTTTCTTAATTTTATTATTTATTTATAAAATAATATTTTAGTGTTAAAGACATTATTTTAGATTTTAAACTCTTAAACAATCAAAGAATTTTGTTAAACACTAATTTAAAAATTAAACACTTAATCTTTACCCTTACTCTTATTTAATTTTATTCCCTTTATTAAATTTTATCTTAATTATATTGATTATATCATTTAAAGTCATTATAAAAAAATTATTATTTTTGTTATATTTTCCAAGTTTTAAAGTAACTGATTGAATTACATTAATGAATTTAGATAAATGATAAAATTGTAGAACTTTACTTATGTAATTTGAATTCAAACTTCTGAATTAATACATAAAAATTAAAATTAGTAATATATTATGAGATCTCTGAATTTTTCAAAATGAATAATAAACTTTAAGAACTAATCAAATAAAATTGAATTTACAAGATAGATTTTTAATTTTAAAATAGCCTTAAAAGTTAATAATTGATATTTATAATTTAAAATTTAAAATTTTTCAGAGATTTTCAACTCGTCTAGGATTAAACTATAGAGCTTGTTTTTGTTGGCATAATAAAAAAACTCCGAGCCTAGTTCTTTCCAAGTTCTAGAATTCGCGTAATATTTTATACAGGATTTAATCTTAATTACTTTCAGTACTTAATCTTTTTTATATCACTTCTTTTTAATATGATATAGTTTTATCTCCTGGTATCATAAAACTTATGTTTTAAATTTATTAATACATTTTATAATTATTGCAGCATTTAAAAAAGTGCTGGAAGGATTTACTGTATTAACAATGATTTCTTAACCTTATAATTCTAAAATTATTCTCTTCTTTATTCATTATTATTTTCACTTTTATTACTCCGATGCTATTTCGCTTCTTCTTAAAAAATTCGAATTTTATTGAGATATTTTTCTTACCAATTGATACTCTCATTTTTCTAATGAGCATTAAGTTTAGTCATTCTGAATATTCAATTGATCATTATCAAACGCTCTTAGGATTCAATTTTAGCTTTTCTTATTACTTTTTCTCCTTCATCTTTTCTATAGGTTTCTACCTAAAATGCTTCAGCCTTTTAATCTCTTCCTGGAAATTGACAGCTTTTAGGGCAAATTGAGCAACGCTGACTTGTAAGTTCCAAGACTTAGAATGGCACTTCCTGGTGCATAATGACTTCCTGCTGTTTCCTTGGTATTTTTGCAAAATAAGAGTCTCAGTAGTTTTTCTATAATATATGATGACTAATTTTATTAAATTTTGCTATATTTAAGAAAAATAATTACAAGAATTGACGCTTCATGATTTCTCTTCTACTTTTAGGAGGTAGTAAAGATACCTTCTTGAATCTAACCACCAAATATAACTTATCTCTAAAATATTAAAGAAAACATAAATAATAATAACTAAAATTTGATGAAAGATATTGCTTACATTTACTTCTTAAGTAATTTAAGTATTAATTAAGAGTATTAGCAATAAAAAGATAAAATTTAACTAAAAAGCAATTCTTTTTTATTAGGGAAATATTTTCTTTAGATTACTATAAGTAATCATTAATAAGATACGAATTGAATATTGCTCCTTTCAATAAGCTTTGACTTAATAATTCCATTTTTAATTTTTAATATGCTTTTTACTTTACTAACTCAGTTATTTTTAAATTTTCATAAAATACAAATGATTCTAAGATTTTCCCTATTAATATATTTTTATACTAGAATTTAACCTAGCAAGTTAAATAAAGCAAAACTATTTAAGCTTATATTAAATAATAAGCATAAAATTAGGTACCAACGATTAATTAATTGTTTCTTTGATATATTAAAATTTTTAAATTTCTGAATACATTATAAATAATATAATGATAGAAGTTTTAAAAGTTTTAAATGTTAATATTTTCTTTATCATTTATTCTAGTTTCTTCTTTTTTCTAATAATTCCTTAATTTTTTTTTCAGATAGATGTTATTAGATAATTGAAAAATCGGTTTAATTTTTATCCCAAGGTAATTTTTCGATTGGCTCCTAACACAAAGGACAAATAAAATCTTTAACTTAGAATTTTCCCTCTTTGATAAGTGATGCTAATCACAAATTTAAACATTCATTACAAAATTGATGTTCACAATTTAGTGTGCAGCAATATTATTCTAGATCTTGTTAAATCCCGCAAATAGGACAATCAAACATTTTCCTTACTGTCTGCTTTTAAAATGAATTTGCTGTTTATTTTCTTAATCTTAGTACTTTTTCAACTTAATTTTAATCTAAATGAGCTTAAATAATACTGAAATTAGTTATATTAGGATTTTAAGGGTCTTTTTCAATTGGCTCCTAACACAAAGGACAAATAAAATCTTTAACTTAGAATTTTCCCTCTTTGATAAGTGATGCTAATCACAAATTTAAACATTCATTACAAAATTGATGTTCACAATTTAGTGTGCAGCAATATTATTCTAGATCTTGTTAAATCCCGCAAATAGGACAATCAAACATTTTCCTTACTGTCTGCTTTTAAAATGAATTTGCTGTTTATTTTCTTAATCTTAGTACTTTTTCAACTTAATTTTAATCTAAATGAGCTTAAATAATACTGAAATTAGTTATATTAGGATTTTAAGGGTCTTTTTCAATTGGCTCCTAACACAAAGGACAAATAAAATCTTTAACTTAGAATTTTCCCTCTTTGATAAGTGATGCTAATCACAAATTTAAACATTCATTACAAAATTGATGTTCACAATTTAGTGTGCAGCAATATTATTCTAGATCTTGTTAAATCCCGCAAATAGGACAATCAAACATTTTCCTTACTGTCTGCTTTTAAAATGAATTTGCTGTTTATTTTCTTAATCTTAGTACTTTTTCAACTTAATTTTAATCTAAATGAGCTTAAATAATACTGAAATTAGTTATATTAGGATTTTAAGGGTCTTTTTCAATTGGCTCCTAACACAAAGGACAAATAAAATCTTTAACTTAGAATTTTCCCTCTTTGATAAGTGATGCTAATCACAAATTTAAGCATTCATTACAAAATTGATGTCCACAATTTAGTGTGCAGCAATATTATTCTAGATCTTGTTAAACCCCACAAATAATACAATCAAACATTTTCCTTACTGTCTGCTTTTAAAATGAATTTGATGTTTATTTTCTTAATCTTAGTACTTTTTCAACTTAATTTTAATCTAAATGAGCTTAAATAATACTGAAATTAGTTATATTAGGATTTTAAGGGTCTTTTTCAATTGGCTCCTAACACAAAGGACAAATAAAATCTTTAACTTAGAATTTTCCCTCTTTGATAAGTGATGCTAATCACAAATTTAAACATTCATTACAAAATTGATGTTCACAATTTAGTGTGCAGCAATATTATTCTAGATCTTGTTAAATCCCGCAAATAGGACAATCAAACATTTTCCTTACTGTCTGCTTTTAAAATGAATTTGCTGTTTATTTTCTTAATCTTAGTACTTTTTCAACTTAATTTTAATCTAAATGAGCTTAAATAATACTGAAATTAGTTATATTAGGATTTTAAGGGTCTTTTTCAATTGGCTCCTAACACAAAGGACAAATAAAATCTTTAACTTAGAATTTTCCCTCTTTGATAAGTGATGCTAATCACAAATTTAAGCATTCATTACAAAATTGATGTCCACAATTTAGTGTGCAGCAATATTATTCTAGATCTTGTTAAACCCCACAAATAATACAATCAAACATTTTCCTTACTGTCTGCTTTTAAAATGAATTTGATGTTTATTTTCTTAATCTTAGTACTTTTTCAACTTAATTTTAATCTAAATGAGCTTAAATAATACTGAAATTAGTTATATTAGGATTTTAAGGGTCTTTTTCAATTGGCTCCTAACACAAAGGACAAATAAAATCTTTAACTTAGAATTTTCCCTCTTTGATAAGTGATGCTAATCACAAATTTAAACATTCATTACAAAATTGATGTTCACAATTTAGTGTGCAGCAATATTATTCTAGATCTTGTTAAACCCCACAAATAATACAATCAAACATTTTCCTTACTGTCTGCTTTTAAAATGAATTTGATGTTTATTTTCTTAATCTTAGTACTTTTTCAACTTAATTTTAATCTAAATGAGCTTAAATAATACTGAAATTAGTTATATTAGGATTTTAAGGGTCTTTTTCAATTGGCTCCTAACACAAAGGACAAATAAAATCTTTAACTTAGAATTTTCCCTCTTTGATAAGTGATGCTAATCACAAATTTAAACATTCATTACAAAATTGATGTTCACAATTTAGTGTGCAGCAATATTATTCTAGATCTTGTTAAATCCCGCAAATAGGACAATCAAACATTTTCCTTACTGTCTGCTTTTAAAATGAATTTGCTGTTTATTTTCTTAATCTTAGTACTTTTTCAACTTAATTTTAATCTAAATGAGCTTAAATAATACTGAAATTAGTTATATTAGGATTTTAAGGGTCTTTTTCAATTGGCTCCTAACACAAAGGACAAATAAAATCTTTAACTTAGAATTTTCCCTCTTTGATAAGTGATGCTAATCACAAATTTAAGCATTCATTACAAAATTGATGTCCACAATTTAGTGTGCAGCAATATTATTCTAGATCTTGTTAAACCCCACAAATAATACAATCAAACATTTTCCTTACTGTCTGCTTTTAAAATGAATTTGATGTTTATTTTCTTAATCTTAGTACTTTTTCAACTTAATTTTAATCTAAATGAGCTTAAATAATACTGAAATTAGTTATATTAGGATTTTAAGGGTCTTTTTCAATTGGCTCCTAACACAAAGGACAAATAAAATCTTTAACTTAGAATTTTCCCTCTTTGATAAGTGATGCTAATCACAAATTTAAACATTCATTACAAAATTGATGTTCACAATTTAGTGTGCAGCAATATTATTCTAGATCTTGTTAAATCCCGCAAATAGGACAATCAAACATTTTCCTTACTGTCTGCTTTTAAAATGAATTTGCTGTTTATTTTCTTAATCTTAGTACTTTTTCAACTTAATTTTAATCTAAATGAGCTTAAATAATACTGAAATTAGTTATATTAGGATTTTAAGGGTCTTTTTCAATTGGCTCCTAACACAAAGGACAAATAAAATCTTTAACTTAGAATTTTCCCTCTTTGATAAGTGATGCTAATCACAAATTTAAGCATTCATTACAAAATTGATGTCCACAATTTAGTGTGCAGCAATATTATTCTAGATCTTGTTAAACCCCACAAATAATACAATCAAACATTTTCCTTACTGTCTGCTTTTAAAATGAATTTGATGTTTATTTTCTTAATCTTAGTACTTTTTCAACTTAATTTTAATCTAAATGAGCTTAAATAATACTGAAATTAGTTATATTAGGATTTTAAGGGTCTTTTTCAATTGGCTCCTAACACAAAGGACAAATAAAATCTTTAACTTAGAATTTTCCCTCTTTGATAAGTGATGCTAATCACAAATTTAAGCATTCATTACAAATTTGATGTCCACAATTTAGTGTGCAGCAATATTATTCTAGATCTTGTTAAACCCCACAAATAGGACAATCAAACATTTTCCTTTCTATCTAATTTTACAGCTGTTTCTATAACATCATTACTTGATTTGATTTTTCTTATTCTTAATAATTAATTTCGTTTAAACTTTATTATTAAGGAAATTAATAAGATTTGCTATTATGTATGTCGGTAGTTTATCTAACTTTCACTGACTAACCACTGTTTTAATATCCAAAAAATATGTAATAAACTTACTAGATCAATTACTAATAATTTTCTTAAATTTTATTAATTTTTTACAGAGTAAAGTTAATAGTTTCCATATTATTGTTTTAGTTAAGTAAATCCTCTATATGCTTTTATTATTATAATTATTTATATTAGTCATTTTATCTTTATTAGCTTAGCCCTTTTATTTAATTTTAAATTATTTCATTTTTTTGAATAACGTACTTTATAGAATCTATACAATGCTCTGATTATTATTGCGCAAATTAAATGAAAATTGACTAAATATTTTACATTAAACTACTGTTAATTTCTTAAATATATTTGAGTCATTTTTTAAGGTTATAGTTTTAGGAGGATATGTTTTAGAGCATTGAGTTTATCTTCATGTTTCTTTCGTATTCTTTTTAGAGAGAATCCTGTATAATCTAGTTACTCGGAAGAGCATTTGGATTTAAAAAAAACGTTAATTAGTCATAAGCGCATCTTAAAAGTCCTTCTTTTTTAAAGTTTGATTTAAGACACTCTAAGCATCTCTAATGGCCACAAGGAAGTATTTTTGGAATATAGTCTATATCATCGAAATATTTTCCACATTAGCAAAATGTTTAAGATAACATTTTTAAAAGGAAAGTAAAACAAAAGCATTTTATAGCTATAAGTTTAAATATTATTTTATAAATTAAATTAATTTCTAAAATTTAATAAAACATTAATTTTTATGATTTGCTATTCATTAATAAATTTATTATATTATATAAAATGACATCTAAGAAATAAAAGAACTCTTCAGTAAAACTTAATAAATTCTAACAGGACGTTTTTAATGATTTCTACATTCTTTAGATGGAGAATCATAATTTCTAAAGGCTATTAATGAGCTCAATTAACGAATTTAAGATCTAGCCAACATTATAGAAAATTTTATCTGAAAACTTTA
This sequence comes from Loxodes magnus, assembly GCA_946699065.1. Lineage (NCBI taxonomy): Eukaryota > Ciliophora > Karyorelictea > Loxodida > Loxodidae > Loxodes > Loxodes magnus. The sequence continues at coordinate 362,356 of CAMPDV010000092.1, forward strand.
CAGTATGGCAGGAATAAGCTCTATAACAGTCTATGTAGCAAATTTTAGGAAAAATCTCATAGAAGAGTAGATCGCAAAGGAAATTGAAAAATCTAGTAACTCTAAGTCAGAACAATTCTAATAACTCAACGACTCAATTGATTCAGAGCAAAAATCTAAACTTAAAAACTTTCCTATCGGAGAGTAATTGCTTGCTGGTACTGGAAGTGGTCAGGAAATAAAGTAAGGAGTTGCTACCAATTTTAATAAAGGTAAAATAAGATAATAGAAGAATAAAGGTAAGATATAGAAAAAAAGACGTAGGACTATAGAAAAGGATTCTTCGCCACTTCAAGAATGTAGGAGCCTGGAATGCAGCAGAACTATGAGGATTCTAAAAGGCTGTAGAAAACGACCCAATGCAATAACATCTACCCTGAAGGAGAAACCGAGAAAATAGACGAAGTTCACCTTGAACTAGGAGATCTAAAAATTCAAACTTTTCGGATAGATGAGCATTAAACAGTCATCAAAATTGTATTAAATCTTCAATAAGAAGTTAAGAAGCTCTGAAAGGAGAATCTCAAGTTTACGGAACTGAAAGCAATGGGTTTCAAGATACTATGGACTTGAGAAAAGTTAACTTGGAGAGTGAAATCGATACCTTATGGTACTACTAAAAAGAGTTAAATATTCAGACCAGATCACAGATACAGCAGATGCATAAGACGAAATAATCAACCGAAACTTATGCATACATGCTAGAGACAACCTGAGTAGAATATGGAGATAGAAGAAATAATAAAAATTAGTTAAAATAAGAACAATAGAGAAATAAATTAGATTTAAAACTAAGTACTATTTCTAAATAAAGAACAAATCAAGCAATAAAAATAATTAATTAGTTTAAAGAAAATACTTAATCAATAAAAGAAAAGAAAGAAAGCTATTCTGCAATCAAGAAGAATAAATCTACAAATTAAGTGTAACTGGGAATTTCCATACGAAGAAGCGCAAGAACAAAGAGAGAAAAACTTCAAGAATTTTTCAAGTAAGTCTTTTTAAACTTACAAACTTATTTTAAGCGGTGGTAATGATACAACTGCTGCTAAAAATTTCTCATCTTTAAATAAGAATACTGAAACTAGTGGAAGTAGTAGGAAAAACAAAAAGAAGAGAAAATAGAACTAAATCTATCAAGAGAAAGATTACATTGCAAAACAGTTTGAAAAATTTACAATAAAAAAGGTATTTAGCATATAGGAGAAAGAAGAATTCAAGGATAATATGCATGGCAAGGAGAAGAGTTTTAGATATTTTCAAACTTTTATATTTAGTCTCTAAAGCAATCTAGAAGCTGAAATACCTCCAAAAGTGCCAAATATTTAACTTTGCATTTGTATTATGTTATGTCATATATATTTTTTTATAATTAACATTTATTAACTTCATCATCATTTTTTAAATAAATTAAAAAAATTAAATAGAATGAATTATACCTCTAAAGCTATTTTAAAAGTTAAATAATTTAATTATTTATTCTAATTTTGTTCTAGTATAACAAGATACAAAATTTTTGCTATAATTTAAATTTAAAACTAAAAGATAAAAAAATTTCGTTTTTAAGCCAATTACTTTGATTCAGTATTGGAATTGTTTTTCTGGATGATTCTTCAAATCTATCAATTTGGGAATACTGTATGTCACATTTGTAGAGTTTCTTAATTTCTAGCTCTAGTTTCTCCTATACTCAATTTTTATTTCTCTGCTAGAATCAATACAACAAAAGAAAGCTTCTTTTTTGCACTATGCCGCATTTTTAATCCGCTTATGCTCAATTAAAATTATACATTCTCTTTTTAAAGAGATAACATTCAATATCCAATTATATGTTATAGTAAAAACTTACTATAAGAAGGAAGGAGTTGGTGATTAAAAGATCTTAGTTAAACCTAAAAAATTATAATCTTTTCTTATCAGTTACTAGGTAATTGGCGTAGATGCCTTCGTTGCCCGCTTAGGTTCATATTTCTCAACTTCTCTAGCATGTGCTATTTCCATAAGTTATCTTATTATTTGACTTCGAGCTCATGTTGAACAAAACTTATTCAGAAACTAAGGATAAAAACACAGTGAGAATTTTCCATTCACTTTGATCAAGGATTTGCTTTTTCTGTTAAAGTTTTCTCTATTGTTGAATAAATCTTGATCTAATTGGAAATTTTATTTCTTTTTCCCTTATGTTTGCATCCAAGTTAGACCAAAACTCCCCTACTTGTTATTCCCAGTTCAATTATGGTAATATTTCCATAAAGTAGTAGCCCAATTCAGTATTAGAATCAGAAAAATAAATAGGCAAAGACGCATTTTCATACATACCTAGCCTACAGCAGTGTATTTCGCATGTCAAATAAGATTTTTCAGAGATTTCTAGATGGATTTCCGTTCATGTTGTTTGACTAAGAATAAACCAAATCCTCCAATCAGTTCTAAGATACGATTAAATTTTTACTCACTTTTACAACTAAGTTTCAACGAAAAAAAAATTTTTAGCTTATTTATACGAAGTAAAGAACTAAATTCATCTAACCTCCATAAAGGAAAAGCTATTTTAATTTTTTGTTACAATATAATTATTACATTCTTTAAACAAAAGCAAATTATCACTTTGATTGATTTACTTATTTAATAAAATATTTAGATCTTAATAAATTTTTTTAAACTTACTTTAAAAAAAAAGGAAATTCAAATCAAAAAAATAATTTCTATTTGTTTTAAGATTTAGCACCTAGAAATTAAACATTTTTAATTACTAAGAAAAGATTTAAAATAATTCTAAAAAAATATTTGTTACCTATATTAAGCATAATTATAAAATTAATTAATTAAAACTTTTAGAGTGTTAATTAGAATTTTACGTAGTGTTTAAGAAATAAGATAAAATGTAATTAAAAATAGCTAAATAAAACTACTTAAGAGATAACACTAAACACCAGATATTTCAATTTTTAGTGAAAGGATTAAAATATAAATGAAATATGATTTTCGTCAAGAAGTGTTATAGTTTGATATAAGTAAGAAATAAATCGTTATATTTTAACAATGGTAATCGTAAAGGTTATTTATAGAAATACTCAAATTAATAAAAGAGAATATTAACTTAAGAAAGCAATCTAAGTCAAAAAGAAGTCATTGAAGTGAAATTCATGAGTCATAAAAGAAACTTTCTAGAATCTTAACTTATATAAAATTCAATTATTTTAATAGTCAAGGAATAAAACTAAGAAATAAAAGTACTTGATTGATGAAAAGATACTATCTTAATTTTATTTTTTTTAATTAAAATGCAAACGAGAAATAAAATGGAAATTGAGAAAAGCTGAAGCAAGAATAAAATAAAATAAAATATATTGATTTTATACAAAAAAAATTTATAAAATAATGTAAAAATCTATAATAACTTGAGAGATAAAAATCCTTATCAAAATTAAAAGTTTAACTTAAAAAATAATAAAAATGCAAAAGCCTTTAATATGCAATGCCATATTTTCATTTTCTGTTAAAATCAAAAATTTGGTTAAGTTGCATAAAACAAACTGATATAAAAAATGTCTAACATAACATAACTTAATTCATTAAAGTAATTTCACCTTTTTTTGGTTAATCACAGAATTAGAGTTCGTATAAGTTTTTGCTTATCAGAAATCTTCATCTTCAGATTAGAATTGAATTATTTCTCCTTTCCCTTGTTTCCACTAAGACTTTCCTTCATAAACTTTCCTAAATCAAATCCATATTGTCTTTTATTTCATTTTCTTGCTTCCATTAGTATAAGAGGTATTGCTTGTATTATTTATTTTTCTTTTCTTTTAATAATTTTGCTTCTTTTGTGCAGTATATTCTAAACATTTTATTTCATGCTTTTCGTTCTTCTTTTTTTCTTTTTTCCTAAAAATTCCAACAGTTTCTTACCATGTGGTCTTGCTTCTTGCAGTATCAATACCTTATTATTGGTCTTGTTTCTGTATAAATTAGTGCTTAATTTATTTCTTCTCTCTCTATCTCTACATCCTTGGGGCATAGTTTATCTTATTTCACAGTCCCTAATTCTTTTCATAATTTATTCTTTGTAATTTTTCTTCAGTCTGCTGGATTAATGATTATATATGCCGATCGGAAGGTCTACTTACGATATCTTATTTTAATCTATTGTTTTCCTGTTTCAGTTAATCAACTTGCTAGCTTAGAACATAAACTTTTTTTGAAAGTACTTAGAGTATCTGTTAGAGTTTAAAGTTTTCGTCTTGTAGATGTTAAAGATCAATCTATATTTCTTATTATATTTGATTAGTCTAGTTTGGAGATTGTTATTTATTAGGTGCCATTTTATACATATTCCTAAAATATCATATAATAGTTAAATAACAATAATTAGTAAATAAGCAAGCTTTTTTTGATTTTTAAATTATTAGAAAAATAATTCCTCTAAGCTTATAAATAACTCTGCTTCTTAGGACTAGGTAGGATAAGAAAGAGCAAATCATTAAAATATGATGTTTTATTTTGAAATTAAATTTCGATAATAAAAAATTTATAAGGAGAATTTAATTTCTTTTTATTTAAAATAAAAGCAAGAAAGATAAACATATAATATAAGAAATTTTAAATAAATATAAATTTTATTAAATATTAGATTGACTAGTAAAGAAAAATAAATATTTTTATAGGAGGGGAAATAAAATTATTTATAGGATAATTTAATTTTAATTGAGAAATGGTAAATTTTTTTTTAATTAAATTTTTCTTCAATTTTGTGAAAAAAATGGAAATAAATGAGAAATTTTAATATCTATGAATAACAAATAATTCTTAGAAAAACGAATGTTCTGGTCCATTCTTTTAGAATTAAATTAAAAAAATAAATGAGTGACTAACGAGAAGCTAAAAAGTAAAATAGAATTGAGAATCTAGCTAATCTTCAGAGGGAAAATTAATGGTTGATTTGACTGAATAAGCTAATTTTGAAATAAAAAATGCAAATTAATCTAAAATTAAATTGAAATAATAAAAACATAAATTACTAAGTATGAAGAAACTTTCTTTAATCAAGGAGAAAAATCCGAAAGTCAGTTTCCCTTTCGAACCATTTATCTTGAAAATCTGCAAGTTATAAATGAGTCATCTTTAAAATTCTCATTTTTAATTGATTTTTATTAGTTGATGAAAAATTTTTTCTAATGAGAGATATTTCCCCTCTATACGATTTTTTGCCGTGAAAGTACGTTTTCTGAAGATGACTCATGTATGTATCTTAATTCCACTTGTGGTAAGATATCAACCATCTACTATCTCTCTTTAAAAAAATTTGTGCCCAGCTCTCGGCTGGAGGAGAAAACTGACTCCGAATAGAGGTGTGTGATAGGTGCAAAGGCTGGCATTTCAATCCGTGTGCGGATTGTGCCTGATAAATCCGCTTAAGCAACAGTAGATTAATCTTTTTACACTTCTGGCTCTCAATTGCATTCTCTAGTTCTTTGGCATCTATTAGAAGTTAACTCCTCATATAAATGTAAGTTCCTTCTTCCACTACATCTACGTTATAGTCTCTAGTGAGAATTTTCTATCCATCTCAGCATTTTAACTTTTACCGCTTGTGTATTCCATTTTAAAGTTCAAATTTAACTTTATTAGAATTTTCCCTTTATAAGAATAATAGCAAATAAATGGAAATCTTCCATGTTCGTCGTTTACTTTGGACAATAAAGCGTTCTTATGTAAAGAGTAGACTTAAGACTGAGGTAAGGCAATTAGCAGTAGTGAGAAAAGTCGTATCTTCATATTAATCATATATACAGTAGCGAAGCTTCTAATTGTCGAGGGAGGGTTCTACTGATATGAGGGGTTGTGATTCCGTCCTAAAATTTTTAATTGGCCGAGGTCCCCTCAAAAAGTCCAAAAGTAGCGAGTAGAATCTTGTACCCTTTCTGAAATCTTTCAACGAAATATATTAAATTAATGAGATAGTCTAAATATTTATTAAAATACCTTTTACGCTGTTTCTACTTTTATACAGGTTTTCGATTTTTCTTCCGGAGAATTCTAAAAATCAAGTATAGTGGCTCTTCTAATAAAATATATTAAAAAATTTAAAAAGAGCATAAAGATCTTTCTAGCAATTAAATTTATTATCATCAATCTCTGATTTTGTTCTATATATTTAATATTTAATATTAAAATATCTTGTTAGTAAACTAATTAAAAATAATAATACTAATAGTATTAAATTAAAGTGGATCCACTTTTAATAGACTCTCCACTATGCATATAAATAAATCTATTATTTTTCGAATTCCCATTTGTTAACTTGACTTTATATGGATATTTTCTAACAGCACTATATCATTTTCAAAATATGAAATATTATAGTTTTAATTGGATTTACATCTTTTCCATACTTATTACTCTTTCTGAAAATAGGTTAGATTTTATGCTAGATATTTTGAAATAGAATCGTAGCATTATAATGATTTCTTTTATCAAGTATATTCAGCCTTCTCTAGCAAATAATTGAGTAACAGAAATAGCGTAATTCAAAACATTAATATCCTGAAAATGACTCTTCCATGCTATTGTTTTCCATCTCAACGTCTTCTGCTCGATTTATTTGCATAAATTGAAATAATTTCCAGTAAGAATCATAGATAAAGAACTTAAAATTTTACTTTTCCTTGTTTTTCTTCCAGTACTTAGGAATTCTTTCAAACCCCAATCATGAACAGAAAAGAATGAAATTCTCAAAAACGAGAAAAAAATTCTAATAAATAACAACTTTCGTATTTATGTTAAAATAGATCTTAGTATAGAATAAATGTGCATAAAATAAGTTTATAATTGCTATCATTTAACGAGAAATTTAAAAAACTTAATGTTAACAAAAAGAAAAGTAAATAAATCTAAAAAGGTATGAGCTATATTAATAGAATAGTTACCTAATCAATAATACTTAAGATAAATAAATATCTTAGACTTTTAAATCTTCCTCATGAGCACAAGAGTTTTTCGAGGTTTAAGAAAAGTTTAGTGGTTTATGATGATTTATATTTGATTTTATTATTGTTTATTTCCTTTTTTAAGTCATGTTGATCTTTAATTTTATAGATTTATAATATTTTCATATAGAATAACTTCTATCGTTGTCTCCTATGACTCTTTCAGTATTATTTATTTATTTTTCATTTTTCTTGCAGTTTTTACTTTTTTTAATGCTAAAATTTTAAAATTTTGACATAATTTACATTATAATTCTATGAATTTTATAAATAATATCTTTTTTCTCTTTTTTATATCTTCAATCTTTATCCCATCTCTTTACTTGCCTTTATTTCATTGATTTGATATAATTAGATTATATAGTTCTTGCTACTTTTTATATTTTTAATTTCTCATTGTTTCATCTTGTTTCTGAATTAAAGTGATTGATTATTTTTTAAATTTATTGCATAGTTAAAAAAAGTATTATGCTTCGTTTTTGATACTTGAATGTTTGACTGTATGATTATTAAGATTCTCAAATTTTAGAAGAAAGAAAAATTTGGTGGTTAGTTTCAAGATGGTTTGCTTACTATCTCATATGTTAAAGCTTATAAAAGAATAATATAAATTTGATAAAGACCCCGCTCTTAAAGCAAAATTAGAAATACGAAGAAGAAATTTAATAAAAAATTGATTTTGAGCATGTTTTAAGTTTCATACTTGATCATTTAAAGGATAAACCTTAAAATTATAATGATAGAAAACTGAAAAAAATACTTAGAAAGCAAAATACAAATATAGAAGATAAATTACCATAAAACTATTGGATGGGGATGAATAGATAAGAATCATTTATTTTTTCCACTACTAGAGTAAGAATAGAATAAAATTCTTAGAAATCTAAATAATTAGAAAGTAAACTGCAACATACCTACCTTTCCACTAAATATGATTAGAAGCCTTAATCAAAAGCCTGTTAAAATGTAATTTGAAATCCTAAAAATACTATTAGATATGTTTATGCCTCTTTCTTTCTTAATTAATTTAATAAAGAACAAATTTCCAAAGATTAATTTAGTAGATAAATCAACAAGAGTTCTATTTCTTTATGAAAGGGTGTAAGAATTAAGTTAAATCTTTATGATAATGATTATTTACTAAAGACTTTTAACGAATAAATTTACTTTCTATTCTAAGTCTTAAAAATGCCTTGATTATTCAGAGTGAAAATAATGAATTCCATAATTTAGTATGCAAAAAAATCATTTAAGTATCTTGCCTTTGGATATTCATTTGGTAAAAAGGTTAGTTTATGTTCCAAATGAATTGATTGATAATGATATAGTTCAAGATTTTAAAATAAGTTTAGAATGAATGAATTTGATGAACCAACTGAACTTGTTTGTCATAATCTTGATGTAAGATCTAAAAAACATCCTATTCATCTTGTTATAGCATATTATAAAAAATAAAACTGATTTTCTATCTTAAAAAACTAAAAGATAACACTTCCAATACATTTTTTATTTACCAGATGAAAGCAAATATATTGCAAAAATAGAATGATAAAAATAAACGAAAAATTAACTCTAAAACAAGTTTACAAAACAATTTCGTGAATTTATAGATGTATTTTCAATTTCAAATATGCTTTCGTCTCATAAATCCGCTTATATTTAAAAATCTGGTTAAAAAACTAGCAATTCAACTTAAAAAATTAATATCATTCTGAATAATCTGAATTTCCAAATAGCAAGGATTATTTTAGTTTTAAATAAAGAAAATTAAAATTCTTAAAAATTAAAAAAACTTATTATAATTAAATGATCTTTTAAAGCTTAACAAAAAATTATTTATATAATTAATTAAAAAATAGTAAAAATATTCCTTTAACTAAAATAAAATTTTGATTAAATTTTATAAACATAATTATTATAAAAATGGGGAATAAAATAAATTTCTAGCATTGAGAAACCTTCTTAAGTAGAATTTTTGAAGTTAAAATTTTATTACAGATTAAAGGAATCAGATATGCTAACTTTTTTTTTAAATAAAAAATTAAAATTAAATATTTGATGTTCTTGGAGTTTTTCAACCTCTTTCCCGCCAGCCTTCATATTGCTCTAGAGGCTAAATATAAAAATTTTAATGCCACTATAACTCTTCTCCTCAAAATGCATAATGTACTGGATACATCCTTTCAACTAAATAATTATTGGTATCTTTTATCTTGCAAATTTTTCCCGAATTTGTTGCAATATAATATTTTTCTTTTTAATTTTAGTTTTTTTTATTATTTTTTTCCCATCTTCTTCTAATAATTTAGTACTCTTATTTGAAGTTTTGAAATTTCTAATTTTTCAATAGATACGTTTAAGAATTTCAATAATGATATCTTTTTGCTTCTTATTTAGGTTTAAATTTTAAATTTTTTTCCTTCGATTATTATTGAGTCATTCTTTATTCTCTTAGTTACTTTTAACACTACAATTTTTGCTAATTTTCTTCTACTTTTTGTATTTTATTATCTAGCTTTTTCTACTTCTATTGTTAGTGTTATGGTTAATTGTTCTGGCCTTTATGAAATATTCCAAAATGCGTTAAGGTCTCTTTCTTAGGTCTTAAGTTTTGATTCTATTTCTTCTGCAATTTCAAGTTTATCCATCAGTCTCTTATTATCTTGCTTCAGCTTTATGACCTCTTCCTGGAGGTCTAAAACCATTTTAATCAATTAATCATAGCTTTTTTACTGTTCTGTGATTTCTAGACTTCTGAGAGGATAATATTTTTGGTTTATTTTTATGGTTTTATTAGAAGTGGGAGATTTAGTTATATGGGCTACCTTTTTGGTACCCTTTTCTTGAACATAGCCTCTATAAATGTCTTTAATTTCTGCTTTTTTATGGTGTCGTAAAAAACTTATTTGAATCCTAACATAATTTTCAGATATACTTGCTTAAAAGCTAGATTTATACTTATTTCTTCTGCTCAGTTAATTTTTTTAGTCTGATGAATGGACATAGAAAACCAAAACAATGAATTTTGAATTCTCAAAAGTTAGCTGATAAAAAATAGTTTAATGACAGAAAATTGGCTTTATGAAATGCCTTAAAAAAGCTTTATATAATCACAAAAAATGATTATATAAGAAGATTTACATAAACAACAATATTAAGAAAAGTTAAATTAAGTTAAGTTACGAAAAAATTGATGCAAAACTAAGCAAAAGAATTTATTTTCTAGAAATAAAGAATTATCAAAAGAAGAAAATAGAAAATAAATATAAAAATTGATGGTAATACTATTCTAAATATCACTTACTAAGACATTCTAAAGAATGAAAGCAACTCAAGTACAATGAAGAGTAAATGACTGAAAAAATTTAAATAAACAATGTTTAATGAACAGTCTATGGAGATACTCAAAAGAAACAAAGAAAATCCTTTGTATTAACCATCCATTTATAAAATGGTTATAAAAAAACCACGAAAAAAATGCCTCCTCAAATAGCCGGTTTAAAGCTTAGGGAACACAAACTTTTACTTTACAATTAATTAAAATTAATTAATTAGTTTATAAAAAACTACATCTAGAGTTAATTTGAGATACTAGAAGAATTAAAAATAAACTTAATTAACGTTACTATTTAAGCATCCTTAATTTAAAGTTCAAATAATTTCTTTTAAGTTTTTTAGCTAATTTAATTCTCTCCTTTAATAAATTAATTTCTTAAATATTTAAACTTTAAAAAAAATTATGATAGTGTAAAAGTAATTTATTTAAAATTAAAATATATTTGACAATCGTTTGGAATTTTAGAATAAGTAAATACTTAAGTTATATTTGCACTCCTATCTAAAATTTTAATTTCTAACTTAAATATATTAATTTTAGCTTAAGAATTTATTTAAGCTAGGATTTTTATAAAGTTTTTAAATTTCTTATTATAATTTTTAATTTAAATAACTCAATTTAACTCATATATACCTAATAAAATTTTTGTTTGATATTATTTACTTTTATTTTCTAATAAATTATAAAAATAAAAAAATGCTATTATAGATTCATAGCCCTTCAATAAGGTGCATCCCTTTAAAAAGTCAATTTTTAAGTCTCTTTAAATCCCTATATTCCCATAGCATTTTTTCTTCTAATTGCAGGCAAGGTTGCAGTTCCAATTCTCCAAAGCACAAGCCACCAACAGACGACTACCGGAAGATTTCCAACCCATCTTGAGGAGATTATTCTGGCCCAACAATTAGAAGGCTTACTTCTCAATCAGTTCATCTTTGGGAAATTCTTCTCGTAACCTTTAGATTCAAAATCCACCTATTTAAAATAAATTATATAAGTAACTTAAAAGGAAATTTTTATTAAATATTATCAATTATAAAATAATCTAAATTTAAATAAATTACTACTGTAGATATACATTTTAATTTATTATTTTAAATAAGGTAATTATTTTCATTTTATAAGTTTAAATTTAGCTCTTTTAGTATTATCTTTGGTTAATTAAAATTTGTTATAAGTACTAAAATAATTTTAAATTATGGTTTCTCTATAGATTACGAAATTAAATATAAAAATGAAAAAGAAGCATATTTATTATCGATATAATAATATTTACCACGGAAAATAGAAAGGAGAGATAGGGAAAATTAGTTTAAACTAAACCCAAAACTAGTAACTTGTTGATTTAATCATGAAAGTGGTTAAATTATAGGTTATTAGTGAGTAAGTTTATTTAAACAGCGTTTAATTTCTCTATTGTAGCCATTTATCAAAATGTTCGAATAAGTCTCAATAGAGATTTTACTCTGATTGTCGATTCAATGAGAGATAAAAGAGATAATAATAAAAATAATTTAAGAATTACACAATAATTAATATTGATATATCTTAAAAATAAATAAAAGCGCTTAAATATGGATTTATTTTGTGGAAGGAGGAATGCTAGAAGGTATAGGTCAAAATAAAGGGATCTGGCTATAAAAACTTTCAGAAGCGTGTTACTATTCTTATCAACTACCTTAAAAGGAAAAATAAAAATGGGTAGAAGACATTGAAACTCCACCAAAGAAATCAAAAAACTCATAAATTTGATAACAAAGAATAAGCCACTTTTGCCGAAAAATTTGGAACAACTGGACAGGAAGACTATAAAAAACATGATCCATCCTAGATGAAAGACAAAATATACATACTGATAATAAGAGTCCGAAAATTGGAAGAAGATCAGATGTTAAAAAAGAAGAAGTTAAAAACCAAATTGTAGATTAGCAAACTTACTTCGTCGAAAACATATGAACATCACAGAGCAGCGAATGAAAAGAGAAAGAGTTCAGACAATGGAAAACGACATCTGAATTTTTCAAGAACAAGATGAAAAAACTGGGTGAAGCAAGATTAGATTAATACAGATATTGATAGAAAACTGAAATAATTTCGAAAAAAAATCCTAATAAAACGGCTGTATTCCAATGGAGACAAAAAAATAATAAAAAAGTACAAATAAAGCCGAAAAAATCTATAAAATAATCAGCATTTGCAAAAATCCATGGCATTTATGACGTAAATGTCTGTAGCAAGAGAAATTAAGAAGAAAAATCTGGAGATCGATCTGATATAAGACAACGACTTTCTTTCCATCAAACTATTTGAAGATCTTACATATAAAGCAAGATAACTGGACTGAAGATTGAATACTATAAGAAAAAAGAGATCTTACAAATTTTAAAAACTTTCCAAACTTCTAGCCTGAAGTCAAACTTTATTTGAACTTAATTAATTATCTGATTTATCTTATATTTATGTTAAAATAATTAGAAATATTTTAATGCAAATTTTTTAATTAAATTCTAGGGTTATTTAGCGTTTATTGATTTTATATTTTTTAAAAATTATCTTAGAAATTAAAAGTAATAAGAATGAAATTTTAAATTTTTTATTCTGTAAAAAGTTGGGAAACTTTTATTTATCTCAAAATAAACTAAAATTTTTAAAATATCAATAGTTAATTTAATAAATATTTGGAAGTTAAATAATTTAAACTAATCTTCTGCTTATCAAATTTTTACTAATTTCTGTTTTTTTTGATTTGTAATTATATTTATCCAAATTATTTTTGCTTTTAGCTTTTTTAAATTTATCAAAAAATAATTTTATAATTTTTAGATTTATTATTTTATTATAAAATTATATATATTTAAAAAATGCTAAATAGAAATATTTTGAATTCATAAAGAAACTTTTTTAAACAACTGCTTAGAGTTTCACTAATCATCATTTAACTTATTCTTAAATATTATTTTTAAATTAAATTAACCATAAAATTAAAAAAAATTTAGTTAATTCAACGTAATTTCCATAATATATGAAATTGGTATTTTTTTATTAAAATTTATCAAGTGAAAATTTGATAGAAAATATATATTGAAATATTTTTTACGTTCATACTTCGTAAAATATTTTAAAATGGAAATAAATAGAAGATGAAAATAAAGAATAATTTTTTTAGTAATTTTATATCGAATCTCTTTAAAAATTTTGGAATCTATGAATCTAGTTATCGTGTCTTAGAGATATACTGATATGACTAAATTAGAAAACATTTTTTTTTGAGGTATATTTAGAACTTAGCTTAACCTAAAAATATATAGGAAGATAAATAAATGAAATTCAACCTATTTTATAAAAGAGATTTTTTTAATTTAACAAGCTAATTTTTTAAGCTTTAAAATTTTTTTATAGAGAGAAATATCTAAATACAAGTTGAGATCAACAAACGAATACTATTTTCTCAAAGATAAATATAAATTTTAAAAATATATCTCCTATTATTAAAATTGTCCAAAAATGAATAAAAATAAAATTTAAAATTATGATTTGTTCGTAAAATAATTTGATTAAAGAAGTATCTTAAAGCATTCTATTTTATTTTACTTTTAATAAACTTCTTCTTAAACGTATGCCTTTTTTAAATTATTTGACAAAAAAAACAAACTTTTTATTTAAATTTAAAAGTCATGAAGTAAGTGTAAATGAAAGAATGGCAGAAGCAAGGCTATGAAATATCTGATTATAAATTATCTTTAATGAATCTTAAAATAAATCCAAGTTTTGATATGAACATATATAGAAGATTATCCAAACATTAAAGGAATTTTAAATTTATGGTTAAAAAATTTAATTGATTCAAGTAAAATCATATTTGATGCTCAAGAAACAGAATTTTACATTAAAAGATCTAAAAAAAGAAAAACGGATGCAAATTGTAATTTAAATAAAAATGTGAAAATAAAAATTGAGAAAGCAAATTTAAAAATATAAATTTTTTATAAAATCATTTTTATAGTATAAAAACTTATAATAAAAGTTTTAAGAAAAAGATTAATGCAAAATTTTCATCAAAGCTTACGTTTTTTTTGAATCGTTTCAACATTTTACTTAGAAAGAAGACAAGAGATAATCGAGAAATCAGTTGCATTGTTATTCCATGGTACTTTTTCGATTGGATAGCTACAAATAGGACAAACTAGATCTTCTACTTGAAAATTTCCAATTTCAACTAGTGAATTCAATCATGCACTTATACAAACCTTGCAAATTTTATGATCACAATTTAGTGTAATGGAATCTTCAATTCCAAGATACGTCGCACAAATTGGACATTCAAATTTAAATTTATTTTTCATAATTTCTTGTTACAGATTCATTTACTTTCTAATTTTTATTTTAAAAATTTTATTTAAAAATTTTATATTAAAATAAAAATCTAATAATAAATATTATTTTTTGCTTTTAGATTTTTTTATTATAATATTTTAAAGTTAATTGTTTTTTCTGTAAATTTTAAGTGACTAATATAAACTAAAAAAAGGCAAAGATTGGCAAAAATTAATATTTTAGCTATCTTTTTTCAAATTTATTTTATGATTAATATTTGAATTTAAGATAGTTTTAATTACTTTTCATAGATTTAATTTTTGTGATTTCTAATTTTTAAAACATTTAATGCTAGAATAGTTTTAATCAAAGTTTATAGATTATCTTAATATATTTATTATTTCTTCTAGTTATCTTTTATGCTAAGGAATAGTCTTAGTCCTTATATAGGCTAGAATAAAATTAAAATATCTGCCAAATTTTTTATTTTTTTTAATATAAATAAAAGAATAAAATCTGGTTTTTTACTTCTCATTTATCAAATGAAGATTCAAATGTGGTGAAATTTAAAATATTGCTTTAATTTCTACTTTTTTTAATTATTGATGCTGATAGTTTTAAAATAGATAAGATTTTATAATTAAACTTCATAAATATCTTTAAAATAAAATATCACCATTTATTATTTAATTAATTAAAATCAGCAATCTAAACTAGAAATTATATCATTTTTAAGTTATAGCAAAAAATTATACAAATAAAAATACAAGATTAAATGTTTGACGTTTTTGGAGGTATTTCAACCTCTTTCCGGTCACTCTCTTTATTTGTTCTAGAAGCTAAATATATAAATTTGAATCTCGCTATAACTCTTCTCCTTGCTATGAATAATTCCCTGGAGTTGTACTTTCGCCTAAATAATTATTGGTATCTTTATCTTGTATATTTTTACGAATTTGTTGCAAAACAATATTTCTCTTTTTAATTTTAGTAATAATAATAATAAAATTAAGTTTGGTAATCTTGGAGGAATTTCATCTTTTCCTGCCGATCACCGGATTGATCCGGGATTTAGCAAAAAAGTTTAAAAATTTGATCTCCTCTCTCTCACTTGGTCATATTGTCTTCGGTTTCATCTTCCATTCTGTTCTTATTTCTTTCTGTAGATCTTGCCAAGCTCATTCATATAAAGTCTTTCTCTAGTTCTTCTCTATTACAGTTGATGTTTTTTCCTTTGTTGCGCTTGTAATTTTCTTTACTTTGTTCAGTATTAATTCTTGAAACTTAGGAATTTCTTGCATCTTTTTCATAAATGTTCTCCCGAATTAAAATAATAACTTTTTCTGATTTCTTTAAGGTTTTCTTGTGGTTTCCTTCTCAATCACCATTAGATCACTTCTTTGCTCATTTTACTCTATCTTTTGTTGCAGTTTCTCTTCTATTCTTTAAGTCTATTGTCCAGTTCTGTCTATTTCTGAAGGTAATTTTGGGATTTGTTACTCGGATTTTTTGATATATTCCAAAAACCGCTTAGTTCTCTTTCCTAGGACATGAGTCTTGATTCAATTCCTTTTGCTAGGTTAAACTGTTGCATTAGCTTCTCATTGTCCTTCTTTAGCTTCTTGATCTCTTCCTGTAGATTTAGTACCACTTTGATGAGCTATTCCATGATCATCTGGCCAGAAAGATTAAATTCTGATACCTCCTGGTGCAAAACAGACTTCGCTTGCTTTCTGGGCTTCTTCTGAGACGTTGGGATGATTTCATGGGTGACTTTCTTAGGTTACTTATGTTCTCAATGACCCACGTTCCGGATTATTAAGAAAAATGTTAGGGTTAAGTAAAAGAAGATTGACTGAGAGTGGCTTCTGGTTTCCTCTCTTCCTTGGAGATTATGTAGAAACCTTATCTGAAGCTTTTCCATTTCTTTTAAATTTAGTTTTTACTTATTTCTTCTTTTTGTTTTTCAACTTCTTCAAGTAATCACAGTACTTTTATTTGATGTTTTGAAATTTCTAATTTTTCAATAGATACGTTTAAGAATTTCAATAATGATATCTTTTTGCTTCTTATTTAGGTTTAAATTTTTAGTTATTTTCTTCTTCGATTACTATTTGATTATTTCCTTATTCTTTTAGTTCCTTTTAACGTTACAATTTTTGCTAATTTCTTCTATTTTTTGTATTTTATTTTCTAATTCTTTCAACTTCTTTTGCTAAATTACGATTAATTTTTCTAGTCTTTATGAAATATTTCAAAATGCGTTAAGGTCTCTTTCTTAGGTTTTGAGTCTCAATTCTATTTTCTTTATTTTTTCTGGTTTTTTTATTAATTTTTTATTATATACATTAAAAAATAGAAAATTTCTGCTAAAAAGTCTCTTCTAAACATGATTCATTCCAATCAAATTATCAAATATACTATAAATACTAAAAAATATACAATAGGAGAAATTAAACTTTTAAGAATATATAGGAACTTGAAGAAAAAATTCTATAATAGTTGTCTTACTCATAAAAATAAAAAAATGAAAATAAGTACTTAGCAATTATCAGAATCTAAAAATTAGAAATATAGTTTAACCAATTCGCAGAGATTACCGAAAGTATATTTCTTTAAATTATGCAGATGAATGATCCTAAGAATGTAGAATCTTAAGATCAACCAGAAAAAATTTCTTTATGTAAGAGAAAAAAATGCTGATATTACAGGAGATTTGGACATGCGCTGAGATACTGCTGATATTTCAAATGAAAGCAATAACAAGAAAATTTAAAATTAAGATAATCTTTTAGTAACTTATATTGCCTTCTAGAAGGGCTATTAGCAGAAAAAAAGTACAAAGACAATGAAACCTTGATGGACCTTGTTCTTGCTCAGCAAATAAGAAATTATAATATAATTGGAACTGAACTCGACTGAAATAAGATATTTTTAATAAAATAAGTTAACATAGTACATCCAGATATGTATTAAAGGAAGTTGATCATGAAGAAAACTGTAAATGAAATTTTCACAAAAATAATAAAATTTACAGTGATAAAACTGATTGAAAGGTGAAATCACTATAATTCATATTTATTATTATCTTTCTTTAACTTTTCGAACCTTCTTGGAGATTTGGCACTACTTTAATAAGCTAATTATAGCTTTTTCACTGACCTGTGGTGAGATTCGAACTTTTGAGCTCATAATTCTTTTAGACCATTTTAAGACTTTTCTTCAGAAGTGGAAGATTCGAATCAATGGGCCACCTTTTTGATACTCTTTTCCTGTTCCAATTCTCGATAGTATGTTGCTAATTCCTGCTTTTTTGGAACTACGAAATATCCTGATCTGAATTAGAACATTTTTAATGTTACAAAATAAACTTAAGAAAATCGAAGATATAAAATAATAGGTGATAAAATCTTTATCAACTAAAGATTAAGCAGCTGTTTTATAAATATTATTATTATTTCTCATTTTTCAATGTAATAGCAATAAAAATAGATAAATTAAATTTTAATAGTAACAATTTTATAATTAATAAATACTCTTCAAGCTTCTATGCTTTATTATTTTAGAAACATATACATTTTTTTCCAATCAAGTATTTTCCTTTATACTTGTAAACTTTCATCATTATTTTAACATTTTTTATTTTTTTAATTAAATACAAATATCATAAGAAAATATGTTTACGTTTTATTTAGTTTTTTCAGCTCTTGATTCCTCTTTTATAATTCATTTGATCTATTAGTTAACTTGAAGTCAATTATCTCAGAATATTAATTTCTAGAGAGGATTTGCAACCAAAGCATTTATTTTCTTGCTAAGAAAACTTTTGCTATTAGAAATTGCCTTCTAAAAATTAATGGAGGCAATCTTAGCAATATCATCTATTACAACAAATTAATTTATGACATAAAACTTAATGTTTAGGTATATTGCATCTAGCACATTTTTACTAAGGCTCATTTGGATTTTCTATAGCATACATTTTATTTCTTAGCATAATATCTTTGAATGCGAAACTATTACAAATCATACATTCTGTATAATAACTTACTTTTATCAATAATTGTATTTAAAAAGCATTCCTCACATTTTTCAATATTACACTTGCAGTTAGTTTTATGAAACTCGTTTTATTTTCTATAACATTTACAAACAGGACAAATTTTCTTTACTAAATTCATTTCACTTTTATCAAATCGTCAATCAAATTTGGAACCTTAAGGTGGATCGCATAATGAACCCTTTTATAAGCAAGCTTGGCAACTTCATTCAAATTTTAATCCTTCAATATTTGCACTATAAAAATCACAATCAATCTTATGGTAATAATTAGAATGCACCTTAATTGGTTCTCTAAGAGAAGAACAGCAAAATAGCCATTCTTTATGGCAATTAAAACAAGTAACGGCCATACGATTCAAATTTTTAGTCATTCAGTTTTAGCACCCAGGACATTTTCTTATATCCATACCATTATTATGTATTTCTCTTAATGCTTCTTCTAAATTACACATTCCTTTATGAGGTTTTTTGAAACAAGTACAACAAAAATCATATTCACACATTGGACATTTAGCATTTTTAAAATCTTCAGCTAACATTCTGCACTAACATTTAGATGGGTTTGGACATTGAATCATTTCTTTAATGCTTTCCATTCTTCATTTCTCTATTTTTTCGACTTGATCTTTTCTTAAATGTGATTGAATAATATTGAAATCAGATACATTTGGATTGTAAGGATCTTTTTCAAGCGGCTATGAGCAATGAGGACAAACTAAATCTTCAACTGTAAATTTGGCTTGATTAATCAATTATCCAAGCCAGGCAGTTAAACATTAATGGCATACTTTATCATTACAATTTAATGTGCAGCAACATTCTTCTAAATCTAGTTCTTCTCCGCAAACAGGACATAAAAACTTTGGTCTCACTCCTTAGCTTTAATCTTCCGCTTACATTTTTCTTATTATTTCTTAATTCAATTTTTCAATTTCTGATTGCGAAGCACTTTGATTTTTATTTCCTTAGTTTTATAATAATTAGGATTCATAATTAACTTAGTTTTAATATTGCTACTAAGGAACTTAATAAGTATTTTTTTAAAGCTTCTCATTATTTTAATTAAGCTACGTAGATTAACTATTATTATAAAATGCATACAGTATCTAATTAATTTAAGAATTAAAAAATTAGTAAGTATTTTCAATCTTATTAAAAATTTCCTGAAAAAACTATTATAACTAAGTAAAGTCATTATATTAAAGTAAAAATTCTAGTTACTAGTTATATTCTTATTAATTACTTTAGTTACTTTATCTCAATTAGCTCAGTATTATTATTTTGTTATATATTTAATCATTTTTATTAATACAATTTTTTATTTCGTTTATAAAGTTTCCTGATTGTTATTATGCGAATAAAATTGCAGCTGACTATATATTTTATATTAAATTGCTATTTATTTAGTAAATATCTTTAAGTTACCTTTTAAGGTTTTCATTTTAGGAAGATATATATTAGAGCGTTGTTCCGATCTTCATGCTTATTTCGTATTATTTTTAGAAAGAATCTTGAATAATCTAGTTAGTCTGAAGAGCGTTTGGATTAACAAAAAAGGATAGAGAATCATAAGTACATCTTAAAAATCCTTCTTTTTTAAAGTTTTTTTTAAGACACTCCAAACATCTCTAATGACCACAAGGAAGTATTTTAGGAATATAATCAATAGTATCGAAAGGTTTACCACATTAGCAAAGTGTTTATTATTACATTTTTAAACACAAGTAATAATCTTAATGATGTTTAGCGCATAATCAGAAAGTTATTATATAATTTAGTTTTAATTTCTAAAAATTAAAGTTTAAAATAAGATTTTAAATACATACTTAATATAATTAATAGATTGGCTATATGTTTATTTTAAGATCATTAAAATTAGTGTTTTGTCCCCAATTTTTTTTAATTTTTAAATTAAGAAATGAAATAGAATTCAATTTCTTCTAGACAATATTTTAATTAGCTTAGAAATTATTAGATAGATTAATAGTTTAATAAGAGTTTTTTCATTTTATAATCGATTATCTAAATTTTTTATATCGAAGGTAAAATTAAGGGATAATTAAAGTTTCACTTAATAATCTTTTTTGTACTATAAAAAAATGGTTGAAGGTTTCAAGTCAGGCTTCTATACCACCTCTTCCTAAGCCAAAAAGGAAGGGAGGAAGCAAGAAACCAAGTCTTAATAATCTTAACAATCTTCTCTATCACAACCTTAACCAACACTGAACTAACAACTTGGAATCTAGCAAAACGAACAAAAGTCAACCTTGAAGAATATACACACGGAAACTCCAACCTCAAGCGAGAAACCGATGAAACAGATGAAGTCTGTTCTTCACCAGGCGGTATCAGAGTTCAACCCTTCTGGCCAGATGAGCATGGAGTAGCTCATCAAAGTGGTACTGAACCTCCAGGAAGAGGTCAAGAGATTGAAGAAGGACAATGATATGCTGATGGCAAAGCTAGACCTAGCAGAAAGAATTGAGTCAAGACTTATGTCCTAGGAAAGAGATCTTAGCGCCTTTTAGAATATCTCACAAAGTCAGATTAACGAATCCTAAAATTAGCTTTAGAAACAGATTGAACTGGATAACAGACTCGGAAAAGTAGAAGAGAAATTGTAAACTTTTAAGAAAGAGTAAAGCGAAACTGGAGCTATACAAATGGAAATCGAAGCCTAGAAAGAGCAAAAAAATCAAGGAAAATAATTCAAAATAAAAAAGAAATGTTTTTGCTGTGGAAGCGTATGACATTTTTATCGGAAGTGTTAGAAATTCTAATAGAAGTAAAAAAACTATTGGATAAAAGAACAACAAAAGAACAAAAAGAAGTAGCAAGAATGAAAAGAATGTATTGCAACCCGGATGGTTCAATATACAAGATTAAGATGGAACCAAGGCAAGTTAAAGGAGGGAAAACCTGGAAAAATCCAAGTTCCCAATCTCGCTAAAATTGGGTGACCTGAATTTTTATATTTAACAACAGGGAGCATGAATTCCTGTATTCCTGACGGGGTTGGAAATCCCTAAAATAGAAAACTTAAAATTAAAATTATTATTATGCTATAAAACGAATCGTATATTTGGTCTTCAACAATGAAGAAAAATACTAGCAATTTACTTATTTCAGGGAATGAACATTCTAAGGTATTAGAATTCCTATCTAAGTAAGAAAAAAATTAGAATACTTTGACATTCATAGCTACCCAATTTACTTCATAATAAACGATTATTCAAAAATGAAGAAAATAACGAAAATTATGAGGTAATATGGAAAATCTAGAGAGAAGTATAGTATACATACCCAAGCACTACAACGCTAACATGTAACAGTGTAATGTACCTAGATTTAAAGGATATAGCAAAGTTAAGAGGATGCCAGAAGTAATAGACCTGAACGGAAACAAAATGAGAATACAACATTCAGTAAATTTTATTTGCTGTCTATGAAAATTGAAAGGACACACAGACTAACAATGTAGAAGGGTGGAAGCAGCAAAAATGATAAAACTTCATACAAGAGGATTAGAGATGCTTGAAGTATAAGTTAAATTAGCAATAAACAAAACAGATTTAAAAGAAAATCAAGCAAATAAGAGGATAATTAAAGAAGGAGAATAACTGATTATATATGAAGCAGGGAAGAAGAGAAGGAAATAAAGCAAAAAGAATAAAAAAATAATTAAAACAACTAAGAAATTAAATAATAAAGAGTTTTTTATGCTAAAAGAATAAATAAGAATTATTTTTCATCATAATGAATTGGAATATGTAAGGCAGAGGGATAGAGAAATATTCAAAGAACTAAATAAAATAGAAAATAATTAACTATATAATAAGATTAATATAAAACAAATTAGAGAAAAGGATAGGATAAGTGATGGCAAAAACGCTAAAATTTAATAGAAGAAATAAGAAAAAAACAAAATGGCATAATGGAGTATGTAAGGAAAAGCGTAAATAAAGAAAAAAACAAAAAGAAATAGAACAAGCTCAAGAAGAAAAAGAATAAAATGAAAGATAAAAGTGAGAAGTAAGAAGAAAACCTAATCAAATTTTAATTATATTTTACTATGCTAAGAAACAAAAAAAACAAAAGTGAGCAATTAACTAACAACAATTAATAGGAAAAGGCAAAAGAAGAAGAATAGAATAGATAAGAAGAAGAAGGAAAAGGAAAAGATAGCCAGAAGGATTAAATTCCGACACCTCCTGGTGTAAAGCAGACTTTGCCTGCTTTCTAGGCTTCTCTAGTCAAGTCGGTGTTTCAGTATGCTTGCTTTTCTGAGCCTTCTTCTGTACCTCTTGTTAAATTCCAGGTTGTTAAGGTTGTTAATATTAAGAAAAAGGTTAAAAGCTGTGAAGAAGACGACAGTC
This sequence comes from Loxodes magnus, assembly GCA_946699065.1. Lineage (NCBI taxonomy): Eukaryota > Ciliophora > Karyorelictea > Loxodida > Loxodidae > Loxodes > Loxodes magnus. Next base: position 385,473 of record CAMPDV010000092.1, read on the forward strand.
AAGAAGTGGTTTCCTGCTTCCTCCCTTTCTTTTTGGCTTAGGAAGAGGTGGTATAGAAGCCTTTCTTGAAACCTTCCACCATTTTATTTTTTTATCTCTTATTTTTAATGCATTTCTATTAATTAAAATGTTTACAAAATAAAATGAAAGATAATTTTAATTATTTGCTATGAAGAATAAATTCAAAAAATGATATTTTTATGTATAATAAAACGCTAATTTAAGATATTTATAAAAGTCTTTATTAATAAAAATTTTTATAAATGGCTTATATATGAATAAAAATTTGTTATTTTCGTAAAAGTAGATTTTTATAATTGTATAACATTCTTTTTTAATTTTAGTTCTCAATTGTAAATAAATAAAATTTCTTTAATATTGAAAGTAAGGAGTTGAATCTTTATTTTCTTTACAAGAATTTGCCATTTTTTATTATTTATTACAAAAGGAAAATATATAATTAATTAAACTTATTTTGAGTGTAAATTTTTCTAAAGAGAAATGTGTGTTTGATGTTATATAAGAGATCGTACTAGGATTTAAAAAATTATAGGAGTTTATGTCAGATTTAAAGAGTACAAAGGATTTAAATGAGATATAAAAATGAGATTAGATATTTTTTATTGTATTACTTATGTAGATATCGAATTAAAGTCTACTATTTTTTAAATTTCCAAAAATTCCATAATAAAAAATTGTTTATATTCTATTAATTTTATTAAATTTTATAGAAATTTCAATAAAAACAAGTTTATTCGTAATTTGACTTCCATTGATTAACCAATTCATATAATAATAAATAAATAAAGATGATATAGAACGCGTAGCACCTCGTTGGTGTGCAGCTCATTCAATATTAATATTTAGTATTAAGAAAAAATGTTCTCATACTTTTTTTGTCTATCTAGCTTTCAAATGAGTTACCTCGACTTCTCCAAGTGGGGAATCTACTTATTAAAGATTATTCTCGAATCTTGAATCAAATAATTCAGACTTCTTGAATAAGATCCAAATAAGAATTAGTTGTTAAGTCATTAGTAGATTCATCAGTCAAACAATCATACTGCTAGCTAGAACCCTCAGACAAGTTAGGCTTGTGTCTTCCGATCTTGTTTACTCTTCCTCTCGGTGACATCTAGTGCGAGATGACTCGCAATGAAATGTTCACTGATCCACGTTACCTACTAATTCTCCTGACCGCAGTCAACATCTATTTTATATATAATATTTAAAAAAATTAAATATGAAGAAAATTTTTTCGTATATTATTACTTAATGTAGAATAATCGTTTCTAAAATCATCTGTACAAACAAATTGAAATTAAAAAAAATTTCAGTGATAAAAAATTATAATAATGTTTGAACTTTAAAGTTGTTAATCTTTTCAATTTTTCAATTTATTTTTATTTTTATTTAAAAATAAAAATGAAAATTCAGCTTTAAAATATTGTTTTATTATATCAATATTTATACAGATTAATAGTATTATTAACTTAAATATTTTTTCCTTTATATTTTAGTTTTTAATTTTTTTGTTTTTCTAATTAAATATTTATCTTTATTGAGGTTTAAAGTAAAAAAATATATTTAAAAAAATTTGAAAAAAGCCCCCAAAAACTTAAACAATTTTATTTATCTAAGATATATGATATTTTAAAAAAAAGATAAGAAAAGTAAGTATAAGAAAAGAAAATAAAACTTTATAAATATTTGAAGTGCCTATTATTAAAAATGATATTTTCATTCTTTAAAAAGATAAATATAAGAATTAAAGCAATTTTCTTGTAAAATTATTGTGAAATTTCATCAAGAGTAAAAGATTAGAAGAAACTTAGATAAACTTAAAAATTATTTTTTACTTTTATCTCAAATGATTTTTTTTCTATTTTCATCCTTTTCATCATTTTTGGTTTATATTTACCATTTTATTTATACAATTTTTTTCTTAGAAGATATTTATTTTATTTTATCTAAGTTATTTTAATAAGTTCATATTGTAAAAATAAAATATTATTTTAATTCTAAATAAATTATTTTAATAATTATCATTTATTTTGAAATTATAAATAGCATATAAGAGAATTTTTATTTATATAAGTATAATTAAATAAGAAAAAATTAGATAATTTTATAAAAAATGTTATTTAAAGAGATATTATTTTCTTGAACGAAATAAAAAAAAATCTTTTTAGTAATTTTTTAATTCCTCATTCTGCTAAAGTTTAAATTCTCAATAAAAATTAACTTAACTATTTTAAAGTTTTGCATTTATATTTTTAAATAAAATGTGTTGCTTTAATTTAAGATGATTTTAATTTTGCAATTCTTCATAGTATTTTTTACTTATTTCTTAATAAAATTTAGTAAATTAAAAAGAATTGTAATCATATATTTTTATATTATATAGTTATGAAATTAAAAAATGAAGGACTATTATAAATTTAAATTATCTAGGTTTATCTCAAGGAAAATTTCAAAAAAGTTCCTCTTAAATTTTTTTTTAATGCTTTTTACCTTTAATCAATTTTAAAATCTTATGTTTGCTTTAAATTTTAAGAAAAATATTTTAAAACTTTCTAGATTGGAAATTTTTTTAATCAAAAGATAATTAGATTTGGTTATTTTTATTTTATTTTGAATTTTTTCATTTGCTTTCCTTTAAAAAAAAGAAGTTTAAAATAATTTTGAAAATTTAAATAATCTGAATTTTTGAACATTAACAAATTTATTTAAGGTTTTGGAACATTTTAATTGTATTTCAATCTCTGATCGTTTTATGTCTATTCCAGCCTTAAACAGTAGGATTTTACTGGTATTCTAACCAGATGGATAAGTCTTCTCCGAAGTCAGGCGAGTTCTTTTCTTCATAAAAGATGTTTCTCATCAGTATACTTGGTTCAGTTTCTGATAGCTTTCTTTTATACATCCTCTCTTTTGATTACAATACATTCTTTTGTCAATTTTTTGTAACCGTTGTTACCTTCGCTCTTGCTAGTATATCTTATTCCAGTATTACTTCTACCTCATATCGAATTCTTAACAGTTTTATTAGAAGAGCCTAGTTTCTCATAAAATTTAGTATTTTCTCTGAGGTCTTTTCTGAATCTTAACTTTGATAAGGGGAAATTGCTAAGAAGATTAGAAGGGTTGTGATTGTTCTAGATCCATGCAAAATCACGGAGCTTATAGCCTAATTAGCCTCTAATTCACTGATTTACACTATTTCAGTCTTAGATTTTTTTTCAAATGTGCTTGCTTAGTTACCTTCAATTTCTCTTTCAGAGTCACAAATTATTTAAATGACTGGACCTCTGACTCAAGCCTCTTTTTTATGTGTGTGGATTTTGGAAGCTTTTGATTGATAGTTGCTTATTCAAGTCAGTTTCCAGCATGAGTTTCTGTATTATCTGAAATAACTCTACTACATCTATTCTTGAATCAGTTTCCTGTAGCTGGTTCGAGAGTTTAAATTGACTAATTAAGGAGGGCTAAATTTATTGCTTCTTCTTAAGCTTTTCAGCAGTTAGTGGAGTATCTGCCACTAGGCCTTGGCTATAGTCTGCTATAGCCTTCAGTTTTCTACTAGTCCATTTTAACGTTAGTAAAAAGTTACTGTTAACCTTCTATTTCTTTATTTATTTTTGAAATAAATATTAAAAAATTAATGAAAGCAAAACAAAAAATTAAAACAATGTAGATTTAAAAAGTTTCAGTCTCCAATTAATTTAAATTTTCAAGTTAAAAATTAACTAAAGAACAAATAACAAGTTATGTTCTAATAAAATTAGTTAAATACATAAATTTTTTAAGTTAAAAAAAGTTTGTCTACTATTAAAATTAATTAATTAATTTCAACTAAAAAAGTTTTTGGACCGGAAACTCCTTTCCGATTGCACGACACGACGCTCTCTTTTTATGGAATAACAGAGATATTCTGTTGTGCTCCAGGCACAGCTGCTAGGGAGCTCCATCGCTATGAGCAGCCGGGCTTCAAGCCCCTACCAAGAGCGGATAATCTCAAAGACAGTGTTCCCTTCAGAAAATGACTCTGACCAGGGACTTTCTCAGCAACAGGAAAGGAACTTGTTTCTAGCCATAAAACCAGAAAGTGTTGTCGCGAAGGTCATTCTCAGCTCCCACCATCTTTTCAATTATTACTATTAAAATTAATAAATCATCTTTATTTTTTATTAAGTTATATTTAAAAAAATTAAATACTTTTTTAAATTAAAAAAATAATCGAAAATACAACTCTTACATTTTTTTCTACATTTAGCTTAAGAATTTTCTTATCGTTAAAAATAAATAATTAGGTAATTTATAATCATAAAGTTGCTAAATTCCAAAAATAAAAAAAGTACTATGGTAATATTAAATTGATTTAAATTTAAGTTAATCTAATTTTTAATTTTCATAATTAAAGTATTTAAACAAGTTTATTAAAGAATCAAAGAAATTAAGATTATGAAATAATAATTCGATTTTTGCTAGTTTAGAATTTTAATTTAGTTTTTTAATTAATTATACTTGCTTTTATCATTTACTATAATTTAAGAAAATGTAAATGATAAAATTCTTCAAATCATATTTAATAAAAATATATTAAAATTTGTTAATAAAGTTTTTGGAGTAAAATTTAAATGATTTTAAGGAAAATTATGATGAAATTTGTAAAAAAAATTTAAATAAGAATCAAAAAAAAAGTTTATATCATAATTTTCTTTAATAAAAAAAAAAGATAATTTATAAAATAAAAAAAAAGATTTTTGATATTTTTTCAAGGTAATAATAGTTTTTCTGATTTTATCATTAGTTAAAACTCTGTAAAAATTTAAAAGGGAAAAATTTATTAGAAAATTGTTTATATAAATCCAAGAATTATTGTTGAAATATTTAAAAAAGAAAAAAATTACTATTCGCGACTGCTTAAAATAACTAGGGGACATGGGACTCAAATCGTATGGAATTTTACTAAATCCAACTATAGTTTTAGTAGAGAATTTCTTTTAAGGAGAGACAATTTATGAAATTATGATTTTGCTTCCCCTTGAAGGCACTTTTCACTCAGACTCGGGCCTTGCAGAATGGAAATGCAACTGTGTCCGAGCTAAAAACTAAGTGGAAAGCTCAGAGATGATCAGATATGAGCATACGTAAGAAAGATTTTGATTGCTTGAGAATTTAAAATCCGTTAGGAAAATTTAGGTCTGCCTGTCTTAAGGTTTTACAAATGACTAAATTTCTTTAAAAAGACGGTGCTGGATGAACGCGAATCACCTATCAAATGCAAACTATAATAAACTTGAGTGCTTCGTGGATATCTTGGCAAAATAAAAGCTCAGTCTTGTGTATGGTAGGTTTAAGTTAGAAATTACACAATTCTTTATGTAGAAATTTATATTAAACTCCACGTCATTTTCCACACTCCTTCTTAAAGCTATCTTGATATCTTATTATATACTACCGTATTTTGCATATTCTCTTGAGCACTTTTATTTATAAATAGGAAAATAGAAGAGCTAGCGAATTTATATTGAGCTAAAGCGGATATTAGGAACGTAGACATGGAAAAAATTGAAAAAATCTCTTATTAATTTTTCTCAAACAGGAGAGAATAGATTGTCAACAAAGATGGTAAATTCGACTACTGGAAGATACTTTCTTCATAGTAGAAGATTTAAAAATAAATATGTATAAACAAACGCTTCAAATTGTCATTATAGAATGAAAATACACTATTAAATCTTTCAAATAGTGAATCATAAGATATGGATTTTAAGCTAAACTTTCAACTTTCGTTAAACTTTAATTTTGAATGGTTTTAATTTAAATTAAATAAGAATTTAATTAAAGAAGCATTTAAATAAGGAAAAAAAACTAGGAATCTAGACTTTAAATTTAAACTTAATAGATCCTTCTTAAGTCTCAATCAACTAGCAAGAACCAAAAATTTTAAAAGATAAATCTACTTCTGCTAGATTGGGAAATACTTAATTTTCAAGCAAAACTAAAAAGCTTGAGAAATTCATGAGCAAGACATTATTTAATTTTATTCTTTATAGAAAAAATGAATTCAGAAATATAGATTCGGAAGACGGGAGTTAGAATTATCGACTTCTTTTATAAGATAAAAAAGGAAGATTAAGGCCAGGTAAGTTAAGTTTAATTTTAAATTGAAGCCTGAACTTGCAAGATTATATAAATAGAAAAAAACCTAGCAGCAAATCCATAACAAATTAAAGTGAAAGTTCAATTATTAGTTATAAAAAAACTTCAAACAGACAAGATGGAAATTGAGCAAAAAATTTATGCACAATAAAATTTACTTCAAGTCCATAATAAAACGTTTGTTAATGTTGTCAAAAGACTGGAAATTTATGGATGTAATATCTAAAGTGAAAAAGAGTGACTGAGCAGCACCAAATGAATTTTAAACATTGAGGAAGCTTTATTTTAACTGTTTTGAAGGTATTTACATAAAGAAGTCGGTATTAATTGATTCAAGTGTGACATTACTCAAACAGGATTTTGGTAATTAATAGTAACAAAATAAATAACTTAAAAAACAACGATGATCTTAGAACTTATTTAGAGAAGAAGGAGAAACATTAAAAGAAGATGGAAGATTATTTTTATGATCTTATTGAAGAGAAAGAAGAATTATCTCAGTTTGAAATTGATAAGACAAGTAAAATTGAGCAAGCAATATATAAAATTTGATTTTCTTTAATTTAAATAAACATTTCCTTTAATCAAAGATGACTCTAACCCTTTTAGTTAAAATTAATTAATTAAAGAAACATTTTTTATTTTCAATTAATGATATACTGATACTAACTTGCTATAAAATTCAAAATTATAAAATTATAAAAACAAATTAATAAATTAAAATTTTTATCATGCAAAGCATTAATAACTTCACGTTATTTTTAAGATTGTTTCTACTTAATTTTCATATCCTTTTTGTCAAATAATTAATTCAATTTTCATTATTACTTGTCAATTAAAAATAAAATTAGTATTAGTTAAAAATAAATCTTTTAACTCCTAATCTTTATCTAATTGCAATAAACTACTATATTTATAATTTATAATCTAAAACATTTTATTTGAAATAATTATTTACTTAAATGATAATACTAACTAATAAATAAACTTATGAAGCTCATTTTTCATAAAATAGATTTATTTTTAATTTTTTAAATTTATCTAATAACTAGATTAGACATTTTAATACAGATTAATTATTTTATATTAAAAGAAAATTTAATGATAATAGAACAAAAAATTTGAAATCATTTTTTATTTTTTAGCATTTAAAATTAAAATTTCAGAAGAAAGTTTTACTTTTCCTTTCAGTGTATTAAAATATTTTCTTTAAATAAATAAATATCACTGTGCTCTTTGTAAAAAATGATTAGTTAGTTTTATAAAAGTAAATAAAGAAAATTGATTTTATTATAAAATAGCTTTATGAATTATGAGCAAGCTGATAAATTAAGTACTTTCTTACTTTTTTAAGTTATTTATAAAATTATTAAACTCTTAGATTTATAATTATTTCTTTAAATTTATATTAACGACACTCTAATTATTTAATATAACTCCTTTTTAATTTAACTCCCTATAACTAAAGCTGCACTGAGAATAGTTATAAAAAATGAGTGAACAAATGAAAATGCTAGAGGATGAAGAGATCTATCCAACATGGAAGGATGCAAATACTTACTAGAAAATTCAATTAACTCTGCATTATATTTTTATCTATTCTCCTGTAATGCTTTTCTACTGCATTATATTTGGATCTGCAGGAGTTTTTTTAATGACTTATTTGTTTTGCTTGATGTTCTAGTTTTACGAGAAAGACTAAAATTGGTACTATACAGGAGATTCCAAGATTTCGAAAATGATATAAGGATGGCTAGTTTTCCTTTTTCTAGCATTTATACTTAGCATGCTAATTATTTCGTCAATTCGTACGATAATAACATCACCTGGCTTTGTACCTAATAGCTAAAATTGAAAATTGGACACTGCAACTGAGTTATTACAAATAGAGAGGAAAAAGAAAGGAGGAGTAAGAACCTGTGAACATTGTTTGAAGACTAAACCAGACAGAACTCATCACTGCAGATTATGTGATAAGTGCATTTTAAAAATGGATCATCACTGTCCTTGAATAGCAAATTGTGTTGGATTTTACAACTATAAATACTTTCTACTGACAGTATTTTATGGAATGATTGCTCTTACAATGATAACAGGTACATACTGAGAAGCTATACTTGTTTGAAAGTGGCATTCTTCTTGGACTATTATATACCTTATATCTACCTTTTATACAATGATCATCATGCTTAATATTGTAGTAACTGCTTTCTTTATCTTTCATATGTGACTACTTTTCAACAACTACACAACAATAGAATTCTGTGAGAAAAGGAGCCAAAAAAATCCTCTATATAAGAAAGTAAGTTTATCATTATATAGTCTCCATATAATATCTCTACGAGGTACAATTTAACGTCAGTATTAGGCTCAAATCGCTTTTTATGGTTTTTTCCTGTCAATACAACTTAAGAGTTTGATGGACTCTCTTTCGAAACAAATTTAGATTTTATTAACGAATGTACATACACTTAAAAAGAAATTTAGTATGTAATAGAGTCTGTTAGCGAAGAATATGAGGTTAAAGGAGAGCAAGCTTGATTTATTTTTTTTTTAATCAAATTTATTTATAGACAAGCTATGTAAATCCACTTAAATCTCTAATTTTAAAAGCTTTCTTTGGAGTAATAACTTAGTCTATTAAAATTTATCTATTACTAACTTAAAATGTATTATGCTGTACTATTAGCTAATTCTATACCTAAAATTAGATAGATGTATATAATTAATTTTACTTTAAAGGTAGTAATTAAAAAACCTTCAACTTAATTAAGAAAATATTAATAAATCTTAATTATTAAAAATTGCTTAGATGCCTATTTTTTAATTAACATCTGAATATTAGCATAGTAACATCAAGGTAAAGCTAAATAATAAAGATTTTATTTTTTCAAAATCTAACTCTCAAGCAACCTTAAATAATGTAGTATATATTTCTAAAGCAGGAAGCTTATAAAACTAAAATTAAAGATTTAAAATTGAATTATTTAATTAAGCTTCTTCTCTTAATTCTAAAATTTATTTTATTTTGATTTTAAAATTTGAAAGCTTTTTTCCTTATCTGCATTAATTGAAAAATAAACATACAATAAACACGGAAAATTTAGCAATTTTTTATATATAAATTGTATTATACAAAGAAATTAAAATTTTAAACAATTATGAAATCTAAGTGTTATCATCATTAAGTAATTATTTCGTTAATAATCTTTATTATTTTGCAGTTAGGATGATATTTTTTATTGGTTTTTATCTTAAATAATATTTATAAACTCTCCTCTTTCCTTCTCCTTAACTTTGAGTTTTTTCTTATGTTAGTATTTAATCTCAGCATGTCTATTCTTAAACTTAATTGCTCTCTTTTTTCATTCTTCTACCAATTTTTTTCACTAAAATTAGCATTAGTAGTTGCTTTAACTATTATCTTAAATATTCCAATCAAATTCTTAAATTATTTGAATTAAGTAAAAGCTTTAATTTTTATTATCAAAGCATAGCAGTATCCTCATTCATCATACAGATACTTAGAGTATTGATAAATAATTCTATCACTAGCTATATGCCTTTACTTCTTTTCATTTAAGCATCTTTTACAAAAAATCTACAATCTAGTAAAACCTATCTAGTTTTATAACTATAGCAAAAATTAGAATATATTTCAATTTGTTGCATAAATTTTAGTTATTTCTACAGATAAAAAGGAGATATAAGCCTTAATATTTAAAAAGGAATAAGATAATAAGCTAACCTTTTAAGATATACACTACTTTTTAAATACTAATTAAAAGAAAAGATACAGTTATAAATCATTAGCATTCTCTAAATTAATTTTAGATCGAACTTTAATTAAAACTCAAAAATAAAACTTTACCCAATTATGCAGAACTTTTTTAAAATAAAGGGTTAAATTTTAGTTTTGCTTGATTTGAAACTTATAATCTGATGAAGATATTTAATGCTATTGAAGGATATTGCTAAAATAATTTAAACTTGATAGAAATAAATTTAGATTAAGATTATTTTTGGATTATTTATTCATAATTTTGAATTAAAAATACTTTAATATACTAAAATTGTAAACAGGTCTATTATAATCTTACAACTATATATTCATACGAAAAAATTAGAAAGCAGGAGATAAAATATTAAACTTAAGCTGTCGATTTCTAAAAATACAATTATAAATTTTAAAGTATGCTCATTATAAAATAATTAACCCTCATAAATTTTAAATTTGAAGTCACATTTTAAATCAAAAAATTCTATTAATTCAAAATTAATTTTCTAAGCTACATGATCTAATTAGAGATATATTTATTTAAAATATTTAATAGGCATAAGCTTAGTAAATTCTAAGTTCTTTAGAGAATATAATCTAAATATTTTCTAATTTGTATAACTATTTTCTCATAATCACCTTTTATATTTATTCCTATTTATGCATTCCAAATTTTATTTTTAGAATTTAAGATTGCTTTTTCTTTAATTCGAAAGAAGATAAATGACCTGGAAAGTAAAAAAATACATAAATAGAGACTTGAAAATCCTCTGATAAAAGAGCATATCTTAATGATAAGAGATTTTTTAATAAAACCTCACTTTGTTAAAATTGACAATAGCTAAAATGATCAAAAGATCTGTATTTAATCTAATATTATTTAATATGAATCTAATAAAAATAGCGCTATTAATCATATGCAATAAATATAAATCTAATAATTATTTATCTCAACTCTAGTTATTTTATTTATTATGATTCTAGTTAAGTTAAACTCTAGTGTTGAAAAACTAAATTAATAACTACATTATTAAACTACAAATCTAGATTAAATAAACATTAAATTTGATTGTTTATAGATATAGAAGGTTTATAAACGAGAGTAGGGTATTTGGTTAGGGATATAATGAATAAATAAAAATGAGTTTTAATAGCTACTTAATCAATCTTATATCATACATTTAGATAAAAAGATATTAGTTTCATAGATAATTTTGGTAATTTTATTTGATTATTTTTTATGCTATTCAATCAATTATAGCTCCAGAATTATTATAAAAATAGCATTGAAACAAGGAATTTTTATGATGTAGATAAGATGTAGGGATAGAAAAAGAAGCTACTAATTTAATGTTAGTTAAATAAAGTTAAAAAGCAGGGAAAGAAAATCCTTTGCAATAATTATCTGGAATGCTTTAGATAAGAGAATTATAAATTGATATATATAATATAAATAATATAAGCTAAATAGATAAAATTTAATTATTTTATAACATAATTAAGTTAAAACTTAAGATAAAAGCTTTAAATTCTATGTTAATGTAAAAATATTAAAAATAGAATAAAATAAATCGACTTGTATGCAAGGAATTTATTTAAGGACAAAAAGAAATTTAATTAAAGATGATTCCTAAAGAAAAATATAAACATTTAGATCTTAAACTTGTAATTGAAAAAGGGTAAAAAAGAACATCCTTCAAGATTCTATCAAAACTGATTTAGAAATATTTAATTATTTTTAGATAAAATTGAAAATATAAATCAATCTATAAAAAAGCTAAAATAATTGAAATAGAATCAAAATATGAAAATTATTATATAGATCTGATCAACCAAAAATAAAAATAAGCCAAAACTATTTGCTGAACTTAATATTAAGAGAAATACTAATAAGCCAGCCTATCTAAATTAAGGAAAATTTCATTATAATTATTTTAATTTAATACATAATCATTTTAAATCATTCCTTATAGATTTAAAATTTATTCAATAAATCTGAAGAATCAGAAAATTAAATTTAAGATTATATAAAGATAATAAAGAGTTATTGCTAAAATTCAATGAATGAGATAGAACTCAATTAAAACTTATTTTTGACATTTAAGTTTAAATTTATGAATTAGAGGTTGAAGCTAGTTAATGAACAAGTGAACTGAGGTGTAATTTTATACCTAGGATTTATTAAGAACTCTTATAAAAGGTAAACTTTTAGGTTAAAAAATATTAATGATGCTATTAGTTAGTTAAAGCTGATCAAAAAATAATTAATCTTAAGTATTTTAAATTTTAAGAATTTCATAAAAATAAGCTATTAGTAAATTTCTACAGAGCATTTATCTAAATATTCAATAAGAAAAAAAGTTTAAACTTAGAATAAGGCTATATATTAATATAGCCCTTTATTATTTTCAATTTTTATAAATTAATTTATAAATTTATAATTTTGTTCTTTGAAGATTCATTAAGACAGTCACTGCTCTTGTAAAAGAGCTTAACATTTTTATTCATTAGCTCAATTTAAAGTAATTATCACTAAAATAAGTAGATGTAAATATTTATTTCTCCCTCAAGTTACTTTAATAGCTTATAATATATACATTTGGATGACGATTTGATTTCATCAAATATCCTCTTTTGAATTATCAATGCTTAATTATCTAAATAATAAATAGGATATTCCAAAAAGGAATTAAAGAGCTTCTTTTGATTTTATACTTAGAAAATAAAATAATAATAAACATACTATAAAATTTTATTTTATAACACTTTAACTTAAAATGTTTGTTTAAATTGCTAAAGTTTATGAATTTAGCTCTTTCAAATATCTCTTAAGATTTAGTTATTCACTTCGCTGTTAAATTAATTAATGAAATTATGCTTTACAAATTTTTGCTTTACCACAGTATGTTGATGTCTTTAGCTTGAGTAGATAAAAATGATATTAGCTCTTTAATACTATATATTAAATTAAATAGTTGTTCGAAGGTGAGCAGCAAGGTCATCTTCATCAGAGGTTGGGGAAGTTAAGTACCCATAATCGACTTTATGTCTTCCTCTGCTTTGGTTTGGCCTCGAGACATAAGATTCTTAGACCTTCGACACTGGCTTGGCTTAGTTTATTTTTAATTCTGGAACGAAAAAGAAATAATATTGCAAGCTTCATCAGAGATGGGGAATTTAAGTACCCATAATTGACATATGTCGTCCTCTGCTTTGGTGATGCAATGAGACACAATCCTGCCATGTCCTTGGACCTCCAACAAGTATTAAAGATAAGAGTATTCTTAAATTATATCAGTATTGAACATTTTTATCAGTACTGAATAATTATACCAGTATTGAACAAGGTCTACCAGTATCTTATAATTTTATTAATAACAAACATTCTTGTCATTATGAAACATTTTTTTTAAAGAGCTGCGCACCAATGAGAGTGCTACGGGCTCTATAATAAATCTTGTTTATTTATTAAAATAAATTGAGATCTAGTACATAAAGACTTACAAAACTATAAAGTTAAATATTATTTTTCGAAGAAAAAGTTTATAATTTAGTAGGAAAAAAGTTAATTTAACTATATGACGAAAACCTTAAAAATATATATAATTTATAATTAAGATAGATATTACCTTTAATTAAAGCTTTTTCTGAAATTTTTATCTATAAATTCTTAAAATTGAATGTCAATATTTCAAGGAACTTATGCATTTCAAGTTTTACATAAGTGCTAATTACCTTATTTATTTATTTATTTATTTATTTTATTTATTAATGAGTAAAAATTAATTTTTAAGTTTAAGTTGTTAAGTTCTTCAGACAATTGTATAGGTTATCAGAAATGAAGGATAAGCTCTTCCATTCTCGTATATGATGTACATTCCGTTGCCATTTGTTATAGAATCATATCTTTTCTTGAAATTTTAGTATTTCTAATTTTAAGGTGGATGTTTGTATTTTTTTTTAGGTAGTTAGATTACTTCTCCAACTAAAACATCGCAAAAAAACATTTAGTATTAACCATTTTCTTAATAAGCATAATCTTGATAAGAGTAATTTGCATCTCTTGCAAAATAAATACCTTTTCCAAAAAATCCATCGCTTGCATATTTAAGATCTAATCCAATATCACTTGAACTTATTTCTTGGGGTTTTGTACTACTTGTACCATGAAACAACTATAAAACTTTTGGTTTATATCCATAAAATTCGTTCATAAGTTTCTCTTCACTCTTAAATTTCTTATACAGCATTAAATTCTATAATATTTTTATTTTTACTACTTAAACATCATCAGTAGTTTCATTTATTCTATTTACTATTTCCTAATATAATTATTAGTTAGGTCGCAAATTATATTCACAATAGATACCTTAAAAGCTCTCTTTTCAGTAGCGAGGAAATTAAATCGTATTTTGGGATTTCAGAATTTGTAAATTAGTTTGATTTATTTTCTCTTAAGCACTTTAAACTTTTTCTTGTGATCCTTAAATCAAATATCCAGATTCATTAAATGTGAGAAATACTCCTTCTTACAATACTATTTAGAAAGTTTCATCCAAATCTTAAACAAAAATTTGTTAGCTTTAATAAAATTATTAAATGAAGTTAAAGCAATTCTAAACATTTTCCTTTAAGCCACTTAAAGTTATTTCCCCAACAGGACGTGGATACATCGCTCTTAGTAACTCTCTTTATTCGTTTGTTTTAATATTCTTTTACTTCATTTGTTAAAAATCTATTTCGTATATTTATTTTGTGTCAGTGAACTTATGATTTTAATATCCAGATTAGAAAGCTTAATTAATTTGAATATTTAGATTTTCATCATATTACTTAAACCCCTTAAAGTCTTTCCAAGCAAATTGATAGCATATATTTTATTGCCATAATTTTTTTTATTAAATTGGCTTGAAGATTCTTTATATTGCTCTTGTGAATATAGTTTCACAATTTTTCTACTTCATTTAAACGAAATCCAATTCGTATTTAACTGTTTATTCTTTTGCTTAAATTAAGATTTCATGTTTAGAGTATTTTTTAGTTTAGTATAAAAATTCTATTTTAATTGAATCATTAATTTCATATGAAACCCACTTATTCTCATCATACCACTACCATATTACTTAATATTATTCTTTTTTTTAATCTCTTTTTATATCTCTCAAAAAATTTGTAGCTGTATTTTTCTGTTTCATTTTGGTAAAATTTATTTCATAAGATTTGTTTGTTTTTGTCTCATTTGAATAAACTTATAATTATAGATTTTAGTTCTTTTGAGTTTAGTAAGCTTTTTCTATTTTTATTTGAATATTCTATTCATATTTTACTCACTTATTTCCTTCTTCTTCTTCTCAATATCACTCATAAGTTATTTTAAAGTATTTAATTTACTTTCTTATTTCTCTTTCATACTATGTACTTAAGTTTATCTGCTTCATTTTTTGTAAATTTATTTCATAGGCATTTTATTCGTTGTATTTATTTGATATTTGTATTTAAATTACTTTTTAATTCTTTTTTTTGTAAGCTTTTATAATAGTTTGATTAGTTTAATCGTCATACTCGACCCATTTGTTCGTAAATTCCTACCACTCTCATATCTCCTATTCCACAATATTTTGTTCTTCTTCCAAATTTTATTAATTTAATTATCTTCTGATTTTCCTCTCGAATTATGTTTCATTATTGATTTATTTCATTTAGCTTAAGTCTATTGTATACCCAGATTATTCTTAAGAAGAACTAGATAATTTAATAGGGAATTTCTATTGTTTATTTTTAGCATAAGCTGCTTCTATTTACGTCAATCTTTACTAGTCATAATCTTTTCAATCACTTTCATCTCACCATTGTCATACTATTTTCACTTATTATTACAAGTATTAATATTCTTAAGTTTATTAGATTTACTAACTACAAGAAATCCAATATAAAATACTTTATTAACTGCACATTTATTTAATCTTTAAGTTAATATCTTCCTTTAATAATTACTAAAGCTGAGATAATGAATAGACTTCTATTTTCTTTTTAACTATTTAAATTTATTAAGTTATTTGAGTTAGCTACTAAACAAAACTATCGAAAATTTATTAGTCTCAGGTTTCTATTTTAATTGCTATCTTTTACTAAATTTAGTTTGAATTATCTAAAACACCTTTAAATTTTGTTAGCAAGGTTTCAAATTAATTATTTAGACCTAGATTACTTTTTATTTAGTTATATATTGATTTTTATATATCTGTCGTATAAAATTTAACTACTTCATACTAGCTTTAAATTTTGTCTTTTGCATTTTTTACGTTTATATACTCTCCTACTATCACTAAATCCTAATCTTTTATGTTCAATCCACAACCTTTAAAATCTTGCATTATTAAGTTATAGTTTTAATTCTAGTTGATGTATTTTTACTAGAATGCTTAAGAGGATTAAGGACTCATTTTTACCTATTCTTCTTTTAAGCTCATTTTGAATTACTTGAGATTTTTAGCAAAATCATTCACAATCTATTTATCACCAAGGAACTTTATTTTATTTACTTTAACTTTAATTTCAATATCCTCATTCAACTATTACTGTTCTTGCCATAATTTGAAAACAGGGTAAAGATATTCCTCATAAGCTTCATTTAGTTTTTCTTTAAGTTTACTTTGCATCTTTTAAATCTAGTCTTATACCTCTTTAATTTCTTTGATAGAAGTTTTTAATCAGTCTTATTATTCTGAGAATTAATATGTTTATAACTATTTTGGAGATTTCTAACTTAATGCGCTTTAAGCGAGATCTTATTCTTTCATTTTCTTATGCTTGCTTCTTAGCTTTGCTTTTTAAATTGAAGTTAGCTATAGTCCTTATTCCTAAAGTAGGTTGATAACTTCTTCAATATCACTATTAATAAAATCTTATTTTTAAGGAAATAATTCTGATATTATTTAAGCTATATTTTCTTAACTTTCTAGCTCTTATACTCAGTTATTATTTTTCATTTTCTAGTAAACACTTATTAGTCTCTAAGTTTAGTTTTAGTTTAATTCAACAAAGTTTGCTAGATTCTATACTTCATTAAGACTCATAGCAATAAGTTCATTTGGAGAAGTGAGATTTTCAATTTTATCTCTTAAATCTTGTAGACCAAATTAAGTAATTCAGTCCTAAGACATTATAATTATAATTCAAAGAGAAAAGCTTTAGATTAAATAAAATTCTATTGTAATCATTTATCAAAGAAAGGTATATTTATCTATATTGCTATCTTCACTTTAACCTTATCCTTCTATTTTTAGATTGCACCTAAGTAATTAGATATCCAAGTCTTTCTTACTAATATATTTTAGATTGCATGTGTAGATTCAGTCTAAAAATTTGAAAATATTACATTGGATTTTTGATGTATAAAATTATCAAAATTGAGAATCTAAGTTATTAGTTAATGAATGAAAGTAGAAAAGCTAGAATGAAATAAAGTATTATATAATAATAAACTAGCTTAAATCATTTCTAATAAACTTATTACTTTTAACATTCTCATCAGCTATTCTCTATTAACTCACTGCTAAGTTCTTCTATGCTTAAGCTTTATTTTTTTCTCTTAAGTGGAAAAGCCTGTTTTTGAATGTTAGCTTTTCATTTTGTTTAAACTAAAGAATCCTTAGCTCCAAACTAAAATTTAGGAATATAAACAAAATAAATAATGAGATTGATAAACTTATTAAAGGTAAATTAGAATGGTATATTATATATAGGCTAAATAGACAGATAAAGCACTTTTAAATAAAGCTATTAAAGATTAAAATGGATCATCCTTACTATATTTGATTTATTCAGAAGAGAAATAAAGGTTATTATTACATAATCATAAGATCTTAGTAATCTTAAAAATAATTAGATTATATATAAGTACTAAATTATAAATAATTGGTAGAATAAGGGAATCTAGCTTATTTATACTTAAAATAAATAATAGTTACCCTTATCAAATTTCATGATAAAATTAGAAGTTAATAAAATATAATTAAAAGCTAAAGCTAAAGCTAAAACTAAGCTAAATACTAAACATCGAAAATATATTTTGCTTTTTTAATAAGTTGAATAAGAAAGTTGGCAAGTGCTTTATCAAAGACGAATATTCTTTAATTATAATCTAAAGGTATATTATGGACTAGCATTTTAGAACTTTAGAACTAAAATAAAATGTTTTACTAAAGCCTTTTATACAAGACAGTTATATCTATCTCAAATTAATAGTAGAAATAGTAGTAATCTATATTACTTTTCTACTAATTGTAAAAAGCCCGGTATGATTATATTTAGGTTTAGTTATATTTGAACTAAGAATTTAGTTTAAAGTAATAGTCATTTGAGATAAGCTATATAAAATATTATTTGTTTAGAAGTTATCTTAAATTGTCTTGCTCTAAATATAATTGGTTCATTTCATTATGATTTTTATATGTAGAGATTACTTTAAATTTATTTAAAGATCATTTCTATGCTTTATTGCTTCGCTTTATCATCTCATTAGATAAATTACTTTCTAGATATTTTTTTAATTCTTTGATGGAAGGAAATTTTCAAATGATTTGAACTTCTAAAATTATATTAAACATAAAAAAAGGTAGCAGTTCATTTCAAAGTGAGAGATTTTTCGAAGATGTCATGAAATTTGTGTTCAAATTGCTTGATACATTTCTATTAAATTATTTGAACATTAATTTATATAATTAACAGGATATATGCTTCAATTGCATTTTTTTTCTTTAAAATATTTTTCTTAAATTCTTCTCTTGCTTATTCCATTGCTAAAATGAATTGTTTTGTTCTTATATCTTCATTTTTTCAATTTTATCTAGATTAACTTTAAATTATTTTATTTTTTCTCTTATAATTCAGTTGTTTTAGATAATAGATATTATTTATAAATTTTAAATACATATTTACCTTTCGCAGCTAGTTATATATTTAAAGTAATTGCAAAATTTACTCTTTCACTTCATAAAATTGCTTCATAAGTTTATTAGGTTTGATAATGAGTATTCATTAGTAGTTAGCATCATAGTTAGTCAGTTATTAATTTTTATTAAGTGTATAATTTATCAGATTTTACTTTTAGTCTAAAAAAATTAAAGTATTCTGTTCTTATCTAATTCCTAAATTATTTTTACACATATTATGTGTATACCATTGGATTGATATAAAAGGAAAAATTAATTATAAATTTGTTCAGATTTAATAATTTTAGCTAGAACACAAAATGCATTTAATATCATATACTTGCTAAAATTATTTTAATCCTAGCCTTAATCCACTAAAATTTATCCTAGATGAATTTCTATCGATAATTAATCTTAAAATAAAGAATATCTTTCTCTAATACTCATTTATATTAAGATAGCATCCATAATTATTATAGTATTTTGACTTTATGACTGCCTTAGATAAATATTTTTAATTATCAAAGATAGAGATTCTATTCAAAATGCATTTTGATGTTATTTTAATTTCTATAAATTTTCTCTAATCATTCATATAGCTCGCCTTTCAGCTTCAAGTTAAAAGTGTTTTTGTTAGTATAATAATTCACTCTCCTAATTTCTACTTGTCTTGCATTTATTCTCTAGTTATTTACTGTCTTTTATCTTGTATTTGATATTTGTTTCTTTCTCCACAGTGTTCCAGTTTCTTAGAGATAAAATTAAGAAGCTCTTCCTTTCAATTCCTAGAAGGCTATATTCCACCGATATCACTTCTTATTCTTTTTGTCTTAGTAATTTCCATCATAAATTTCAATTATTGTTCCAAATGAGCATTTTTTTCTTGATTTTGAAATTTTCTTTCTTGTTTTTCTATATCATGAGATTCCTTTTGAAGATTTCTACTATCTTTCTTTAATTTATTGAATCTTTTCTTTAATTATACTCAATTTTTCTCGTTTTACTCTCTCATAATTCAAATATTATTCTCAACCCTGTCCCTTTTTTCATAAATTCCATCTTTAGTTCTTCGGTCTACCATATATACCTCATCATAGTCTTCAAGTTTCATGAGTCTTTGACTTATTTCTAATATTTTTTCTTCTATGAGTTTAAATTCTCCTTTTATGCGAAAGATACTTAATACTAAAGTTATTAGCTAAATTAAGTTTATAGAAGCAATAAAAAATTTGATTAATTATTTTTATTGACTACATAAACTAAAATAGAAAATAGGTATAAATAGTGAATATAATAGTCCTTAATAGTCCTAACACTATTATACATTTATATTATGCTTTCATCTTTTAGTTTAGTGTAATTACTTTAAATCTTAGTAAGCTTAAAGTTAATTAAAGATAGTAGTATAAATAGTGTGTTTTTAAGATTTATAATCTAAAGAATATTTCAATATTCATAATAAGTTCATTAGAAACTAATTATATTGTAATAAACTTTGAATTCTTTCAATGTTTAGCTTAAATTATATCTAATAAATGTAAAAATCAATAATTATTTCAAAATTAAAGAAGAAGTTACTTTATAACTTATTAGCTTAAGTATCTAAGAGAACTGATTAATAGAAAATAAATTAGATGCTATTTTATTTAAACAAGGAAATTTAAAAGTTTTAAAAGGATTTGCTAGATTAAAAAAAGAATAATTTAAGTTAGATCTTGAAATTTAAATATTTTCTACTATATAGAAATAAGATAAAAAACTTTAAGATTTTACTAAAATATATAATAAATTTTTATATTATAAGGAAAAGCTGAAAAAACTGTAAAAAAGCAAATAAATAAATTGAAAGCTTATGATAATAAAGAAACTTAGTAATTATAGCTGATATAAGTTAAAATCTAAAATACTTAATATATAAAATTCGTTTGAATAAAATGTAAGAACTTTAGAATTTTCATAAAAGTGATGTACAAATCTTCATATTCTATCCAATTTAATTAATTAAATAAACCATTAGATTTTATAAGATTTTCATGAGCAACTAGCAAGAATAAAAATTATATTGTAATTTATTAATTATAAAGATAAGCATTTTTTATATATCTCTTTATAAATTTAATAACAACACTATTCGATTATAGCAACAGTTAAGAGAAAATGAATCTATATAAAAATAAAATGTACAACTAATACGCTTTTTATCAAAAGTTTGAATTTGATTTTATAAATAATGCTCAAATAATAAATTAATGCAAGCTTATTTAGAGACATTTTATATTTTTCATATTCTAACCACATGAGCGAATAAAATAAATGAACTAAAGTTATGTCACTAATATTAAAATTGTCTAATTAACTTTTATTTAGTTTTTACATTAAATAATAATTTAAGTATTAGATATATTATTTCGCTTTGGGCTCTGAAATGGATTTTTAAGTTTAATTTAAGAAAAAAAATTAGCTCCACCAACCTTAAGTCCCTTCTTACTAGATCTTTCTAGATCTTATAAATAATTTTTGTATATCTATGAAAAATCAATTAGAAAAGCAAAAATCTCATTTTGATTTGAAAAGTTAATGACTGTAAAATAGAGTCAGTTTATACAAATCAGCGAAATTTCACTTATAAAGCCAAGCACTCAACAACAAAAATTTTAACTTAAAATAAAAATAGGCAGAAAGGCATTTTTTTATTTTCAAAAGTGAAGCTTATTAGTAAAAGTCTTTTATTATGATAGAATTTAATGAGAAGCAAGATCTAACCCTCTAAAATAACTTTATAATTATTAACTTTAAATTGGTTTTTCTTTAATTCAGTCATATAATAAAATTTAGATAATCATGATAAGTTTCTAGTTAAAATTAACTATATCTTCTACATTTAATCATTCAGATACTTTATATCTAAAGCAATCTAATTTATTACATACTTAATAACTTATTATCTAACATTCTTTAGAAAGTTCTATTTTATTTTATTTTATTAAGTTTGGAGTGAATAAGTAAATAAAGATTCCAGTTGCTCTTATAAAAATTAGAACTCCTTTTATTTTTAAAATAATAGTAGCAATAATGAGACTTTTAGCCTGTTGTATTTAATTATTTAATTATTTTATTTAAAATATATCAGAGTTCCTATTTATCTTTTAAATAGCTATAATAAATTTATAAGGTACTAGAATTTGAAAAGTTTAAGTCTTATTAATAGCTAATTAAGTAATTCTTAGCTAGTAAACTACAAAGCTTGAAATTTAATTTGATAGAGTATCTCTTATGTAAGTTTTAAAATTATAAATTAATCATAAACTAAAGCATTCCAAACTTAGGTTATTCTATTCTCTTTATTAGTAACTAAGAAATACTAAAATTATTATTTAACTCTTAATTTATCAAAACTTGCTCAATTTCGAAAATGTATATATTTCTATTTGTATACCTAAAGATTAAACTATGAACATTCGCTGTGAAGCTTAAGACTAATTAAAATAAAACTTTATAAGAATGATGCTATATATTAAATTAAAGCTTATACTAAAGATAACTATCTCGTTAAAATATTTATTTAAATTGGTATATTAAAAATTAATATCTATAAAATTTAATTTTGGTTCTTGAGTATGAACCTATTAACTTAGGAAGAAAAGTTAATTAAATCCTATAAATGTAAAATAATTAAGACTTATAATTATTATAAATTTATCTTAATCTAGAGTTTTTTATAAATTTAGACTTGTACTAAATTTAATAGTAGTTATAATATACATCTTTTACATTTAGACCCTTTAATAAATTCTAAATATCTTAATTTATTTATAAATTTAAATAAATAATAATTTTTAAGTTTAAGTTGTTAAGTTCTTCAGACAATTGTATAGGTTATCAAAAATGAAGGATAAGCTCTTCCGTTCTCGTATATGATGTACATTCCGTTGCCATCTGTTATAGAATCATATCTTTTCTTGAAATTTTAGTATTTCTAATTTTAAGGTGGATGTTTGCATTTTTTTTTAGGTAGTTAGATTACTTCTCCAACTAAAACATCGCAAAAGAACATTTATTTTTAGCCATTTTCTTAATAAGCATAATTTTTATAAGAGTAATTTGCATCTCTTGCAAAATAAATACCTTTTCCAAAAAATCCATCGCTAGCATATTTAAGATCTAATCCAATATCACTTGAACTTATTTCTTGCGGTTTTGTTTTACTTGTACCATGAAACAACTATAAAACTTTTGTCTTATATCCATAAAATTCATTCATAAGTTTCTCTTCACTCTTAAATTTCCTATACAAAACTAAATTCTGCAACACTGTTATTTTTATTACTTATGCGTTTTTGACTGTTTCGTTCATTCTACCTACTATTTCCTAATATTGTTATAAGTTAGGTTGTAAATCAAATTCATAATAAACATCTTATTAGTTCATTTATCAGTAGGTAGGAAAAGTAATAGTTGTCTAGGATTTTAGAATCTATGCATTATTTTAATTTATTCTTTTATAAGCACTTTAAACTTTCTCTCTTGAACCTTAAATTAAATGTCCACTTTCATTAAAAGTAAGAAAAACTCCCTCTTGCTCTACTATCTTGAAGGTTTCTTACAAATCTTGCACGAAAATTAATTATTCATTAAAATACTATGATATGAAGTTATAACAATGAGTCACATTTTAGTTAAAACCACTAAAAGTTATCACTCCAACAGGGTAAGGATACATTGCTCTGAGAATCTATCTTTATATGTTTGTCTTAATGTTCTTTTGCTTCATTTGCTAAAAATCTATTTCGTATATTTTCTTATTTATAGCTATTTGGTATTGAATCTCCTAAGCCAAGAATGCTTAATCAATTAACTTGTTTGAACTTTCATCGAATTATTTATATCCGTCAAAAGCTTTCCAAGCAAATTGATAGATTATGTTTTTATTTTATTAAATTGGTTTAAAGATTCTTTATATTGCTCTTGGAAATCCAGTTTAACAATTTTTCTAAATCATCTAACTGAAATCCAATTAGTATTTAACTGGCCTTCCCTTTACTTAAATGAATATTTCATGTTTAGAGTATTTTTTAGTTTAATATAAAAATTCTGCTTTAATTGAAATATTAAAGTCATAAGAAACCCATTTATTTTCATCATACCACTGCCATGCTACTTATTACTACTCTTTTTTTTCAACTCTTTTTATATCTCTCAAAAAATTAGTATTTGTGTTTTTCTGTTTCATAGTGGTAAAATCTATTTCATACTATATAATTATCTATTTCTTATTTGATTTGATTTATAACTTTAATATTTAATCTTTTTAAGTTTTATAAGCATTTTCTATTTATGTCTGGGCATTTTTTTCATAGCTAACTCCCAAATTTCCTCTATCTATTCATTATCAATCATAGAATATGTTAAAATATTTATTTTGCCTTTTTATTTCTCTCTCATGCTAGTTGCTAATATTTTTCTGCTTCAAGTTTAAAAAATCTATTTCGTAGGTATTTTATTCTTTTTGCTTATTTTATATGTTTACTTAAATACATGATAAAGGATTATTTTTATAAGCTTTCACTATAGTTTGATTTATATCCTCATTATACTCAACCCATTTATTCTGAAATTCCTACCAATTTCATATCTCTAATTCAAAAATATTTAGTGTTTCTTAGGCTTTTTACAGAACTTATAATCTTCGGATTTTCCTTTCAAACTTAGTTTTTATGTTGATTTATTTCATGCAAATGAAATTTATAAAATAGTTTTATTATTATTAAGAGTTATTTTGCAACTAGATTGTTAATTACTAATTTTGATTAAAAGTATAAGCTGCTTCTATTTGAGTTTAAATTTGTTAATTATATTCTTTTCAATCTATTTCGTCTTACCATTCTCAAATTATTTTTACTAATTATCAAGATTATTTGCTATTTTCTTATTCTGTTATTTACTAGTTTTGCTAGCTGTATGGAGTAGATAGGTATTGAACACCTTATGAATTGCATATTTATTAGATCTTTAACTTAACATCTTCCTTTTGTAAATACTAAAACAACGATAAAGAATAAATTTCTACTTTCCTTTTTTCTGTTTAAATCTGTTAAGTTATCTAATTTAGCTACTGAACAAAGCTATCAAAAATCAACTAACTTCAAGTTTCTACTTTTATTTATATCTATTGATAACTTTATTTTGAATCTACTTATGTACCTTAAAATTTTGTTAGCAAGGTTTCAAATTAATTATTTAGACCTAGATTACTTTTTATTTAGTTATATATTGATTTTTATATATCTGTCGTATAAAATTTAACTACTTCATACTAGCTTTAAATTTTTTCTTTTGCATTTTTTACGTTTATATACTCTCCTACTATCACTAAATTTTAATCTTTTATGTTTAATCCACAACCTTTAAAATCTTGTATTATTAAGTTGTAGTTTTAATTCTAACTGAGGTATTTTTACTAGAATGCTTAAAAGGATTAAGGACTCATTTTTACCTATTCTTCTTTTAAGCTCATTTTGAACTATTTAAAATTATTAATAAAGTTAGTCACAGTTAATTTATCGCCAATTAATTTTATTTTATTTTATTTAACCTTAATTTCGATACCCAAATTCATCTATTACTGTTCTTGCCATAATTTGCAAACAGGGTAAAGATGTTCTTCAAAATCTACATTTTTGCTATTTTTAAATTTTTTATCAAGGGTTTACTGCATCTATAAAAGGCATTATTTAATTTCTTCAATTTCTTCGGGTCTTGGAGTCATTACCTATGAATTTATTTATTAAAATGGATTCGCCGATATAATTATTGGACCTTAGTGATTATTTAAGTTTTAAGCGAGACTTTATTATTTCATTAGTTAATGCTTACTTTTTAATTTTTCTTTTTGACGAGAAGTTAGCTAGAATTCACTATCTTCAAGCAGGTTTATAAATTCATCAATACTTCTTTCAATAAAATCTTGCTTTTAAAGATATAATTCTGATATAATTTAAGTCAAACTCTCTTCTTGATCTAGCTCTTTTACTCAGCTTTTACTTTTCGTTTTCTACCAAACACTTAATAAATTCTAAGTCTAGCTTTCATTTAGTTTAGCTTTACTTGCTAGTTTTTAGACGTCCTGGTGGCTTATTTATACAAATTTACTTTCTTAAACTACCTCTTCAATTTGAAATCTTAATTCTTCTAGGCCTGATAAAGAAATTCAGTCCTAATACATAGTAATTATAATGTTCAAGAGAGTACCAATTTAAATGAATTTCTATTGTAATTTTTTCCTAAAACTCGATGTTATAAACTTCTGCTATGTAATAAAACTTAACATCTTAGCTGTAAAATATATTAAATCTTTATAAATAGAAATTAAAATCTGAACAGCATCAATTTATACCAATTAAAAATGTTAAAGACTTTAATTAGGATTTAATTAATTATAGTCTCTGAAGATAAATGACTTTAGGGATATTTAAATGAAAATAAGTAATATAGAAAAATAGAAAAGCATACTATAAACTAATAAATCCTAATCAATATTGTTTCTTATAAGATACTAACATATACTACTATTTATTTAATATACCTTTATAATTCTAGTCCTTTTTAATTCTTATCTTCATGCTTCCAGGGTTTCAGCATCTCGTTTTTACTTTATGCTTGTTTAAAAATTATAATCTTAAGTAATTTAAAGCAGACAATAAAAGTTGTATAATTGAGTAAGTAATCATAAAAAGGAGCTTCATATGTATGCTAATAAGAGGAATTTGCATGATATCTTTAAAGCTAATGAGCAATATATATGATCTAAAGGCTTTAGATATTCCAATATAAATAATATCATTTTTAATTCCTCTCTTTATTTACTCATTTAGAATTAAATGAGAATTTTTTAAATAATAATAAGACTCTTAGTTATAAAAGCAAGATACAAATATATTTAAAAATTAAGCTTTTAAATTAATAAAATTAAAGATGAATAAAAATAATTAGAAACTTTAGTACTTAGTTAAGATCCTAGTAGTCTTAGTATTTAAGAGGTTTTAGCTAAATGAATATTTAATAAATAAACATTTTTAATTCTTTGCTAGCTTGTAAAGAATCTTATCCAACTAACGTTTTAGAAAAAATTATTATTATAGAAAGGCTTATTTTATGCATTATTTTGAAATATAATCTCTGTTCTTTTAAATAGAAACTAATTATATTATTTATAATATAAATCACTCAAATAATAAAGAAAAAATGAAGATAGTAAATATAATAATTGCACCAAGTAAAGATAAAATTATTAGGATATAAAAAAAGATCCGTTATATATTCTACAAAAGTATAAAAAGCGTGACTAAGAATTTAATTATTATTTTCTAAAATTAATAAATAAATAAATTTTATTATAGAGCGCATAGCACCTCGTTGGTGCGCAGCTCTTTAATAAATATTTCAATACATGTCTATTTCTTCAACTAAGCCTTCAGGTAATAGAAATTCTTCTCTTATTAGTTCCATATCTTCATCATTTTCTTCTTCATTATCTCTTGTTCTTCTGTCTTCTATCTATCTACGTTTTATTGATTCTTTGTTACAAGCGTCCATTATTTTTTCTTACATACTTTACTAATTTTCGTTTCTAATTCTTTTCTTCTTAATCAAACTTTTATAAACTCATAAAAATTATCCTTTTCCTGCTCTATAATATTTTCCTATTTCTTTTTTTCATTCAATTTTCTTTTCTAAGTATCCTTTTTTTCTTTTTTCTAATATGTTTTTGATATAATCTTTTATTATCAAGTCAGTTTTAGCTCTTTTTTACTCTTCTTAGTTTCTAATGAATTTTTCGAATTTTGCCGAACCTCATATTATATCAAATAGTTCCATTCCTTGTCTCTCTACTCCTATTGTTCTTAACTTTCAAATACATATTTATCTACTTTCTTTGTATTCTGAGCATTTTTCTATGATATGCCTTTCGTTTTCTCTTGCATCATTACAGAAAGGGTATTTGCTTGTCACAACTAGGTGTCTTTCTTTTAAACAATCCTGGCTCTCATTACATCTCGTTCTTATTCTAAATATGTAGCATATTTCTTCTTTTCTATTTTTATTATATCTCAGGTAGTTGGGTGGTCCTACTACATATTCATCAAATTATGTTTTTCTATACTGTAGAGTTGCTACCATTTACTCCATTCTTTCTCTATCTTCTACGTATACTCTATGTTCTCAAATTGCACGATTAATGTTTTTTCTTCCCTTTTTGGTTATTATTACCATCATCTATAAATATATCTTTGTTTTCAATTTTTAATTCTAATTTTATTGTCGTGCAGTATTGTTCAAAAATAAAGTTCTCTTCTTTACTTAGGTCGAACATTAATCCATCTACTGTTTTTTCTTAGTTACCTATTAGTCTGCCTCTTAATCTCAGCGTTTTCTGCCATAGGTAATGTTTTTATTTCTATAAACTGTAACTCGTGTTCTAGAATCTCATTTTACACTTAGAAAGGGGCTTCTATGATTGTTCGTAAAGAT
Organism: Loxodes magnus; assembly: GCA_946699065.1. Taxonomy (NCBI): domain Eukaryota; phylum Ciliophora; class Karyorelictea; order Loxodida; family Loxodidae; genus Loxodes; species Loxodes magnus. The sequence goes on from CAMPDV010000092.1 coordinate 413,880, forward strand.
CTTCTCTACATTATTTCTAATTGCTCTATCACTTATTTTCCTACAAATTATTCACAATATAGGATAACTTCTGTTCCATAGCTGAATACTGAGCTTACGAACATTTTTATCATTATTCCTGCATTATATGGTGTTAATCCCTTATTCATTGTTATTTTACCCAGTATTCATGTTTACATCTTTTATACTGCTTCTAATCTGTTCTCCATGTGTTTTTCAAAGCTGATGGTCTCTTCTATTATATGCCCTAGGTACTAAAAGGACGTTACTCTTTCGATTCTTAAATTTCCCACCTCAATAGTATTGCCTATATTTTCTCAGTTTCTATTTTCTACTGCTTTTCATATCATTCATTTTGTTTTATCTGCAATTTCCAATTTGTATTTTTCTGCCCATGAGGTTAAATTTTTGATTACTTCCTCCAATTATTCTCATTCACTTATTAAGGCTAGGTCATCTGCATATGCAAAACATCCTGCATATATTTATTGTGTTCATCCCTCTTAGTTTTTAAAGTCTATCGTAATTCCTAGCTTTTAATCTTCCAAACTATGGAGAAGTCTTGCTATTATTAAGTTAAATAGTCTTGGCGACGTTATGCTTCCCTATTTTAGCCCTTTATTTGTCGCGAATGATTTTGCTATTTATTCATTGATTTTAAGTTTAATTTCTTCTTCACAGTAGAAGTTTGCTAGGAGTTTAATTATCTATTCTGGTACTTTTAGATCGTTTAGGTTTTATCATATATCTTTTCTTTGCACCGAGTCTTACGCTTTCTTAATATCAACAAATATTACGAAAACATCTTTTTTGTTCCGTATTGATCATTCCTATACTGTTCTTAGGTTGAAAATTTATAGTGAGCATGATTTTCCTTTTTTAAAGCCATATTAATATTCGCTTTCATCATTATGCAGATATCCTTATAGTTGCTAGAAAATTCATGCATCTACTTTTTTTAAAGCATGATTCAGTAAAGAGATTGGTCTATAATTCATCGGGTTCATCTGTCCTCCTTTTTTGTATATTAATATTATGTATTATTATTTTATCTCTTAAGGTATTGCTCCCTCTTAAATCATCTTAACTATCATTTTACATGTTACTTCTGTTAGTTTTTTCCCACCTGCTAATATTGTGCCTACTTGTATTTCATCAGGTCCTGCTGCTTTTCATTTCGCCAATTAGTTGATGATTTCTCAAATTTCATATTCGTTTACCACTATTTATCTCTTGTTTAAGAATTTAGTTGGTAGCATATTATCACCATCTTCATACAGTTTCTACCATTCATCCCTGAAAGTATTAACATCTTCTTTTAATAAGGGTACTCATTAATTATTTTTTCTATTAAGTAAGCTTTTTAGTTTCTTCCACATATCTGTTAGACTTCCTTTATTTACATTGTCCATAAATAGGTTTAGTTAGTTTCTTTTATCTTTTTTTCTTGATTAAATGTATTCTTATCTTACTCTTTGGTATTCTCTTTGATTCTCAATTTATTGATTTTCATTTATTTGTTCTCTGTTCTTTACCCTTTATTTTAATTGTTTGCTGCATTTTCTAAAGATTTTATTACACTATTTTGTTGTTTCTGAATATTTATATATCTTAGAGTTTTATGTTTTGAATTTTCCACATACTATTTAAACTCCTTCTTATATCTTTTTCTTTCATCATTTATAAGTCTATGTGCCGTTTAGGTTATCAATTTCTTCTTCTTAAAGATTTTCTTGTATAAATCTTTCAAATTTTTCTTATATCTCTTTTTTCTTTAATAGTAGGTAGTTTATTTTTGCTATCTTTTATGGCTTTCTTACTTCTTTACCCATCTTTACCTATATAATACCAGGCCTATGGTCACCTATTACGTATGAGTAATAAAAATCCCTCTTTAACACCTTTTCTCTTATACTCTCTTCGATTAAAAAGTAATCTATTTTATACTCATTGTTTTAGTGAATAAAGGTACCTATTTCAGTTGGGTCTAGGCATATTAAATTATTCTGTTCCATAAACTGTGTCATTCTCTTTCCTGCTGAGTTTGTTTTCTTTGGCAGTCATTTTTCTATGTGCGCATTTCAGTCTCCTATTATCATTATATTAAGTCCTTTTTCTATTGCTTATAGTTTAAATTCATTCACTAAATTATAGAAAGGCTCATACTGTTCGTTGTTATTTGTAACAGGAGCGTAGACATTTATTACTGCTAATTATTTCATTATTTCTATTGCCATTACTCTCACTCCTCCAAAGAGCGTCATTTAGTTTACTTCATTCTATATCTCTCTGATCTCCTTACATAAGTCGTTTCTAATATAGAATGCTACTCCTTTTCCTTTTTTGATCCCACATTTATTAAGTTTTTATATCCTGCTATATTACACATATCTTTTTAGTCTTCAATCTAAATCTCTTATATTGCCATTATGTGGATATTTTTTGAGTCATGAATTTGGCTAGTGCCTCTTTTGCACTTCTTACTCCCCTAACATTTGCTGTCCCTATTTTTATGACTTATTCTTAATCTTTTTTTACACCCATTCCCTCTACTTCCTCTTCACCTTATTCTTCTTTTTATTCATCTTCCTTCTCCACCTTTTCTTCTTCTTATCTATCATTCTATGCTTCCATATTATTTTCCTTATTAGTTCTTTCCCCTTTTTTATCTTTTTCATCTTATTATCTACCTTTTCCTTCTTCTTATCTATTCTAATCTTCTTCTTTTTCTTTTTCCTTTTCCTATTAGTTGTAGTTGGATAATTGTTCATTTTTGTTTTTCGGTTTCTTAGCATAGTACATTCTAATTGAAGTTTTCTTCAATTTACTTCTTTCTTCTCACCATGCATCTTATTCTTTTTCTCCTTGAGTTTGTTTCTATTTCTTTTTGCTTTTTTTTTTTATTTACGTTTTCCTTGCATACTCCATTATACTATTTTGATTATTTCTTAGTTTTTCTGTTAGGGTTTAACATTTTTGCCATCACTTATCCTATCCTTTTCTCTATTTTGCTTTATGGTATATCTTATTATTTAGTTGATTGTTTTCTATTTTATTTAATTATTTGAAAATTTCTCTATCCCTTTGTCTTACATATGTCCAATTCCATTTTGATGAAAAATAATATTTATTTATTCTTTTAGCATAAAAAACTTTTTATTATTTAATTGTTTAGTTGTTTTAATTATTTTTCTATTCTCCTCATTTTATTTCCTTCTCTTCTTCCTTTGATTCCTCTATAATTATTTATTCTTCTTCTCCAATTATCCTCTTATTTGCTTGATTTGCTTCAAAGTCTGGTTTGTTTATTGTTAAAATAACTTCTCCTTCAAGCATCTCTAATTCTCTTGCATGTAGCTTTTTCCTTTTTGCTGCTTCCACCCTTCTGCATTGCTGGTCTGTGTGCCCTTTCACTTTACATAGGCAGCAGATAAAATTTACTGGGTGTTATATTCTCATTTTGTTTCCATTCAAATCTATTACTTCTTGTATCCTCTTTGCTTCGTCTACATCCTTTAAATCTAGGTAGACTACACTGCTCCCTGTTAGGATTGTTGTGTTTGGATATGTATGCTATATCTCTCCTCTTGATTTCCCTTATTATCTTATTATTTTCATTACTTCCTTCATATTTGAGTATTCGTTAATTATGAAGTAAATTGGGTAGTTATGAGAGTCAAAATATTCCAATTAGTTTCTAGCTTAGATAGGAATTCTAACTCCTTTGAATGTTCATTCCCTGAATTAAGTGAAATGTTAGTATCTTTCTTCATTGTTAAATACCAAGTATACAATTCCTTTTTATTTCACTATGAACTTCGCCACTGCTTGTCCGTAATCCTTCCATATTTGATTTCTAAACACTTGTATAACTTCTTAGTCTTTGGCCTTTTTCTCTACTAAATCAGTATTTTCCAAGTAATGGTTAAAGTAAATTGTGGCCACCATTTCTGATAAATCATCATAGGCATTTTAGTAGACCCTTTACATTTATTCTTCAGGGACGTTGGCTGAAATGAGTTGTTCATTATTTTATTAAATTATTACTTAGGCTGTTTACTTTTTTTATCACATTCCTTTCTTATTTTGTGCTCCTCCTTTTAGTAAAGTCCGACCAATCATGGGTATGATATTTTTTTTCTATTATTCGTTCTATTATTTCGTGTTCGTTCGGTCAGTTAGTTTGGTCCTGCGTAGTCTGAGGTCTTGCATTATTAGTCTGGTTTCCATGCATAATAAAGAAGATTGGAATAATTGAAGCAAAGACGTGGTAAAAGAAAGTGCTTCAGGTTTTCTCTCCTACTCTGACGAGGTGGTATAAAAACCCTTCTTGAAGTTATCAATTTTTTAATATATATATAATAATAAAATGCTCATATACAAAAATTTATATTTATTGCTTATATATTTACTAGTTAATTTTAAGTGATCTAGATTAAATTTATTTAGTCAAGCATGCTGGATTAATTATATTCAGAAATTGTCTTATAACTATTAAAAGTTATCTTTGCATCTGTATGCTTCAGTCTTTGATCTCGTAAGATAAATTTCTTTCTAATTAAATTGTATAACTTATATTTTATTTTTCTGAATAAAACATATCAAGTTGATTCTGTTTTCGTCTGGTCTATTATTTAAATGAATTGTTTTTTATAATAGTATATTTATCAAAATTTGTATAGATAAATTGTATATGGCTTTTTAGTTCTCTCTTATACATTCTATTATTTTTCTAAAGTTTAAAAGGAATATTTTATAAACTGAAATTTACTCTTTTGTAGCTATTTTAATATTTGAGTCATTGTTAATTTTCTCTTTCATATCATAAAGTAAGATACATTAGTTGTATATGCTTGCTAATTTTATAAGAATATTGAGAATAGAAAAATCTTAGTAAATTAGTCTCTTTGCGATAGTAATCATTTAACATTAAGTTTGACTTTAAGCCTAAAAATATAAAATAAGTCTCTTCTTATAATATACATTAAACTTACTTATGAACTAGTTAAATAGATTTTTAAAAATGGAAAAAAAGCCGGAAATCTAAACCTTTAATTCTAACCTTAAAGATCAATCTTAAGTCTCAGTTAACTAACAAGAACCAAGAATTCAAAAAAGATAAACCTACTCCTGTTAAAGATTGGGAAATACAGAATTTCCTAGCAAAGTGAAAAAGCTTGAGAAACCCCACGAGCAAGACATTATTTAGCTTTATTCATTAATTGAGAAAATGAGATGCTGAAGGCGGAAAACTTGAATCTTCGGCTTCTTTAGTAAGATAGAAAAAAGGAAGATCAAGACTTGGTAAGTAAATTTTAGTTTTAAATTGAAGCCTTAACTTCCTAATTTGAACTATTAGAAAAAACCTAGTAGCAAATCAATAGAAAATTAAAGAAGAAATTTGATTACCAATCAAAAAAAACTAACCTCAAACAGATAAAATGGAAATTGAAAAAATGTAAAAAGAATTAAAAGTTTTAATTCAAACCCTTAATAAAACGTTGCTATTGTTGTCAAAAAGCAGGACATTTTTGGAGGTAATGTCCGAAGTGAAGAAGAGTGCTTGAGCTGCATTGTAAAGAATTTGGAACATCGAGGAGGCTATATTTTAACTACTTTAGAGATATTTACAGAAAGAGCTGATATTAGATTATTCAAGTGTGACTCTAATCAAAAAAGTTCTTGGTAATTAATAGTAACAGAATAAATAGCTTTAAAAGGACAACAATGACCTTAGAATTTGTTTAGAGAAGCTGGAGAAAAATTACAAGAAGATGGAAGAACAATTCTATGAGCTTATTGAAGAGAAAGAAGAATTATCTCAGTTTGAAATTGATTCAGATGAAGACATGTACAGTTGAGTATTGAATATAAAAACTTTTATTGTCTTTAATTTGAGGAAACATTTCCTCTAATTAAAGATGACCCTAACCCTTATAGTTAAAATTAATTAATGAACTAGTTAAATACTTAAAATCAGATATATGCTCAAGAAAAGATTCATTATAAATTTAATGAGATTTAGTAATCTCAGTAAGATAAATAATTAAGCACTTTTATCTTTTATAAAGTAATTTAAATCTTAATCCATTAAAGTTTATACAAATTGAATTCATACCCAAAAATTTAAATACTAACTATATAATATCTATATCATAAAGTCATACATCCTTGGATATATTTGGAAAAGTTGCAGTCATGATTGCTTTTATTTAATATTTTTAACTATCAAATATAGAATTTCCTATATATTTGCATTTTAATGAGTATTTGTTCTATAAACTGTAGTTAAAGTTAAATTCTTTTTATAAGTAAAAAAATTTAGTTCTAAATCTACTAGCTAAATTTAGTATATCGAATTAATTAAAAAACCATTTTCTATAAATTTAACTAAATCACTTGGTTTTTGTACTCATAAATAAAATATCAACTACGTATTAACAATAAAATAGTAGTCCTAACGAAGTAAATTAATTAGGTTTGAAGATATAAGCATTAATAGATATTATAATAGCATTTTAAAAGTAAATAGTTAAATAAAAGGAAGAAGTATAAATAATAAGCTATAAAGGTTTATTTTATAAAATGTATTCCTAGTTCATATGAGTAGAAGTATATTAGATTAAGAAACAAAATAATACTTATATATAAAAAAATGGAAGGATTCAAAAGAGGTTTCTACACCACCTCCAAAAAGTTGGAGAGGAAACCTGAATCCAATCTTGGATAGTCTTCTTACCCTTAACCCTAACCTTTTTCTTAATTCTAACAACCTGAAGAGGAACAGAAATAAGCTCAGAAGACAACACATGAGATAACTCCAACATCAGAAGAGAAGCCCAGAAACCAGATGAAGTCTGCTCTGCACCAGGAGGTCTCAAAGTTCAATCCTTCTGGTCAGATGAGCATGGAACAGCTCATCAAAGTGGTCCTAAACCTTCAGGAAGAGGTTAGGAAACTGAGAAAGGACAATGAGAAACTGATGGAAAAACTCAACTTAGCGGAAGTAATAGAATCCAGACTTATGTCCTAAGAAAGAGAACTAAGCGCTTTCTGAAACATATCTTAAGACCAGAGTAGCTAATCCTAAAATTAGCTTCAGAAACAATCTGATATGAGTATTAAACTGGAAATACTAGAAAAAAAATTAGATGAACAAAGGGGAGATCCAATGATGATTGAAGAGACTAATAGGAAGACTAAGGTTAAACTCCAAAAAGTAGTGAAGAAATGTTACTACTGCAATTCGACAGGACACTTATGAAGACGCTGCAAGGAATTCCAAAATTTCAAGACGTAGTATTGGAATAAATAAAGAACCATACAAGCACAGTAGAGGAAGAAAAAATAAATGTAGTAGAGACAAATAAGAGAAAGATTATACTTAAATGAATAAGGATACATTTAAAAGAGAAAATTTAATTAGAAATAAGGTTAGATCCGGAAATAACAAGAGTAATGGGAGGAGAGAGGTGTAGAGACATCTAAAACTTTATTTTTAACACTGGAGCAATCTGGTGTCCAGCATGAAGAGGTGAAAATCCTCGAAAATTGCTACATTTAATTTATCCTATTATAAATAATATTCATATTGAACTTAATATTTTCTTTAAAAAGATTTATAGTTAAGTTAAATGTTTAACTTAAATTACGTCTATTAAATTTAAAATTTTTATATCACTTTCAAAGTAAAAGAAGATACTGTCATAATGATTTTATAGTTGGGTATCTCAGAGAACTTCTCAATAGAAAATAATTTAGATTTTTTTTGTTTAGCAAGGAAAATTTTAAATAATTTTCTTAAAATTAAAAAGGATTAAAGTTAGATTTTCAAAGTAATTAATAATTTTTAAAAATCGGACCAAAAAAAAGAAAATTGTCAATGAAGAAATATTTACCCTTGTGAATCTTAATATTTACATTTTTGAATAGATTTATTAACTTTATACTATTATACGGTAGATGGAGGAAAAAAGACTTGTAAGTTTTTCTAAAGTATACAATAAATTTTATATTATAACGAGAGGTTAAATAAGTTGCAAAAAAGCAAACAAAATAAATTAAAATCATATGAAGAAGTTCTAGTAATACCAGTTGATATAAGTTAAAATCTAAAATCACTTAATATTGTAAAAAATTAAAATCGTTTGCCTAGAATGCTAGAATTTTCATAAAGATGTGAAAAATTTAAGTCTTATTAATAGCTAATTAAGTAATTCTTAGCTAGTAAACTACAAAGCTTGAAATTTTATTTGATAGAGTATCTCTTATGTAAGTTTTAAAATTATAAATTAATCATAAACTAAAGCATTTCAAACTTAGGTTATTCTATTCTCTTTATTAGTAACTAAGAAATACTAAAATTATTATTTAACTCTTAATTTATCAAAAATTGCTCAATTTCGAAAATGTATATATTTCTATTTGTATACCTAAAGATTAAACTATGAACATTCGCTGTGAAGCTTAAGGCTAATTAAAATAAAACTTTATAAGAATGATGCTATATATTAAATTAAAGCTTATACTAAAGATAACTATCTCGTTAAAATATTTATTTAAATTGGTATATTAAAAATTAATATCTATAAAATTATTAACTCAGGAAGATAAAGTTAATTTAACTATATGAATATAACTTAAAAATGTATATCATTTATAATTAGATAAGATTTTACCATTATTTAAAGCATTTTCTGAAATTTATATCTATAAATTCTTAAAAGTTACAATATAATTATTTTAAGCAACTCTATGCTTTTAAAATCTTGATAAGTTTAAATTTCCTAACTTAAATATATCATTTTTTAAAAATAGATTTATAATTAATTTTTAAGTTTAAGTTGTTAAGTTCTTCAAGAAATTGTATAGGTTATCAAAAATGAAGGATAAGCTCTTCCGTTCTCGTATATGATGTACATTCCGTTGCCATTTGTTATAGAATCATATCTTTTCTTGAAATTTTAGTATTTCTAATTTTAAGGTGGATGTTTGTATTTTTTTTTAGGTAGTTAGATTACTTCTCCAACTAAAACATCGCAAAAGAACATTTAGTATTAACCATTTTCTTAATAAGCATAATCTTGATAAGAGTAATTTGCATCTCTTGCAAAATAAATACCTCTTCCAAAAAATCCATCGCTAGCATATTTAAGATCTAATCCAATATCACTTTAACTTATTTCTTGCGGTTTTGTTTTACTTGTACCATGAAACAACTATTAAGTTTTAACTCTATACTTATAAAAATCTTCCATATTCTACTATTCACTCTTAAATCTCTTATACAAAACTAAATTCTGCAACACTGTTATTTTTATTACTTATGCGTTTTTGACTGTTTCGTTCATTCTATTTACTATTTCCTAATATTGCTATTATTTAGGTTGTAAATCAAATTCATAATAAACATCTTATTAGTTCATTTATCAGTAGGTAGGAAAAGTAATAGTTGTCTAGGATTTTAGAATCTATGCATTATTTTAATTTATTTTTTCATAAGCGCTTTAAACTTTCTCTCTTGAACCTTAAATTAAATATCCACTTTCATTAAAAGTAAGAAAAACTCCTTCTTTTATTATTAACTTGAAGGTTTCTTCCAAATCTTGCACGAAAATTTATTAGCTTTAAAAGAATTATTAGATGAAACAATCACAGTTTGCTACACTTTAGTTAAGACCATTTAAAATTATTTCTCCAACAGGTCGTGGATACATCGCTCTTAATATCTCTCTTTATTAGTTTGTTTTAGTATTTTTTTACTTCATTTGCTAAAAATCTATTTCGTAAAATTGCTATTTTTCAGTGAATTGGTAATTCTAATATTAAGATTAAAACGCGAGATCTATTTGCGTGTTTATATTTTCATCATATTATTTAAACCCTTTAAAATCTTTCCATGCAAATTGATAGATTACGTTTAGTTGATTTTTATCATTGCTTTATAAAAATTAGTTAAAGATTCTTTATATTGATCTAACGAATCCAGATTAGCAATTTTTCTACTTCATCTAACCGAAATCCAATTCGTATTTAACTGACTATTCCTTTACTTAAATTAAGATTTCATATTTAGAATTTTTCTTGGTTTAGTATAAAAATTCTATTTTAATTGAAATATTAAAGTCATAAGAAACCCATTTATTTTCATCATACCATTGCCATGCTACTTATTACTACTCTTTTTTTTCAATTCTTTGTACATCTCTCAAAAAATTAGTATTTGTGTTAACCTATTTCATCGTGGTAAAATTTATTACATAAGCTTTATTTGTCTTAGTCAAATTTTTTTCAATTTATAGATCAAATAATTAGCCTTTTTAAGTTTAGTAAGCGTTTTCTATTTTTTTCTGTATATTTGAGTCATAACTTATTCATTCATTTAATTCTTCTTTCCATTATCAATCATAAGTTATTTTAAAGTATTTAGTTTACTTTCTTACTTCTCTTTCATACTATGTATTAGAGTTTTTCTGCCTCATTTTTAAAAAATCTATTTCATAGGAGATTTATTCTTTTAATTTATTTGGTATCTTTATTTAAATAAATGATAGAGGATTTTTTTAATATGCTTGCTTAATAATTTGATTAGTTTAATCGTCATACTCGACCCATTTGTTCATAAATTCCTACCACTCTCATATCTCCTATTCCACAATACTTTGTACTTCTTCGACTTTTTATTTATTTTATTATCTTCTGATTTCCCTCTTGAATTATGTTTCATTATTGATTTATTTCATTTAACTTAAGTCTATTGTATACCCAGATTATTCTTAAGAAGAACTAGATAATTTAATAGGGAATTTCTATTGTTTATTTTTAGCATAAGCTGCTTCTATTTACGTCTATCTTTACTAGTCATAATCTTTTCAATCACTTTCATCTCACCATTGTCATACTATTTCAACTTATTATTACTATTAGTTTTATTATAGGTTTTATTATGGCTAAATGATTTAACTTTGTTCAATGGAAGTAATCTAATAATTAACACCCTATAAATCGCATATTTATTAAATTTATTATTCTATTTCCTATTTTTGTAAATAATTAAATAAAGATTATGAATAGACTTCTATTTTCTTTTTATCTATTTAAATTTATTAAGTTATTTGAGCTAGCTACTAAACAAAACTATCGAAAATCTATTAGTCTCAGGTTTCTATTTTAATTGTTATCTTTTTTTAAACTTAATTTTAATTATCTAAAAGGCCTTAAAACTTGGTTAGCAAGGTTTCGAATTAATTGTTTAGATTTAGATTTTTTTTAATTTAGTTATATGCTGATTTTTATATATCTGTCGTGTAAACTTTAACTACTTCATATTCACTTTAAATTTTGTCTTTTGCATTTTTTACGTTTATATACTCTCCTATTATCACTAAATTCTAATCTTTTATGTTTAATCCACAACCTTTAAAATCTTAGATTATTTGATCGTAGTTTTATTTCTAACTGAGGTATTTTTACTAGAATGCTTAAAAGGATTAAGGACTCATTTTTACCTATTCTTCTTTTAAGCTCATTTTGAACTTCTAGAAGTTATTAAAATAGCTAGACACAGTTAATTTATCCCCAATGAATTTTATTTTATTTTATTTAACTTTAATTTCGATATCACCCTTCAGCTATTACTGTTCTTGCCATAATTTGAAAATAGGCTAAAGATATTCTTCAAAAAATACATTTAATTTTTCTTTCGCTTTTTATATCTAAGGCTTAGGTTTAATGATTGGTTTTTATTTAATAGGCTACTATTGTTTAGGATATTTTAGTTAGGGTTATGCTTTTTAGATTTATTATGTTTAAAGTTTCTTTGGAGATTTCTAACTTAATGTGCTTTAAGTGAGATTTTATTCTTTCATTTTCTTATGCTTGCTTCTTAACTTTACTTTTTAAATTGAAGTCAGCTATAGTTCTTGTTCCTAAAGTAGGTTGATAACTTCTTCAATATCACTATTAATAAAATCTTGCTTTTAAGGAAATAATTCTAATAATGCTTAAGTCAAACTTTCTTCTTCATCTAGCTCCTTTGCTCAGTTACTATTTTTCATTTACTAGTAAGCACTTATTAACTTCTTAGTTTGGCTTTAGTTTAGTTCAACAATACTTGCTAGCTTCATTATATCCTAAAGACTCATCGGTATAAGATCGTTAGGATAAACGATTCCTTCAATTTTACCTCTTAGATCTTGTAGACCAAATTAAGTAATTCAATCCTAAGACATTATAATTATAATTCAAAGGAAAATGCTTTAGATTTAAGAAAATTCTATTGTAATCATTTATCAAAGAAATGCATACTTATCTATACTGCTATCTTCACTTTATCTTTATCCTTCCATTTTTAGATTACACTTAAGTAATTAGATGTCCAAGTCTTTCCTACTAATATATTTTAGATTTGTATGTGTAGATTCAGTCTAAAACATAATTTCTATTTAAAATATTACATTGGATTTGGTTATATAAACTATAAAAGTTGAGAATTCTAAGATATTAGTTAATGAATGTAATATGTAAAGCTTGTAAGAAATTAATTATGATATAATATCAAAAATGCTTTTAATGCTATTTCTAATAAATAAAGAGCTTTTAAGGTATTTGCTTCCATTCTTTATTTATCCTTTATATATTAAGTCCTAAGTAGCTCTATTCTTAGTACTTTAGATGGTTTATATTCTTTTAGTGGAGAAATCTGCTTTTATAAGTTAGCTTTATATTTAGTTAAAAATGAGAATTATTAGCTCCTAAGTAAAGTTCTGGAAGGATTATAGCATAAAATAGTGAGATTTTGATTCATATTTAAGGTAAAGTAGAATGTTAAATTTAACTATAGACTAGACAGACAAATCAGATCATTTTTGGTTATAGGAACTATTAGAGATGAATCCTTGTTTATCCTTAGGTATACTTGATTTATGGGAAGATAATGAATAGGTAGATTTATTATGTATACTATACTATAAGGTATAAATGTAATAAGTGAAGCTAATTTAGCTTTAGAATCCTTTATATTGAAATAAATTAAAGGAATCTAATCTTTTTAAAGCTTAGAAAAAAGGTTAAAATGAATAAAATAGTTAAAGACTAAAGCCAAGCTTAATTCTCTAACTTTTGATGGAATTTATTTATATTTTCTACTAATAGAATATTAAAGTTGGCAAGTGTAGTATAGTTATGATTATATTATAAATCAGATCTATAAAGCTCAAAAGTTAAAATCCTATTATTTTAAATGTAGTATAATAGATTATTTACAATTTAAGAGTAAGTAAAGCAATTTAGACTGTACTAGTAAGGCCTTTTATAAGAATTATTTTTATCTATCTTAGATTAATAGTAGCTTCAAGAGAAATCCATGTTATTTCTTCTACTAACTATAAAAAGCATGATATGATTATGTATATCTGTTTAACTTTATTACTATATATGAATTATAATAAACTAGTATTTATATAGGATAAGCTATTTAATTACTAAGCGTTTGCTAGTTAATTATAAACTGCATAACTCAAATATATTCAAACCATTATAGTAAGTTTTATGGGCTAAGATGTTATTTGAACCTTATATGAAATTTTATTTCTGTGTTTGAGCACTTTAATCATTCTATTAGTGTAACTAATTACTTCTTTTCAGATCGATATACTTTGCAAGATAACTATGAATAGACTTACCTATCTTAATCTTCTAAAATTAAAACTAATCCTTACAAAAATAAGAATTTTCCTTCAAGATGAGAGTTATTTCAAAGGAGTATTGGAGATTAAGGATTAAATAACTTAGTACGCTACTGTTTGAATAATTGATCATAGAATTATTAAGATTAAATGGAAAAAGGGAATGAAATTGTCTAAGAGATAAAGTGATATAGCTACGAATCTAGTTATATCTAGAATTAGCTTTGTTTTGACTCTTTCACTCCAAATGTATTTGAATTAATTTTCCATTAAGTAAACAAATCAGATATTAGCAAGCTAAGAGAAATACTTGAAATTTTAAATAATAATCAACCTATAAAATGTAAGTTAAAGCGTAAAAGCTGACAATAAAAAAAGGTTAAAGCAAAATATCCTTCACAACATTTGCTTTTAATCAAATAATCTGAAAGATTAAAAAGGGAACCAACTCTAAAAATTAGAATAATTTATTAAGTTGTTGTATAAACACATTTCCATGCAAAAAATACAGTGCCAAGGAAAAATTAATTATAATTCTTCTATCTGCTTCAGAGTTAAAAAAACAAAATTAAAATATCTACCTAATTTTAATGACATCAACTCCAAACACATAGCAATATATAAAATCAAATTTTATTATAATAATTTATTATCCTAGCTAGCTTCAAATATGTAAGTAACAAAAATAACTCTAACTTTAACGCATCACATTATATTTTATCAAAAGGAGCAAGCTATATCTAAAATTAGTTTATATAATAAATTATTTTCACCATTTTAAAACTAAAATATATCCAACAGTATACCAAAATACGCAGATATATAAGGAGCGATAAATATACTAAGCAATATTTTTAATTGTTTTCAAATCTAATCAAAAATATGAAATTTAGATTTTATAAATAGAGAGATAAAATTGAAGAATCTAATATCTATAGCGAATTCAGATAAAAGTAGTTTTTTAAGGATTGAAGAGATATTATTATAATGACTTATAATTAATTAAAGAGTGGTATTTACAAATATGTTTAATATTATTAAGCTTTGGCTATATAAGCTTGTATTGATAAAATATTTTATTAATTATAAAATTTAAAACTGAGGCTATAGACTTAAAAAAATAATTTAAAATTAAGCTTTTAGAACAGATATATTAAGAAAGCTATGAAATAAGAATAATTTAAAATAGAGAAGCAATAATTTATAACGGAAAGGATCTAAGTTCAAGATAATTTTCAAACTAAACTATTAAATACTATATGGAATAAGAAATTTATGAGTAGCTTATCTTTATTAATATTAAAGGTTCTATGTTTAGAGAAAAGGCAGAGAAAAAGTAAAAAAAATTAATTTTAGAAACTAAATTTTTTTCTTTAGATAAAAGGTAAAAACATGATATCTATGCAATAAATTAAATAGATTTATCATTGACTTGCAAATTAAATTGAATAAGTTTCTAGTCATTTTAACTATTAAATTATATTTAATTGAATTTTGGTATCTTTTAGACTGTATTAAATAAATAAATATAAATGAACCATAAGATATTTTTCTGATTGCTTTGTTCTTTTTAATAGATAATAAATGCAAAATTTAAATTTCAGATTGACTGATTTCAATTTTATACATCTTGTAGCATTAAGCTTTGCTTTTCATTTAAGAACTTAATTATTGTATGTCTCTAATCTGCTTTTATAATTTATTAATTTTTTATCTCTTAGAGGTATATATAAGATATAAGTCTAAATTAATATAATTATATTATACCAATATTTATTAAATTAAATACCCTAAAATTTATACTCCTTTTACTCTATCATACTAAATAGTTATATCACTATCCTTAGGAATATCTTTTATTAAAGTTTTTATACATATATTTATATAGTGTGTTTAAAGAGCATTTTTAAAAACTTTAGTCCCTAGATTAGTGAATAGATCTCTATAAAACATACCAAAACTACCAAAAATTTTTAAATATTCTAATTCTATTTTTAGCTTTATCTTTTATGGCTATAATATAGCCTAAGCTCGAGCATTAAAGCTATTCCCTTTATGTTATTACTTTCTTTCATTTCAATCTGTCTTATAAGTTCGCTGTAGTTTGCTTAAAAGATTCTTGTCAGTGCTATTAAAGTTAATGTAAAGATTTAGATTAAATAAGATTTATAAAGCTAATAGAATTTTAAATGATTTTAGGTTTTTTTTTCATTTGGATTATACTCAAACTATAAAATGTCTGATTTAGATTTCGATGTTGTGTAGAATTCTCCTTAAGAAGGAACTTGAATATAAACTTAAATGTTTATAGGCTCATGTGGAAAAATTAGAAGACCCTATGAAATTTTAATCCCTAAAATAATTGTTCCAGAAACAAAACCATATCGAAAAATCTTTGCCCTTAATGGCTGACCAGTTGAAATTGCTATAAAAAAAAGAAATTCCTGCCCTCCGATAATTCATCCGCAATGACCTTCAAGGTTTGGATAGCCCAAAGCGATTTTTGGTAAAAGGATAAGTTTCTTTGAAATTTAGTAAATACTTAATTAGTGCAAATCAATTTGTTAGGAAAGTTGGAAGCGAATAGAAAATTACCATTACAAGCATGTAACTCTTTCTTGTTTCTTATCCACTTTCTTCATAATAATGTATATGCTGATTATAATAATAAGCCCTATAACTTATGCTATATATAGAGAAAAATTTATCTTCATTATAACATCTATTTTTATAGTTGCTATGATTGCCATTTAGTATACTACTTAAAGGTTTGTGATAAAGAAAGCTTACGATTATAAGACTTGAAAGGCTATGCTAATAAATAGTTCTGAGCAGCGCTTATTATCTTATCTAATTGAAGTTAATGCTGATCTGGAGTAAAAGAATATGCAAGTTTGTGTGGGTCCCTTTTGTTCTTGAATAGAGTTTTTGGATAAATAATAAATTGAAAGAAAAAGCAACAATGTAAAGCAGCAAAATGATTATAGCAACTAGAAAGGGAAATAAATTGAATCTAATTTTGAATCTAATGAAATTAAAAACAAATCGTTCACTCATGAAACCACAAATATCCTAATCTCATTTATAGAAGACAATTAATACAACTCGACAATGTTAAGTGCTAAAGACGACAGAAATAAAGAAAACTATTCAGATTTAGCTGATCAGAAAGAGTTTTAATCTATTGATCAAAAAATTTAGAATTTTAAAAAGAAATCTAATTCTATAGATGAATCTAGTGAAAGAATCTCAAAAATTGATTTCAAGATAGAGCAATAATAAACAATATTTTTATTATTTTTAACTCTAGATATAAGAATTTTTCTTTTGAAACTAGTATTTTTAAGCTAACTTAATGTAAAAAATAAAAGTAAAGAAGCTTGTAAAATAGAATAATTATAAAAATCAAGATTGTAAGCTAAAATTATATGGTAAAAACTAAGTAAAATAAAAAGGTAAAAGTTAAAAGATAATTACATCATTTAAAGCTTATCCTAGAATCATATCCTTTACTCAATTATACAATTAGAGATTTTACTAAAAGCTTTATAATTATTTTACAACGTTAGCCCTAATAAATGTAATAAAGGATAAAATTAATAGAATATCATTGAAATAGTTAAAGCTAGAAAATAGATAATCTATTTAAAAATGAATAAACACCTTTATAAAATGTTTATTATCTAATTAGCTTTAATTATATTCTAAGATTAAGTTATCAAGTCTATTATTATAGAATTATTTGCAGGGTTAGATATTATTTAAATTTCGAAGATGTGAAAATAGAAGGTAAGATTTAGTTGAAAGGATATAATTAATCTATTCTATCGATTGAGCAAAAGATCATATATTTTTAGTTTTGTTTCTAATAGAAGATTTCTTTTAAGCATACACAAGCTTAGTAAATTCAGTTTCAGTAACTGTATCTAAGATACTTTTAATCTCTTTCGAATTATTAATTTAAAGCATATAACATTAAATTTCCTATTTGAGTAAAAATCCCTTACTTACTTGATTCTTAATTCATTATTGCTTTGCTAAATTATTAGAATAATAACCAATTTTCAATTTTAAACTAATTTGATTTTATTCAATAACTCCCGAAAAATTAAATGGTATTCTATTTTATTGTTAACTACATAGGTATAATTAAAAGCTATATAATTAATATATATCTTAAGTATTTAAGCAGATATAAAAGATATATTAGAGTCTTATCCCATTTCCTTAGTTTTTATAGTGATTATATTTATTACCTTCAATCTAACCCTTAAACTACTAGTGGTAATTTAGAAGTAATTAGTTGTTATTTGATAGCGAATGGAAATGATCCAATCATATAAAATAAATGAAACTTAAAATATTCAATTTCTTTTTTATTACATCTGCTGTATGTGATAACTTCAAGCAAGCAGATGCTTTTATCTTAAGAAATTTCCTTTTATAAATTGAAAGCTGCTAACTAAATCTATTTAATAAGAAACTAAATCAAGCGTTATTTCTAATTAACTCAGGCTAGAATTCATTTCGTTTTTTATTATTACTCCTAAACCTACAAATTTAAAAAAAGTAAAGAGCAATTACTATTATAAGCTACTATTAAAGTAGCTAAGGAAACTAAAAAGGTTATAAAAGAGAAAAATTATTCTTTTTACTTAAAATTAGATAACTTTTTGCTTTATATTCTTTATCATTAAATCTCCTTTTATTTATTTGACTCTTAGAGTTAATAATACTTGACTCTACCCCTTTGATATATAAGGATAATGCTTTTAGTTTGATCTATTTAAGAGATTTAAAATCAAATATATTTTAATTATTTTATCAAAATGAAGCCACTGTAATTTATACAAAATATATCCTTCATAAAATCAAAGAATGAAGTGATTAATTTTAACTAAAGCAAAGTCCTTTAATTAGAAGCAATAGAGAATAGTTAAATTGTAGATACCAAGAATAGTATATGATTAGGGATTTTAAATTTAGTATGATATAATTAAATACATAGTAGATGAAGCATTATGGCAAAGGTAATCATAGATTTAGATACCTTTAAGTGTTAAATAAATGAACTTATTTTAAAAATTAATTACTTAATATCTTTTGATTCTAAATTTATTAAAAGGAATCAGTCAGAAAATGTTCTATCTAAAATTATATAGAAATTCTTAAAGTTCTTATTTATCTTAACTAAAGGATAAAGTAGTATGAAGAAGATAAGTTAAGGAAAGAACTGAAAAGCATTAATTAAAGTGCTGGCAATAAATAAAAGGTATATGCTAGGCGAAAACTTTTAGCTTTAATTTTTATTATCACACTCTTAAACGCAAACATTTAATAAATTGGCTTTAAAAACTTAACTTCTATGATATTAGTAAAACAATTCGCAAGAATAACTTGAAAAAATCAAATTTTGGTTAAATTTTAATCTAAAGCATGAAAATTTAAAATATATACAAAAATGAATAAAATAATTAAAAACTGATGATGTGATTTTAAAGATTACAAAGGAGCAAAATTAAATAAATATAAGAAAGCACTTGTTTAGAAAAAAACCTGATATGCACTAAATAAATTTTGCTTAAAGCAGACAAAGGAATCAAACAATAAAATTATAATTATATTTTACCAAACATTAAATTTTACCTAAGATACAAGCAAATGTCTAAAGTTAGCTATTGCAAATGAAATAAGAAATCGATATTAATAGAACTGAAAAATAATTCTAGAAATAAACGAAAGATATATCAAAAATAATAATAATTAGCTTTTCTTAGGTATTTAAAACAATAAATAATTTTATCGATTAAGAAGATTAGGACTTAGATATAACTAAAGACATTGTCAGGATATAAATTCTACTTATTTTTATAAAGATAATTTTTTTCCTTGATATTTAATAAAAAACTAAGAGAAGACCAAAAATTATTATATTTGAAGAGTATTAAACAAAAAACCAAATAAGTACTAAGAATTAGCGAAAAATAAGGCTAGTTATTATTAAGCAAAACTAAGGAATTTTTCTAGGGAGTTATTAAATAGAAAGCTATTTGTTTTTCTTAAAGTATAAAAATTAAAAAAAATTCAGTTTAAAAGGAAAACCTAGATTTTAGCTAATAATATTGCTATAAAAATCAATTTATTCTAGGACTCTAATTAATAAAAAGCTAAGCTCTCACCATTTTACAAATTTTTAATTGATCTGGATATAAATAAAAACATCCCAATAATTAGAGAGATAGGATCTTAACAACAAAAATATGAATTCTAAAGAAAATTGATAGAAAAAATATTTGATAAGTCAGCTTATCATTTTAGTACTAAACAAGTTTGAAGTAAATAAAATAATCAATTTTTATATGTAGTAATTAGTTGGAGAGATATTTTAAATTATTAATAAAGCATATAGAACAAAATAGGAAAAATATTATTATATCATTTTGAAAAATGTAGAGTGGCCAACTTTATAATAATCTGCATTCATTACACTAATATTTTATATTAAAAGTTCAATTTTTCAAATAAATGATCCATAATTAATTAAACTTTAGAAATGTTTTCGTTATGATTGCTTTAGTTCTTCATGATCTTAATTTTAAAATCCTAGTTTATTAGTTCTATGATTTAAATAATTATTTATAATATAATAATATACAGTCTTGTGTCTTAAGGATATAATGAAATATAATAATGCTTTACTTTTTATTATAATAGTCTAAGTTTACATCTAGGCTTATCATTTCATAATTTAAGTACTAACTAAATGAAAAATATAGCAAAACGTTAGATCTTTAATTTTCCATTTAGTAACACTTTTAATATCCGAATCTAAATTTCTTAATATGATACTATCATTTAACTATATAGCTCTAACAACTATTATTGCTTGCTTACTATCTTAATTACAACTTAACTTATATTACTTTCAAAGCATGGATTAATAATATTGTTAATAGCTTTAATAGATTTAAAAGATAGCTCATTTTCATAAGATATACTAAGAATAAATCTTAAATTATAAACTAAGTTAAAAAAGGATTTGCAATACTTCAAATAGACAGTTTAAATGAGAATCTTCGATACATTGTATCCTAAATTTCCCTTAGATGCTTTAAAGTACTTTTAGTTTTACTTACAAGAAAAATAATTAAAGGATTAGTCTTTCAATAGAGATTTAAAGACTAAGAGCATATCTAAGTTTACTTTACCTTATGAATGATATAGTAATTGGCTTATATATTCCTATTCTTTAATTTATTTTCTATTTTATCAAAAGGGAATTTATATATATCCTAAGCCTTATGATTTCATTAGAATGCTATAAATTAGAAAATAAAAGATAATATTTTGCTAAGTTTTTTATTTATTGGATGCATTAGCAAATGATTATCCAAGAATTTGATGAAGATAGTGAGTATAACGAAATCTAAGATTCTTCTTAAATAATGCTATTAATTAGTTAAATTAACTGCCTTTTCTTTGTACTTTAAATTGTAGGATAAAATATCACTAGTAATCTCCATTCCCATCTAAAGAGTGCTGAAATACAATACTAGCAACTTTTTTCACTTTTAATTATTTCAGTTACTATATTCATGACAAATCTTTGACCTTTCTAGTATATTTAAACGCTAAATTTAAGCAAACTTAGCCAGATTAAATTTCCATTATAATAACTTCTAGCAACTATAAGCTTGGCTCTCCCTTAGGAAATTCTAATTAATATGATAACACTTTATTTTCCTTCTAGCTATCTTAGTAATAATAACTTACTATATCTACTATTAGCTTCTTACATTTTTAACGTTAATAAGACTAATTTAAAGTGGATTTTATTTGCAAAGCCTGCTTTAGCAACAATTATAAAAGAACTTAATAAATTCAAATATCTACTCAAAAATCATCATTTTCCTTCCTTTTAAAGGAATATCATTATTATAGACAACAAAATGGTTCACTAAAGATAGTTGGATGGGCATATAACACTAGTCAATAAGAAGATAGAGCAGCTACAAAAGAGATATAGTAGCTATTAGAAAAATAGAATTGAATATGGTTGAAAATAAATAGATTAATTATATATTGTTTCTTTAAAAATGAGCAATAGTGGATAAATCTTAAATTAACTAATTTCTTCTAAATTCAGAGTTAGATAATATTAATTACCTTAAGAACAGATTATGCTATAAAATGCATAAGAGGCAAGTTAAATTAACTTCAACTAGAATGTAGCTACGCTCAGGAGCTAACTTAATTCTCAAAGATAACTTGAAATTGTTAATAGAAAAAACGTTAAATAGAGTATATTCAACTTTATTAAGGAAAGGGTTAAAAGCGTGGAAAAAGTAAAGGAATAATAATATAATTAAAAGGATGCAAACGCTTAGATGCTCTTAAAAGCCAATGAAATAAAGGTTAAGCTAAAAAACATGAATTTATCAAAAGGAAAGATAAAAAGTACTGTAAGTAAGCTAAATGTAGAAAAAGATAGAAGTTAAATTGATAATATTAATAATGAAAGCTTACTTAAGCTTTCAAATCTAATTGACTAAAGAAAAAGTAGAAATAACTCTTGCACCAACTCCCAGGTGGCTTTACTTAACCACCAAAGCTAGTAAGCATCTCCAAAAATGATATCTGAATAGATAAAAGTGCGCAAGCATCAAAGTTTACTGCCCCCAGAGTTTACTATAAATTTTTCAAAAGTATAACGGAGTTAAAGAAATAATTATTAGTAAATCTGCTTCAATAATATCTTAAGTAGCGATAACTAATCCATCTACTCCGATAGATTAAGAGAAAGTAAGAAATTAGGGTCTCAATAAAATATTTTGTTGATAGGGGATGAAGTTTAGAAGGAGAAAGAAAAATGAGATTCACGAAGAAGGCAGGATGTTTATTCATAGCCTTTCTAAAATCTGGAAAAATCTAATCAAGTTAAAGTTTTAAGTCCTTAATGCAGCAAATTTTTTAAGATAAATTCCCCAATAACTGTAGAAAACGTGTCTCAGGTAAAAAGAAACGAACGAAGTCAGTCATTGTTAAATAATTCTAAACAAGTCACGTCATATAATTTAAGTTCTCATAAGCGTCAATAATCAGTTCAAAAAAAAAGCACTTACTTTATACGAGAATGAGAGTAAAATGAAACAATTAAGATGAACAATTTTGGAAAAGAAAGTTAAAAGGAGTTAAAATAGAATAGAAGCGACAAAGTATTTGCAGAGATTCAGGAATTTGTAACTAAACTTAACTTAGCTGAGGCAACAAGTAGAGTTGAAAATAAATTAGATTAAAGCAGTATACCAAAATAAAAGACTTATAGTCAAATAAACTTTGAATAAGCGTTTGGAATGGATTAATTAAGAATACCTTTAGATTTAAACAGATAAAAAGGTTAGTAAACAGAGTATGAGCTAAAATTGGAAAACTAAAATACATTTGCTGAACGATTGAAATAGTAAAGAGAATTATCAACCACTAGAAGTCGTAAAATGGGAGAATAAATAGTGTTAAATACACTAATTTGTTCAAATTAGAACAGCGCTTAAGGAAGTACAAAAAACTTAATAAGCTCTCAAAAAAATATATCTTAAGTTAATACCTAGAACAACTGTAACTCTAGCGAGCTTCAAAAATAAGTTTCACTTGTTTCAGTTAAAAATGATTAATTTCATTCTGGATCTTAAAATGAAATTAAAATAATGAAAGATTTGAATAATAATAAAAGTCTTCTGAGTGATTCAGAGACTAAAGGAATTCCACTTATAAATTCATAGGAAGGAAAGAAAATAAGTTTGCAAGATGTCAATAGTTATAATAATTCCTTTACGTGACTTGATTAAAGTCCTACTGCCAGATTTTAGAATAGGCCAAGTATTTTGGACAATTTTTCAAACTCAGAAAGAGAAATTTCGGCACAAGAAAGGTTTTTCAAGCAAAGTCTCCCTATTACTCCTTAAATTTGCCTAAGTTAGTTTTTAAATCAATTGAGCTTACATGAGTAAAATGAAATTTTGGAATATCAGCAAATATATTGTATTGGAATAGAGGTTAATAAAATAGCGACTAGTCTTTAAAAAACTCAGAACTATGGCTACGATGATGATTAAGGATATTTGAAGTTAGTTATAAAAGACCACATAGCTTATAGATACGAACTAGCGGATTTTATCGGTAATGGGAGTTTTGGATAAGTGGTTCGTGCATTCGACCATAAAAGGAAAGAATATGTTGCTTTAAAGATTATAAAAAATAAGAAAAGATTATGCAGCTAAGCTTAGGTGGAAGTCAAAATTTTGCAATATATGAAATAAAAAGATTTTCTAGATTAAAATCATATTGTTCGTATATGCAACTACTTTGTCTTCAGATAGCATTTATGTATCACATTCTAGCTTTTAGGCATAAATATGTATTAAGTAATTAAGAAAAACAATTATTAAGGATTACACGCTGGACTTATTAGAAGGTTTGCAATTCAAATTCTTTAGTCACTTGAATTTTTGAGCTAGAATAAAATAATTCATTGTGACTTGAAACCAGAAAACATTCTTCTGAAAGAGGAGGGAAAATCAAGTATCAAATTAGTGGATTTTGGATCTTCATGCTTTGAAGCTGAAAAAATTTACAGCTATATATAATCAAGATTTTATAGAGCTCCAGAGATAATTTTAGGATTGGGATATGGATTACCAATAGATATGTGAAGCTTTGGATGTATAATAGGAGAGTTAAACAGTGGATATCCTATGTTTCCAGGGGAAAATGAGTAAGAGTAATTATTATGCATAATGGAAATTCTAGGAGAGCCCCCAGTAGATTTGATAGCGAAATCTCCAAGGAAAAGAGTATTTTTTGATAACGAAAATAAACCAAAAATAGTATTAAATAGCAGAGGAAAAAAAAGAATACCAAGAGCAAAATAACTCGAAGCAAGTGTAAAATCAACTGATCCTTTATTTTTGGACTTAATTCAAAAATGCTTGACATGAGATTAAGAAAAAAGGATAAAACCAAACGAAGCGCTGTAACATAAATGAATATAAGAAGGAATACCAAAACCACCTTCTCAAGTAAGATTTTAATTTAGATTTCTCAGCCTTTTTCTCAAGCAACCAAATTTAGAAAAAGATTTCAGCATAATTGTATTTAGAAAGTAAATGATAGCGAAAAAAAATGAAAGTATGATATTAAAGACTTAATTTAACTGTAAATTTATAATTCTTTAATATTTCTATCAGTTCCTTTATCAGCTAACTACTATCTCATCATATCAATAACTAAAAATATACTAATGATTTAAATAACTTCTATCTTATTTAGAAAATAAGGACAGATATTAATAACTAAGCTGATTAACTAAAAGCTCTTATTTGTAATTAATAGAGGAACTAGAATATTTAAATAACTAAAGAAGAAATTGATATGAATATAATAACTAGGGTAAATAAAGCAAATAGCTTAGTAAGTTTATTATAATAAGGTTCTTTAATTAAAGCAATTATACTATCTTAGTTTAAAATTAATTTAAAACTTGCTATTTGGTAAGGATCATTAAGCAAGTATCTATAAAAATAATTATATCATTTAATCTACAATTCAGATCTTTTAGTGAATAGCTAAGAATAATTTATTCTATCTAATGAACGAAGAATGAGATAAATAAAGAATTAATTAAAGAGTAGGATATTACTTGCATAATCTAATTATTTGACAAACACATCTATAGAAACAACAAAATAATTAAGGTATAGTCTAAAATTTAAATAACAGTGAGACTATATTTTTAAGCTAATAAAACTAAAACTAGCATATCACAAGATTTAAACCTATTTATTTTCTTTTAGTTTAATTAATTAAAAGATCTATGTTTCAATTTACATAGAAATTTAAGCAAAGGTAACTATAAAAATATAAACATTTATTCCTCTAAAGCAAAGGAATTAAACATAATATTGCTATATAACTTAAAATCTACAATATCTAAGTAAGCTAATAGGATCTTTAAATTATATTCAGTTAGAGGTAAAATATAATGTACCAAGCACTTTATTTTGCTATTGCTAATTAATACATAAAACTTCTAAGCATTTCCTTGGCTAAAATAATTTAAATTACTGTTCACAAAATTTAGATGTGCTAAAATAATAAACTAAGATTATAATCTTTTAAACTAGAAAACTAATTGCCAACAATAAACTTATATTAGAATAATTATTTATTTGCCCTATTTAATAAATCTATAAAGGAAATAGGCATGAAATAGAAAGTTGAATTCAAATCCTTTAATTTAATATGTAGCTTGTTATTATAAAATAGCCTTTTAATAGTTAATTTTAAAAATTACTAAGGAATAGATATTTAAATAAATCTAAGTGTATATAATCTGAGTTATAACAAGATGCTTATTTCTATTTTCATACATAAACAAGTCTTAAGTTTTATCCTTTATTTATGGTAAAATTGGAGTGAAAAAAGACTTAAACATAAAATAAAAAATTATTATATGAAAACTTTTAAAAAAGAAACTTTCAAAAGACTCATACAGTTATTGAGAACTAGCAAGTTAAATAGGTATGATCTTTTATAAAAATTGAGGAATATAAGAGATTTCTTAATTTTAGTAATTTACATTTTATTCTACATTTGCAAGAAAATAAAATTTGGATGATGAATATTCAATTAAGGAATATGGGATAATTAATTACTTTATTACAGAGATCCAATAAATATTCTATTTTAAACTTTAACTAAAATAGTTACAACCTTCAAAAATTCAATAGATAAAAAAATCTTTAATAGATTTTAAATCCTCTGAACATAAAAAAATGCACAAAAGAAATAAATTTTATTTCAAAGAAATATAAGCTTTAATAAAGACTTCCTTAAGATTTATGCATAATTGTAAATATTAGCAGCATATAAGAGGATAAAAATCTAATTTAGTCAATTTTTAAGCTTTCTTTTATATATTCTAAAGTAAATTTATTATGATGGATTTTATCAAAATTTTATCTCAATCAACTGTATAAAGTTCCCTTAAAATCTTTAAATCTTTATGTTTCTAAAGTTTATTTTATAATTTTTCTATTTAAAAGAATAGAGCTTAACTGATAGATAAAATGGGTTGTTTCTTCTGTTAAAAAAAAAAGTCAGCGAATCCAAAATCAACCTCTTAACATAAATATAATGATTCCTAAAATGGTGCTAATAATTAACCTGTTGCTAGTTCTCAGGTAAATTTATAGATCGTTTAAAGTTAAGATCAGCCGTTTTCTAAGAATCAAACACCCTAATAACCTGATTATCAACCAAAACAAAATTTACCAGTTCCAAGCTAAGCAACTAATATAATTCATAATGGTTAAATTGTTTAAGAAATGATTTTATCTGAATCTGAACTTGATTATTACTAAGGATAAGAAGGATAGTAAAGCTTATAAAAGCTTAGCAATAACTATAAAGTAAATTTCAAAGTTCTTACTATTAGCCAACTTTAATAATACATGTAGTAAGGTTAGCTAAAAGTTGATTAACTATTTCCTTAATCAAGTAGTATAGCCAGTCCTACTGGTTAGATATGGGAATGATAACTTAATCCTTAAACCTGAAAATTATTTGATTAGAATCACTAATAATAGTTAAGTGCCGCTTATGCCTAAAATTAAAACTCTCAAATATTTATTTAAGTAAATCAAGGAAATGAAACTTGAAACTATACCATTGACTTTGCTACCATGCAACAAATAAATTAAACCACAAAAACCACAAGAAAAATAAGAATGTAGTAGCAAGTCGCAAATATATAGCCTTAATAACCTTTAAATCAGTCGTTTAGATGAGAGTACCAATAAGCTGAAAATTTATGACCTGCTTTTGATCAGCAAAATTAAATGATAATTGAATAAGCTTACAATTAAAGTCCTCACTAATAAATAAATATTTGAATTAATGTTAATAATTAGCCTAAGTAATATTAGATAGATTTATAATAAATGATTTAAATTAATCAAGGAAGTAATTTTAAAAGAGATATAAGAAGAATCGCTTTAGATGTGTAAAACATGCCTTAATAAGCAAATATTGCTTAAACTTATGAATGATAGTGACTTGAAGATAATAACTAATGGATTCCTTATCCTTCTAACATTTCTTAATAAATAGAAACAGAATTTACTTACAACAACTCAAAGGTCTTTCAGATTTAACTTTAATCCAATAAAACTAATAGTAACATGCCTTTTGAAATAGACCTTTAAAATAAGATCCAAAAAAATGTTTAAACTTCCAACACTAGAAAAATATAAAGAGTTTAAAAAGGACAAAGTGCATAATAAACTTAATAGCCAGTTCAGCAGTAAACAACTCCATAAATCTAATAATAATTTGCATGGTAATGGTTTGATGATAACAAAGCTTGGATAAATTACGATTCTTAAATTTAGACTTAGTTAGAGTAATCATTCAATACCAATAAAAATTAAAAGCTGCAAATTAATATATAAAACACTCAATATGAGATAGATTTTTAAACCATGAAATAAACTAATTTAGAAACAAAAAAATAAAGATAAATATAAAGAACAAACTCTCTATTATCTAAAAAAAACTATAAGTATCAATGGGCATGGAAAGATAATTCTGGATATCAAAAATATTAAGATCCAATAAATTAGTAAATTGATCAAGAATTCCAAAAAAAGAATACTAAATTTTAACTAACTCTTGGTCAAACAAATTATGAAATAGACTTTGATTTAATGATTTAAAAAAACTGCAATACAAGATTCATAAGATAGATTCTAAGAGCGTAGCCAGAAAATCCAGTAGGAGTTCTAGTCATAAGGGGATAAAGCTAAGGAATAAATGACTTTCTTAAGGATATAGAAAACGTAAAAAATAGATAGAACTTTGATGTGATAGATTTTGATCAGACTTTGGCAATTGCTCAAAAGTTTAAGGTGTTATTAACATTTAACTTAGAAGGAACATTGTTTTATGGACATAAAGAAGCAGTTTCAAAATCAACTACTGAATTAATTAAGCTAAATAACAATCTTCTGACTACTTAAAAGCAAACTTAAAATGATATAACATTTCCTCAATTCTGAAAATAACCTTTTTAAGGATTTTACTTGGAGCATGATTTGAGTTAAAGTTCCACAGAGTTTTAGGAAGCTGAAGTTTTAATGAGAAAAACAGTATAAAATGTGAAAATACTGAAAGTAACAGTAATATAAAATAAGATTCTGTATAAGAAATACATGGGAGAAGTTAATGCTTTGAAGGAAATATATGGTTAAGAACCTGAAATTAAAAGATTATTTCATGGTACATATAATTGCTAACCAATTGTAATTTCTTAAAGTGAAATAGGATTTGATGATAAATATTCTTAAGATTATTGCATATATGGAAAAGGAATCTATTTTGCAACGAATGCCTCTTATTCCTATGTAAACTATGCCTATGTTCAAGGTAAATTACATTAGATGTTTCTATGCTATGTAATAGTAGGGGAGTCTGTAAAAGTCACAGGAAAAGTTCCCCATCCTCCTGATAATCCAAAATACAGCTAATTGAAAAAACGTTATGATTCAGTAAATGATGGTAATGGAATGTATATCGTATTCGAGAATGGAAGAGCATATCCCGCCTTCTTAATAACTTATGAAGTGATATGAAATAAAATTGATTCTTTACAATTTAAAAGCTTAATATTAATTAATTATAAAATATTTTATTTAAACTAAATTAATGAGAAATCTAACTTTCTCTATAGTTAATGCAAACACACTCATAAATATAAAATAATATCTATTTATTAGCCTTTCTATCAATTAATTATTTTTTATTTCTTTTTAATACATTTTTTTATCTAAGGATTGTTAGGTTTGAAAGAACAAAGCTTAGAATGATTTAAAGAAAATAATAAAGATTAAAAAAGATTATTGATAAAACATAAGTAATATCTATCTAAATTAATTGCTTGCCTATTGGCTTAAATAAAAAGGATTTATTAGCAGTTATCCTTTACTCAACTAGTTTTAATATTTTCTATTCAATTTTTTATTTCTTCTTCATTCATTTAATTTCAATTTTTATTGTCCTCATATAAGTAAAATAATTACTTAAATAAATAAATTTTACTAAAGAGCGCGTAGCACTTCGTTGGTGCGTTGCTCTTTCCATATTTTACTATATATCCTTTTCTTCAATAAGCCTTCAGGTAATAGAAATTCTTCTCTTATTAATTACATTTCTTCCTCATTTTCCTCTAAATTATCTCATGTTCTTCTGTCTTCTATCTATCTTTCTAAGCTTTATTAGATCTTTATTGCGAGTTTCTTTTATTTTTTCTTACACATCTCACTAATTTTCGTTTCTAATTCCTTTCTTCTTAATCAAGCTTTTATAAACTCATAAAAATTATGCTTTTTCTGCTCTATATTATTTTCTTATTTATTTTTCCATTCAATTTTCTTTTCTATATATCTTTTTTCCCTTTTTTAGTATATCTTTGATATAATCTTTTATTATCAAATTAGCTTTAGATCTTTTTTACTCTTCTTAAGTTCTAATTAATTTTTTGAATTTGGTTGTACCTCATACTATATCAAATAGTTCCATTCCTTATCTCTCTACTCCTATTGATCTTATATTTCAAATACATATTTATCTTCCTTCTTTGTATTCTGAACAATTTACTATGATATGCCTTTCATTTTCTCTTGCGTCATTACAGAAAGGATGTTGACTTGTCATAACTAGGTGTCTTTCTTTTAAGTAATCCTAGCTCCCATTACATCTAGTTCTTATCTAAGCAGGTAATATATTTCTTCTTTTCTATTTTTATTGTATCTCAGGTAATTGGTGGTCCTATTACTTATTCATCAAATCATGTTTTTCTATACTATAATGTTATTATCATTTACTCATTCTTTCTCTATCTTCTAAGTATAATCTATGTTCTAAAATTACACGATTAATGTTTTTCTTCCCTTTTTAATTATTATTACCATAAATATATCTTTACTTCAATTTTTAATTCTAATTTTATTGCTGGGTAATATTATTCAAATATAAAATTCTCTTCTTTACTTAGGTTGAACTTTAACATGTCTACTGTTTTTCTTTAGTTACCTATTAATCTACCTTTTAATCTCAACATTTTCTGTCATAGATAATGTTTAAGTTTCATAAACAGTTCATACTAAAACATCTCATTTTGCACTTAAAAAGGGTCATCTACGATTGCTCGTAAAGATCTTCTCTATATTATTTCTAATTTCTATATCACTTATTTTCCTACAAATTATTCGCAATATGGAATCACTTCTGTCCCATAACTGAAAACTGAGCTTACGAAAGTTTTTATCATTATTTCTGTATTATATGGTGCTAATCCCTTATTCATTGCTATTTTTCCCAGTATTTATGTTTACATCTTTTATGCTGCTTCAAGTCTATTCTCCATATTTTTTACAAAACTGATATTCTCATCTATTATATGGTCTAGATACTATATTTACTCTTTCTATCCTTAAATTTACCACTTCGATAGTATTTTACATATTTCCTCAGTTATTATTTTCTGCTGCTTTTCATATTCTTAATTTTGTTTTATCTACAATTTCCAATTTGTATTTTTCTGCCTATTATGTTAATCTTTCAGATCACCCTCTCTAATTATTCCCATTCCCTTATTAAGACAAGGTTATCTGTATATGCAAAACATCCTGCATATATTTCTTATGTCTATCCCTCTTCATTTTTATAGTCTATCGTAACTCCTAGCTTTCAATCTTCCAAGCTACGGAGAAGTCTTGCTATTATCAGATTAAATAGTCTTGGCGACGTTATGCTTCCCTATTTTAGCCCTTTATTTGTCGCGAATGATTTTGCTAATTACTCATTGATTTTCAGATTAATTTCTTCTTCACAGTAGAAGTTTGCTAGAAGTTTAATTATCTATTCCAGTACTTTTAGATCGTTGAGGATTTGTCATATATCTTACCTTTGCATGTTTATATACTTTCTTAATATCGACAAATATTAAAAAAAATCTTTTTTGTTCCACATTGATCATTCCTATACTGTTCTTAGATTGAAGATTTTTAGTACGCATAATTTACCTTTTTTGAAACCATATTAGTATTCGCTTTCATCATCATATAAATATCCTTACATTGCTAGAAAATTAATGTGTCTACAATTTTTAAAGCATGATTCAATAAAGAAATTGGTTTGTAATTCATCGGGTTCATATATCCTCCTTTTTTATATTGATAATAATAATAATATACTTAAAGTTAGTAGAGTTTTGCATTCTCTGGAATTGCAACCAGTTCCTGCGGACAGTTTTTTTAACGTGGGTGTGATCCACGACCTTTTTATTAAGTGGAAGGTTACCACTGTAACCGTTCAAGTGGTCTTGCAAAAAGCTTTTATTTGTAGATCCCTGTTGAAGTTATTCATAGTTTATTGAGTTGTCTCCATGTTCTTTTCTGCTCTTATTCGTTTATTTTCTTTCATTATCAACAGTTTTTTAAAATATGTTGATTTGATTTGCAACATCAACAAAGTTTGTATTATTGTCTTTATTTCGTTCTTTTTTATGATAATTTATTTTCTATATTTTCTAATCTTTTAATGAAACTTGTAGCAATCATTTCTTTTCTGGATTCAATTATGTTTTTAATTCTATTGGTATTTTTTCTATTTCCATTTTTGTGTCGTATTTAAAATTTTATTATGATTAAGTTCAGAGTTATTCTTCCGTTATCAATTTGCTACAAATAAGTTATCTTCTAAGTATTAGTAATTCGTTGTCCTAATCTTCTATGTTACTCATTAGTTACCGTATTTTTTCGCCTAAGTTGTAAGTTGTTTCTTCATAATTTGAGATTACTTTTTACATTTGGTCTAATTAAATTTAAAGTTTTTGATTAGTTTCGTTTTTAGATTAACTTATCTCTATTTATCCTACCATAACTTTACCTTCTGAAGAAGAGCTTGACTCCTCCTATTGTTATTATTTTTTCTAAATTTCTTTTGCCGCTTTTCTCTTTAGGTTTCTAAGTTAATTTTTTGAGAGTCGAAGAGATTAATCCATTTTTTCTTTCCCTTTTTTATATTAATATTATGTATTGTTATTTCATCTCCTAAGGTATTACTCCCTCTTAAATCATCTTAGCTAACTCTTTGCAAGTTACTTCTATTAATTTTTCCCCGCCTGCTAAAATTATTCCTACTTATGTTTTATCAGGTCCTGTTGCTTTTCATTTCGCCAATTAGTTAATGCTTTTCAAATTTCAATTCGTTTATCTCTTGTTTAAGACTTTAGTTGGTAACTTATTATCGCCGCCTTCATATAACTACTATCATTCATCCCCGAAAGTCTTAATATCTTCTTTTGATAAGGATACTCATTAATTATTTTTTCTATTAAGCAGGTTTTTTAGCTTCTTCAGTATTTCTGTTAGGTTTCCTTTATTTATATTGTCCATGAATAGGCTAAGTTAGTTTCTTTTATCTTTTTTTCTTGATTAGATGTATTCTTGTCTTATTCTTTGGTATTCTCTATATTTCTCGTTTTATTTATTTTCATTTTCGTTGTTCTTTACCCTTTATTTTAATTGTTTGCGGCATTTTCTTAAAATTTTATTGCACTATTTTGTTGTTACTGAGTATATCTTAAAGTTTTATGCTTTACTGTTCCATATACAATTTAAACTCCTTCTTATATCTTTTTCTTTCTTTATTTATAAGTCTACGTAGCGTTTAGATTATCAATTTCTTCTCCTTAGATATTTTCTTGTATAAATCTTTCAAATTTTTCTTATATCTCTTTTTCTTTAATAATAGTTAATTCTTTTTTGATATCTTTTATGGTTTCTAACTTATTTTCCAATCTTTACCTATATAATACCGGGTCTGTGGTCCCCTATTACGTATGAGTAATAAAAATCACTTTTTATAACCTTTTCTCTCAGTATCTCTTCAATTAAAAGTAATCTATTTTATATTAATTGCTTTAGTGAACAAAAATACCTATTTCAGTTGGATCTAGGCATATTAAATTATTCTGCTCCATGAACTGTAATATTCTCTCTCCAACTGAGTTTGTTTTCTTTGGTAATCATTTCTCTATGTGCGTATTTCAATCTTCTATGATCATTACATTAAGTCTTTTTTCTAGTTTTTATAGTTTATATTCATTCCCTAAATTGTAGAATGGTTCATATTATTAGTTAGCTTTTACCACAGGTGCATATACATTTATTACTGCCAATTTTCTCATTATTTCAGTGGCCATCACTCTCACTCCTCCAAAAAGCGTCATTTGATTTACTTCGTTCCATATTTCTCTAATCTCCTTACATATATCGCTTCTAATATAGAATACTACTCTTTTCTCGTTTTTTTGACCCCATATTTATTAAGTTTTTATATTCTGCCATAATACATATATCTTTTTAGTATTCAATCTAAATCTCTTATATTGTCATTATTTGGATACTTTTTTTAGTCATGAATTTGGCTAGTGCCTGATTTGCACTTCTAACTTCCCTAACATTTGCTTTCCCTATTTTTATGATTTATTCTTTTTCTTATTGCTCTTTTCACCCATCCTCTTATTCCTCTTAACTACTTTCTTCCTTTTATTAATCTTTCTTCTCCACCTTTCCTTCTTCTTATCTATCATTCTCTGCTTCCATATTCTTTTCATTATTAATTATTTCCCCTTTTTTATATTTTTCCACTTATTATCTATCTTTTCCTTCTTCTTATCTATTTTATTCTTCTTTTTTTGCCTTTTCCTATTAATTGTTGCTAGTTAATTGCTCATTTTTGTTTTTTGGTTTCTTAGCATAGTAAAATCTAATTAAAATTTGATTAAGCTTTATTCTTACTTCTCATTTTTATCTTTCATTTTATTCTTTTTCTTCTTGAGCTTGTTCTATTTTTTTCTTTATTTATACTTTTTCTTACATACTCCATTATGTTATTTTGCTTGTTTCTTATTTCTTCTGTTAGGGTTTAGCGTTTTTACCATCACTTATCCTATCCTTTTCTCTGATTTTTTTTATATTATATCTTATTTTAAAGTTGATTGATTTCTATTTTATTTAGTTCTTTGAACATTTCTCTATCTCTCTGCTTTATATATGTCCAATTCCTTTTGATGAAAAATAATTCTTATTTATTCTTTTAGCATAACATTTTTTTAATTATATAAAAAAAAAATGTTTTTAAAAAGGAGACTAAACTTAAGAATTTAATTAGTAGGTGATAAGAAAAAACTTTTACAAACTCAATTTTTTTATTAACAAAAAAAGGTGAAATCACTTTAATAAATTTTGTTATGTTATATTATTTTATAACCTTGATTTTAATTCTTTATAAAATGATTAATTGATAAAAATATTGTGTATTTCGCTAAAATGTTTAAAGGTTTGCTATCCCTGGATTTACATCTGGTTCCTGCAGAAAAAAATTTTTACGTATTTGTATTCTACAACCTTTTTTTTAATGGGAGGTTACGTTTTTGTATTTTCAAAATAACGCACTGGAAGCTTTTACTTTTGGATACCATTTTCCGTTATTCAAAGTTTATTAGTTGGCGTCAAGTTCTATGTTGTTGTCTTTCATTTAATTTTTTCATTTTCAGCAGCTTCGAAGAAGATGATACCAATTATTGCAATATCAACATCTTTTTACTATGATGTAGTTAAATGGCTAGTTGCAAATAATTTTTTTCTATTTTTTGTAATCTCTCTTCTAATTTTGGATTAATACTTTATGGTTCTGCTTTCTATTCTTTCTAAACTTCAATTTAAGTTTTTTCAATTTCCATCATTGCATTTCTTTTTTATCACTATTGAGATTAAAGTCATAATTTTTTATGTTCACAAGCTTATTTTCGATTAGTTATATTTTAAGTATATCAATTTCGTTATTATTCTCTTTAATGTTAGTGGTTAATTCGAGTATTTGACAGCTTTAGTTGAAAATCGTCTCTTCTTGTTGCTTAATTACTCTTTTCAAGTCTTCAATCATTTTTTGGATTTCCAAGGAAATTCTGTAATATCTTGTTCTGGTTCTACAAAACCTGTCATAATTTTACCTTCTGATTTGAACTAGAACTTTCTTGCTTTTTCAATTTTACATGATTATTTAACTGCCTGTCTTCTAGCCTTCCTAGCAGCCTTTTTTGAGAGTCTAATGTTCTGTACCATTAAATTTATTTTTGATAGAGAGGAATATTATAATATCCTGGAAGTAGTGTTGTATAAAAGTACTCTTGTTCAATAACAAAAGGAACCTTGCAATTCATGGAGATTAAACTTGAATTAATTTCTTAAAAGGCTTTTAGTGAATGAAACAAATAGTGATGATTTCACTTAGACCAACAAAAAATAATAAAAATATAACTAAAACCAATAGAAAATTATGGTGATATAAAAAAGTATTACTATTACTAATAAATTGTTACTCTTAATTTATTAAATACTTAACCACATCCATTTAAATGACAATCTTTTCAACTATATTTATATTTATTAATCAATTAATATTTTTAGTTGTACTTCCTTAAATTTTCAGATCTAAAATTAAAAAATTAATTTATTTTAGATTTAATTTTAGTTTTATATTTCAGATTCTAAAATTTTTTATTTAAAATTATCAAAGTCAATATCTCTAAATCGAGTTTATAAGCTTATTATTATACGAAATATCATATTAAGAATAATTATCTAAATAAGATCTAGATTATATATTATTAATCTTATTTTAATTATAATGATCATTAAAAGCTTAGTGCCAATAGAGGTACTTCAATTTCTTTACCATTGAACTCAAGAAATATCTAAAGGTTTAAGCAATTTAAAGTTTTTCGAAATTTAAATCTTTCTTTGTATGCCTTTCATGAATTTTGATTCTCTTTATCATTAGTATTAAGCTTCCATCCTAAAAATTTATCCTGCCTCAATGTTGTATAATTTTACTTGTTATTTTTTATTTCATACGAATAATAATAATATATTAACGTGGCGTCACCTTTGTTTGGTTTACCATTAATTGTTTATAGAGGTTTTTATAAATAAAAATTTCTCTAATTCGTATTTTTCTGGATTTTCTGAATCTAAATCCTTATAATTTGCTTATTTTATCCTCTTACTATTCTTGTAAATCATTTCCAAATTATCATCTTTAGTATCGTCTCAATTCATCTTAGATTTTTGTAGCTTCTAGAATGATAAAAAAATTTCTTTTAAACTCTTCCGCTTCGCGAGCAATAAATTTTGAATAGGTTTTAGATTCCTCTTTCTACTTAAGGTAGTTTCTTCTTAAATCTATTTCACTAATTAGCCTTTTGTCCATAATGTTTGCAGAATCAACATCTAATTTTTATTTTCTAATAGGATAAGCTTTAGTTCGTATTACCTTCTCATTATGATTCCGGCTTTGGTAGTTAGATGAGTTTGGTATGCTCCAATAACTGATCCTCTGGTAAAAATTTTATCTTAACTTCCATTCGATTTGACCAATTTACCTTTCCATCTCTTATGAAATAGTCTATTAACTAACTTCTTGCTTAGATTTCAATTAATTTATCAATTTGTTAATGTTTAGCATGAGGGATTAAGTTATAAGGTCTTAAACTCCTCTTGCTAGCTTTTAATTATCCATTTATAACCAATAGAGATCGTTAGGAAATTCTGGCTAATTAATAGATTTTTTTGGAGAATTTTATCATTTGTTAGGTGCCATTTTATATTAGGATATAATAAATAATCTTTTCTGTTGCTTTAATTCAATTTTTTTCATAATTTTTATTAAATTTCATGAACTTAGATCTGTATCATATCCTCATTATATCTTAAAATTTAATATTTTATAGCCGTTATATTTTCATCTAGTTGCTAAATGTTATTTATTATTTTTTGTTTCTTGGATATAGGATTAACTACATTGGGTTAGTCTTTTAAAAAATTCTGAAGATTCAGCATACATAAAATGTTATTCGTTAATTACCTTATCCATAGCGGTGTAATCCAATACTAATTTTTGGCAGGAATCCAATCTATTTCCTTTATTTTTCTCCAGATATCATGGTCTTAGCCTGACGCAAAAAATTTTATCTGATTTTCTCCTATTTTAGGAAATTAATTTAATTTGTTCCTACTTATTGGAGCAGCGAGAAAATTTTACTTTTGTCTTTGTCTTATTTTAGAATTAGCTTTTATTTAATTACTATTATTCTTTTCTGTATAATATAAAATGGCTGCCTTCAAGAAGAGTATTTTACCACCTCCTCAGAACAGGAGAGAAAACCAGAAGCATATATTCTCACCATGTCTTCTTCAACTTAAACGCTCTTCTTAATAAAAATAACAAGAACTATCTAATAGATTTAGAAATTATAAAAAATACTAACTCCTACAAATTAAATAAAGCGGATCCCTTCCATCAAAAGACAAATAAGAACTGAGATAATAATTCAGAACAGAAAAGTTAACACAGCTCTCAACACCTCCATTGAAAACTGAAAAAAGAGACCATTCAGCTGAATCAATAAAAATAATAACGAAAAAATAAAAAATAAACGAAAGAGGTAAAGTACGATAATTCAATATAGATCCTATTACCTTTGATTAAGACAATGCCTAAATAGAATAAATGGACTCTTAGTAAATGAAACAGCTAATTAATCAACTTATTAGAAACATAAAAAAACTCGAAAAGGAATTAAACTCCCAGAAGGAAGATATGTTTGTAATAAGTCAGGATTTGATAAATCATGAAGTTTATGATGAAGACCATATGGTTGACCGAAGAGCCAAAGTCGGAATTTATGAGCAAATGGCAAGTTTAGAGAATGGTATTTGAGTAATTTAAGAGCAAGACGAGATAAACTTAGTAAAATTAGATTCTAGACTCAAATTAATAGAAGAAAATCTGTAGAAGCCTACATAAGGAATTCCAATGGAAATAGACAAACAAGAAAAGATATTTCCGAGAGCAAGAAAAAGATATTATATTTGCAACAGCACTTGACATTTATGGAGGAAATGTCCCCAATTAAAAAAATAAGAATGAATATCTGGAGAAATGTTAACTAATAGCAACTGAAGTAGCGAGCGACGGAATTCTTCCCATCGGGAAATGGGAAAATCTGAAAAAAAAATTCTCAACTCAGATTATTCAAAAGAGAGAAGTCAAGGAAAAAGAACAGTGCAAGGAATGAACATGTGGGAACGGAGATATTAACATTTAAAGCTTCAATTAAGCCGTAAGGAGAACATTTATTTTAATGATTAATGATTATTCTTTTCTGTATCACAACTTACTACCTTAGGTAATTTACTTACTTTTTTAATTCTTTAACATTAAAAAACCAAAATTCATGCTTTCTCTTTATTCATATACACAATTTTTAAATCTGATATAAAATATCCAACTAGAGTATTTTAATAAAAAGCTTTAATCTTTTTTAGACAGCTAAACTATCATAACCATAAATGAATAATGAATCTGATATTAAAAATAAGCTTTCTCTACTTCACTAATATTTAATCCATAATCTTTCCAAGAGTTAAAATATAATAGAAAGGAAAAGCTAAGAAATGATTGATAGCATTAATAACCTGAAACATATTTGATATCTACAAACTTATATCATATTTAAAGTATTAATCAGTAGAATTGTTATAATCTAATTATTTCTTTATCTCTAATAAAATATTTATTAATTAATTTCAACTAAAAAAGTTTTTGGACCGGAAACTCCTTTCCGATTGCACGATCCGACGCTCTCTTTTTATGGAATAACGGGGATATCCTGTTGTGCTCCAGGCACAGCTGCTAGGGAGCTCCATCGCTATGAGCAGCCAGGCTTCAAGCCCCTACCAAGAGCGGATAATCTCAAAAACAGTGTTCCCTTCAGAAAATGACTCTGACCATGGACTTTCTCAGCGACAGGAAAGGAACTTGTTCCTAGCCATAAAACCAGAAAGTGTTGTCACGAGGTCATTCTCAGCTCCCACCATCTTTTCAATTATTCTAACAAAATATTTAATAATAATGATATCAGTTTAAAAATTTTTTGGAACATGATCAGCTTATGCTTTAAAATAAAAATTGCTCTTTCTCTTTTGCGTTTCCATCATTTTCTTCACGTCTTCTCACTCTTTTTGACCATCGTCATTCCATGCCTTTTAAACTCATTTCTTTCTATAGATTTCAACATTCGTTGCTACGTAGATTTTTTTTCAAGATATTTACAATTTATTCTATTTATTATTTATTTATATCTTCAGCAATTCAAGTATGTATGTCCAAATATTTTTTACATATTTCTCTTTTCTTTATTTTTATTTTTAAATATTATTGCGAATTTTCTTAGTTCCTCAAGCTTTTTATTATATTTTCGTTTGGCTATTTTATATTAAAGGTACTTAAGCTTGAAATTATATGTATTCTTTAGTTATTATAGAATTAAATGTAAATGTTTTCTATTAGCATAAATTTGGATATTTTATTTCTATTGAATTCTAGATTTAATTTACTAAATTTTGACTTTCTTTCTTTTGCTTTCCAGAAGCAATCTAAGATTTTGAATTTCCTTTTTTAATATCAGCATTTCTATTTTCATTTATTCAAATAAAGAATACAGTTATATAATTTCTTGATTATAGACTTTCTCTAGTTTTTTTGTTTGCTTGGAAAATCTTGGAAACTCAATTTCTAGCTTAAATAAATTTGTCTTTTTCGAACTCTATGAAGCTTCTTTTTTGACTTAATTACTTCATTTTATATTGATTTAAGTTTATTAATGTCAAATTTTTTTCCCTATTATGCTTCTTGCGTTTTCTTGCCTTTCATCATCGCCTCTATAGCTTTTTTTTATTCTACCTACGACTCTGTTTGATTTTATATGCTTTTTCTAATTATTATTGCCTCTCACTTACAAAATTAAAAAGAAAATTTTAATTTGAAGCTCTATTTCTGGTTATCAATTAGATGTAAATTGTTAGTTTAGGTATATTTAGTCGTATGCTTTTAATCATTACAAATTTTTGCCTGGAAATGTATCAGAAAGTTTTAAAAGTAAGTTCCAATTGTAGATACACTCGAAGATATATCTAAACGTGTCCCTTTTTACCTCAATTATAGAGAAAATTTTTCGCAAGATAATGTCACAAATGTAAATTATATTAAATTTACGAAATTTAGAAATATTTAGCGTGCCAAAATCTTAGGATTAGAACTTCCTGAAGTCAATAAGTGCAGCCACAATATTTTCAAGAGAAGTTATGTTTGAGAATTGATCTTCTTTACCTAATATTTATGTAGTGCCAAGCCACTTTATACTCTACAATCAAAGCTGACATTACAAAAGATTAGATTAATATCACAGCATCATCTTCCCAAAATAATTAAACAAACATGTCAAGTCACGAAATAATCCAGAGAGCACAATAATCAAAATAATAACTTGGAGCTTATTTCCTTGTATCATTCCTTTTGTACTATATTTAATTATTATTTAAATTAAATTAAAAACTTAACGAATCAGTTCGTAACTTAAAGATGGAGATTATTTCTATCCTATATTCCTTATTATGTTTAGTATAGTTAATTTAAGGAAATTTCTAAAATCCTTCAAGTTATTTTTGGAATATTTGTATAAACCGGCATGCTTCTATAGCGTAAAGCAGCATCTTTATAAATTCATTATCACTTTATCTTCATCATAGCTCACAACATGAAGTTAACTTGAAATCATGAATTAGTTTTCATTATTTATTCCATAAAACTAAAATACCTTTTTTACTTACTTAAAGGGTAAATATTTTTAGTCCTAACTGTATTTAAAGCATTTTCTTATATCCGATTCTGAACAAGTCATAGCTTCTTAATGTATTTTAAAGTAGAAACGGGAAAAAAGTTTAGCCATTATAAATGAGTTTGTATTATAACCTAAAAAAACTATATTAAATTAAATTTTAAGTTTAAGTTTAATTATCAATAATTACCTTTAATCCTTGCTACTTTGCCCTTATTCCATCTTAAATTTTTTTTTTCAAATATGATTTATAAATACAAATACAAAATTAAATATTTGGAGGTATTAAATTTCTTTTCCATCAGACTCAATATTGCTCTAGAGGCTAAATATAAAGTTTAAATGTCTCTACAACTCTTCTTTTTGCTGTGCATATTGTCACTGAGATATTCTTTCGCCAAGATAATGTTTGGTATCTTTCATCTTGCATATTTTTCCAAATTTATTTCAATATAATCTTTCTCTTCCCCTTTTTTATTTTAGTTGTTGCTATCTCTTCTTTTTCTTATCCAACTTCTTCTAGTAGTTTCAGTACTCTTATTTACATTTTTTAAATTTCAAGCATCTTTTTCATAAATGCTTTCAAGAATTACATTAAAAGTATCTTTTTGTTTCTTATTGAAGTTTATATTTTGAGTTATTTTCTCCTTCGATTATCATTGGGCCATTTTCTTATTCTTTTAGGTTCATTTAATGCTGCAATTTTTAATGGATTTTATTCTTTCTATTTTTTTGATCAGTTATTTCTGCTTCTATTGCTAGTATTGTTATTAACTGTTCTGATCTTGTGAAATATTTCAAAATGCGTTAAAATCTCTTCTTAGGTAATGAGTCTCCATTCTGTTTCCTCTGTAATTTCAATTTTTTCCATCAGCCTTACTACCTTACTTCAGCGTTTTGACCTCTTCCTGGAGGTCTAGCACCACTTTTATCAACTAATCATATCCCATTTACTACTCTGTGGTGAGATTCAAGGCTTCCGAGCGCATAATACTTTTAGCCTATTTCCTAGAGTTTTCTTCATAAGTGGGAGGTTCGATTTTATGGCTAATCTTTTTGGTTCCCTTTTCTGGTCCTAGTCTCTCTTGGATTTCGTTAACTTCTTCCTTTTTGTAGCGGCGAAAAATTCTGATTTGAATCATGATATATTACTAAATTTAAAAAATTACGATTTATTTAAGGTAATTCTTCTATAGTTTTCACTTTAAATAAATTGCAAACTTATATTAAAAGCAAAGGATATGCTTTTGATTATTAAACATAGCAATAAGCAATAAAAATAATGAAAAGTATGAAGGATTGAAATCAATAAAGATTATGCACTATAACTCAATAAAACTTATTAATAAAGATAATTTTACATTAAGCAAGCTTTATAAAACTAATTGTTACTAGAGCTTAGTTAATTTAAGTAAATTGGGATATAATCATGAAAATTGATTAAAAAGTTTAAAATATTAAGAAAGGTAAAAAATCTAAAACTATAATACAAATTAAAATTATAAGTGCTTAAGGATTACGATTTACTTGGAATCAAGATTAAGATACTAATTAACTAGAGTAAGGAAAATCATTTATTTAAATATTTAGCAAAATAAAATCAAAAATTATATCGAAAAGTAACAATAATTTATAACAGAAAGGGTTATTTAAGATATCATTAAGGAACTTTGAATAAATTATTGAAAAAAACAAATATAATTGCTAATTATCATAATACAAAAATAGTCTTCATAGAAAAAGTTAATAGCTTCGTTCAAAAGAAGTATCTGCTTTATTAAATATTAAGTTCTCAATTCAGA
The DNA here is from genome assembly GCA_946699065.1 of Loxodes magnus. NCBI lineage: Eukaryota > Ciliophora > Karyorelictea > Loxodida > Loxodidae > Loxodes > Loxodes magnus. Next base: position 457,226 of record CAMPDV010000092.1, read on the forward strand.
TTAATTTCTTTATCATATCATCATCAAAATAAATAGCAAAAGAATAGTTTGGAAATGTTGACTATTCTTTCATTTACAAACTTAGTTTAATTTTCATTTTAGCGTTGATGATAAATCTTAAGAATAGATTATTAACTTGCAATTAATAAAAAAGCAAATGCAATTTTAAATTTATTGCTGTGGCTTATATTTAAGATGTATTCTCATAATTTCATGTCTAAGTGATATTATAGATAAATAAAGCTTTTCATAAAGTCTCTAATCTACATTTTTTATCATACAGTAATATAATAAAATTTGATATCTACTTATAAGATCTAATTTAGGCTAATAAAAATAGAAAAATTTAGTTTACCAGGATTTAAAATTATTTTAGTAATATCTAAAATTATTTAGTTTAAAGAGGATAGTAATTTATTAAAATAGAGATTATAGGATTCTAATAAAATATGATGCTGCTTAGAAAGGTATTACAATAGAAATCATTATGAAACATAAATCTAATATTTTTAATGCTTTATATAACTTATAAGGCAAGAAAATTTTCCTTCTATTGAAGAGTGCTTATTATAACTCTATTTTTTAATATACATTTAAGTTTAGTATTGGCATAACACTTGTTGCTTGCTTAGTTTAATTTAAATGATAAAGTAATCTGACAAGTGACAAACTATGAAATATGATAATTTGATATAAGGAATATTCTAATTGTTTCTATTAAATTAATATATTTAGCATACACTTAAGTATGGAATTATACTTTAAAACTCCTATCTTTAATGAATAATTTCTTAAATTCTTAAGATTATAATTCGTTTGATTGAGTAATAATTGAATCATTGAAGTTAAGAGATAACCTTTTCAAAGCTAGCAGCTATAGATACCTTATTATTAAATTAAAGGAAACTTTATTTCTATAAAATATCTCAAAGTTATATAGTTATTAAATAGAATAAAATAAATATAAGCTTTAATTTAATAAGTGTGTATAACTAGAAATTACTAAGACTCTGCAAATTGATATTAACTAACATAAATATAAATATAAACTCTTTTACATTTCTCATTCAATAAATAAACTCTATTCCTAGTTATCGCATTAGTTATATTTTTGCGATTGCGCTTTGTTTTTCTTAGGTTTAAATAAAGGATAAATTTATTAGCTGGTTAATGTTTTATTTTATAACTTGTGCAATAAAAATTTAATGAAATCAGTTCATTCTAATCTTTGAAAATGAAATACTTAGCTATAAAACCTAGCAAATATTCTTATTAGTTGGTAGATTAATTAGCTACTTCTTGCTTGAAGATACTTTCATCCTTATCTTTTAATTAATATTAAACTTGCTTAATATAATTTTAACTTACTTGTTGTTTTCCTTGAAAAGTAATTAAATTCCTAGATGATCTTTGCTTAGGTTTAAGGATGAGCTATATCTTTCATTCTCTGAAATTAGATAAGATTTCATCTAAAATACAAATCATAGCTTCATTATGATGTTTTCTTTTTAACTTATAGATTTAGCCTTTATTAACTCACGCTGAAATTTGGATAAAGTCTACATAAATATCTTGAAGATCCTAATAATTAACTTACTTGTTTTATCCTATCAATTTTAAATATTAGGGAGATAAAGCAATTCTATCATATAAGTAAGAAAAAGAAGCAACATTTTTTTTAAATAACTCTTTATCTTTTATCCTACGACTAAAACTTTACAATACTGTTTCTTATTTATTAATTTCTATTATGCTTTTAGCTGTACTTTGAAATAAAAGATTACTGCTAGTTTAAATTATAAGCTTAAATTGCTAATTTTACATAATGCAATAGTTCCTTTTGGTAGATGGGTCTTTTTTCTTTGAATTCATTTTTAGATATTATTTAATTTAATTTCTAAGTTTCTTTATCAATTTATCAGGGCGTCTTCTAGCCTAGTTAACTACTTAAAATTGTTTGAGTATTCATCCCCAAATGTTGGTTCTCTGTATTTTAATTAGCTTAGTTATTATCTTAGTGTAAACAATGTCTATTTTAAGATCTCCAACATTACCTAAGCAATACTTCATATAATTTAGGAGATCTCTAATGGCTTTCTATCTTAATCTCTAAGTGCTTTATAGTCTATCAAAATAAATAAATTGCCCTATAAGAAAGCAAATAGCTTATTTATCTAAGTTTGAAGGTTTAAAGTATTTAATAAAAGGGAATAGGAAATATTAGAATATAGCTTAGAAGAGAATAATTTAGAGTAATTATTAAATAGGATAGACGTTTAAACAGTATCTCTGGTAATAGCATTAGATTATATGTTAATAAGTATCAGTTATTTTATAATTTTATTATTTATAACAATCAATTTTATCTACTTTAAAATGGGAAATTGCTTTGCTTTATAAGAAAAAATTCCTTGGAAGCCATCTAATTCTTAATAAGCATAGAACCCTTTCAATCTTACTATTGTTTAAGAAATGATTTTATCTGAATCTGAACTTGATTATTACTAAGGATAAGAAGGATAGTAAAGCTTATAAAAGCTTAGCAATAACTATAAAGTAAATTTCAAAGTTCTTACTATTAGTCAACTTTAAAAATACATGCAGAAAGGTTAGCTAAAATTTGATTAACTATTTCCTTAATCAAGTAGTATAGCCAGTCCTAGTGGTTAGATATGGGAATGATAACTTAATCCTTAAACCTGAAAACTATTTGATTAGAATCACTAATAATAGTTAAGTGCCGCTTATGCCTAAAATTAAAACTCTCAAATATTTATTTAAGTAAATCAAGGAAATGAAACTTGAAACTATACCATTGACTTTGCTACCATGCAACAAATAAATTAAAATACTGGAAACACAAGAAAAATAAGAATGTAGTAGCAAGTCGCAAATATATAGCCTTAATAACCTTTAAATCAGTCGTTTAGATGAGAGTACCAATAAGGTGATAATTTATGACCTGCTTTTGATCAGCAAAATTAAATGATAATTGAATAAGCTTACAATTAAAGTCCTCACTAATAAATAAATATTTGAATTAATGTTAATAATTAGCCTAAGTAATATTAGATAGATTTATAATAAATGATTTAAATTAATCAAGGAAGTAATTTTAAAAGAGATATAAGAAGAATCGCTTTAGATGTGTAAAACATGCCTTAATAAGCAAATATTGCTTAAACTTATGAATGATAGTGACTTGAAGATAATAACTAATGGACTCCTTATCCTTCTAACATTTCTTAATAAATAGAAACAGAATTTACTTACAACAACTCAAAGGTCTTTCAGATTTAACTTTACTCCAATAAAACTAATAGTAACATGCCTTTTGAAATAGACCTTTAAAATAATATCCAAAAAAATGTTTAAACTTCCAACACTAGAAAAATATAAAGAGTTTAAAAAGGACAAAGTGCATAATAAACTTAATAGCCAGTTCAGCAGTAAACAACTCCATAAATCTAATAATAATTTGCATGATAATGGTTTGATGATAACAAAGCTTGGATAAATTACGATTCTTAAATTTAGACTTAGTTAGAGTAATCATTCAATACCAATAAAAATTAAAAGCTGCAAATTAATATATAAAACACTCAATATGAGATAGATTTTTAAACCATGAAATAAACTAATTTAGAAACAAAAAAATAAAGATAAATATAAAGAACAAACTCTCTATTATCTAAAAAAAACTATAAGTATCAATGGGCATGGAAAGATAATTCTGGATATCAAAAATATTAAGATTCAATAAATTAGTAAATTGATCAAGAATTCCAAAAAAAGAATACTAAATTTTAACTAACTCTTGGTCAAACAAATTATGAAATAGACTTTGATTTAATGATTTAAAAAAACTGCAATACAAGATTCATAAGATAGATTCTAAGAGCGTAGCCAGAAAATCCAGTAGGAGTTCTAGTCATAAGGGGATAAAGCTAAGGAATAAATGACTTTCTTAAGGATATAGAAAACGTAAAAAATAGATAGAACTTTGATGTGATAGATTTTGATCAGACTTTGGCAATTGCTCAAAAGTTTAAGGTGTTATTAACATTTAACTTAGAAGGAACATTGTTTTATGGACATAAAGAAGCAGTTTCAAAATCAACTACTGAATTAATTAAGCTAAATAACAATCTTCTGACTACTTAAAAGCAAACTTAAAATGATATAACATTTCCTCAATTCTGAAAATAACCTTTTTAAGGATTTTACTTGGAGCATGATTTGAGTTAAAGTTCCACAGAGTTTTAGGAAGCTGAAGCTTTAATGAGAAAAACAGTATAAAATGTGAAAATACTGAAAGTAACAGTAATATAAAATAAGATTCTGTATAAGAAATACATGGGAGAAGTTAATGCTTTGAAATAATTTTACGGTAAAGAACCTGAAATTAAAAGATTATTTCATGGAACTAAAAGTTGCTAACCAATTGTAATTTCATAAAGTGAAATAGGATTTGATGATAAATATTCTTTAGATTATTGTATATATGGAAAAGGAATCTATTTTGCAACGGATGCCTCTTATTCCTATATAAATTATGCCTATGTTCAAGGCAAATAGCACTAAATGTTCTTGTGTGACGTAATAGTTGGAGAATCTTAGCAAGTCACAGGAAAAGTTCCTCATCCTTCTGATAATCCAAAATACAGCTAACTGAAAAAACGTTATGATTCAGTAAATAATGGTAATGGAATGTATATCGTATTCGAGAATGGAAGAGCATATCCCGCCTTCTTAATAACTTATGAAGTGATATGAAAACTAAATTAACTCTTTACAATTTAAAAGCTTAATATTAATTAATTATAAAATATTTTATTAAAAACAAAATAAAAAATTAATCTTCTTTCTCTCTTTTTACTTTTAGTGTTATATTTTATTTATAAAAGCAAAGTTATATTTAATTAAAAGAAAGATAAGTTAATAGTTTCTTGCTTTTTTATACAGTATTCTTTAAATTATCTTCTCTTTGAACAAAGGACAACTTAGGAGTTTATTATTCTTTCATTCTTATTTATAATGTGTATTTAGCATTTAAACTTGGTACAACTTGGGATTATTTTTAGAATTAATAAATTTATTATTATATTATATATAAATTTATAGAAGGAGCAATCCTCCAACTGACATTTAATTAAGATCTTGTACCAGGAAGTACTTATGGCGAAGAACCGATAAGAATCTTGGTAGGAGCCAAGAGAGAAGACAAGATTAAAAGGCATCAAGTAATGTAACTGATGAAAGATGCTAGATACTAAATTCTCTTAGGGAGCATTCCAATCACGCCCAATAGAAGACGAGACTCACAAAGGATGTTAGCACTGTGGAAGACTTCAGAAAATAACTCCTTTTGATTTTAAGATCTTTATTATAGAGCTGCGCTCCATTGAGGTACTAAGCGCTCTCTAATCTTATTTATTTATTTATAAATATCACTTTTCAAAAATATTAAGCCTGATTAAGTTAGTGACATTTAAATAAAGTCTATTATAATACTTATAGATATAACATTCATCAATATATAATGTGACTGAATGATATTATATAAAAGTGGGAGCAGAAAAAAATTTATAAAAGTTAGAAAGCATAGATTTTATTGGGCTTTCACCTTTGGTGATTGAAGAATAGATTCTGCATCAGTAAAACTTTCTATAAGTATGTAAAATCCCACCCCTCAGTAACAATAAAATATCGTATTCTGAGTCCATAAAGATACTTACAGTTTTTTTCATAAATTCCGTTCCTTCACCATCACCCTTCAAAATTATGCTGATATTTAAATATAAAACAGCGTATTTTTCTTCTTATACTTTATTATTATCTATTTATTACTATATTCATAGGTATATTTTTCGTTTATCCATTGATTCTTTAAATAATTTCTTATTATAGAGCTAACTTTTCTTGTATTTGATATCTAAGCATATAAACTAAAATTTATCATTTGAGGGATTTAATTAGATTATTTGTCAATCTCATTCATTTATATAAAGTTTACAATTATATGTTATTAAATGCATCCTCTTTAGATAAAGTTAAGTTTTTTATTAGTTCTCTATTTTCATTATATATTCTTTTTTTTCAATCTTTAATCTTTTTTGTTCTAATTCTTATTGCAGATTTGAAATTATTTAATGCTCTGATTATGAAAGAGCTCCTAAAATTACTGTCCTTTATCTTATTAAGGGGATTATTCCATTAAATTATTATATTATTCTTATTTTTAGATATTCCTTGAGAGAAGTCTCTATTTCTTAGGTGCCATTTTATGTAATATAATGGTTTTACTACCCTAATAAATAAGGTTTCTTTATCAAAAGGGGGAAACCTTTAAAGTTTTGCTATAAATCTAATTAAAAATTCTAATATAACTTATTTAAAGAATCAATCTTTAAAACTTATTAAAATTTGGTTTAAGAACAAAGACTTAATTTTATAAACAATCCTAGCTAGCATTTTAAATAAAGCAGGTAGAATAATTCTAGGTTCTATAATTTAAATAAATCTTTTAACTTTATTACTATTTTTCTTATTTACAGTTCAATATTCATTTTTATTTAGTTATTTTGCTTAATCTTTTAGGAATAAATTAAAGTGAGAAACTGATAAATAAGGGAATTATTTTGTTCTATTATATTTAAATAGACTCCTTTGATCAATTTCATCTTATTTATTGGAGATAAATTTAAATTAGCAAATCTAAGAATAGTTTTGGATTTAGATGTTGTAGATTTCTATTTCTCTTGCTTTTTAACTAATGGAATAAATATAATGTATCTAATTATTAAACAGCTGTTTAAAATATCTTTTAATAACTCCTAATTTCAGACTTTATGTATTCTAATAAACTCTTTAAAGCTTAAAGAGTAGTAATAAATTTCTTCTATCCCTTAGTTAGAATTCAATTTAGTTCTATTGTTATACTTTAATATTACTATAATATGTTTGCTATATCTTTAGTATACTGTAATTAGCAAGTTCCTTGTTGCTTTTCATTTTTATTCAATTTAAGTATACTACTCCAAAAAATATATTTAGCATTCCATAGTTTTCATTAATTATTCCTTATATTTTATACCTAGAAACTTATACAATAATCTAGTAAAATAAAGGTTATATAACCAGTAGTGATAGATTTAAAAGGAACACACAACTAAAAGTAATGAGGTTTTAGGTATAAATTATTAAATTCATTATTTTTATACTTAAATCAAAACTAGCTGCTTATATTTGAGTATTACACTATATTGAAAGCAAATGCTCTATATATACATTCTAATTAGATATTAAAAGGGACTATTACCAAATAGAAGCATATTATTTTTTAAATATTAAGTTTAGATATTTTAAATTATTATTGCCTTAAATTAAAATTAAAACATGAGAATCTAAACCTTAAATTCTAACCTAGTAGATCAATTTTAAGTCTCAGTTAACTAACAAGAACCAAGAATTCAAAAAGGATTAATCTACTCCTGTTAAGGATTGGGAAATAGTGAATTTCTTAAAATCTGAAAAAGTTTAAGAAACCCAGTGAGCAAGACATTATTTAGCTTTATTTATTAATTATGAAAAAGAATACAGAAATATAGATCCTGAGGCAGAAAACTAGAATCTTCAGCTTCTTTTGTAAGATAAAGAAAGATCAAGGCTTTGCAAGTTAAGTTTAGTTTTAAATTGAAGCTTTAAATTCCAAATTTATACTAATAGAATAAATATAGTAGCTAATTTAAAGAAAATTAAAGAAAAAGTTTAATTACCAATTAAACATAACTAACCTCGAATAGATAAAATGGAAAGTTAACAAAAAATTTAAATAAAATAAAAACTTTACTTCAAGCCCTTAAAATACGTTATTATCGTTGTTAAAAGACTAGAAATTTATGAAGGAAATGTCTAAAATGAAAAACGTGATTGAAACAGCACCGAAAAGAATTTGAAAAATCGAGAAGGTTATGTTGTAACTGCTTTGGAGGTATTTACATAAAGAAGCATGTATTGGTTGATTCAAATGTGACATTACTCAAGCAGGATCTTGGCGTTTAATAGTAACAAAATAAATAGCTTCAAATGGACAATGATGATCTTAGAATTTATTTAAAAAAGCTTGAGAAAAATTAAAAGAAGATTGAAAATTGTTTTTATGAGTATATCGAAGAAAAAGAATCTCAAATTTGAAGTTTATTCTGATGAAGAAATGTACATTTGAGCAATGAATATAAAAACATTAATAGTCTTTAATTTGAGGAAGCATTTTCTCTAATTTAAGATAACCCCAATTATTTTATTTAAAATAAAAAACTAAAATTAAATTAAAAATGCTTAGAATTTTTAATCCTATGCATGATATGAGAGAATTAATTACCCTGTAACTAAGCTTTTAATGAATAATGTAACGAAAAGCTTTATTAATTTGCAAGCAATATAAATTGATCTTTAGTTATTTATAGCTACTTTTTAGTTAAAAAAATAAAGTTTAAGTTAATTCAATTTTTTCTTTATAAAGTCTTTATCATTTAAGTAAAACTTAATGTATCAACTTGATGCCTATAAAACTTGTAATTCCAAGAGTTTGATTGAGATCTTATTTTTAAAATTAAAAATAAATTTTTCTAAGAGAGTCTCATAAGGAGTATAGTTATCCTCGCAGTAAAGAGAATAATAGGTAAAGTATAAAATAATAAAATGTGCTTTCTTAAATATAATACACTAAATTGAATAAATTACATAGGCCATAAATCTTTTTCCATTATGAACTGAGAGTTTACTCTTATAATTTCTATTATTAACTTAGTTAATGTCATATTGACACCCAATAAAGTGGAATTTATTTATTTGACTAAGATTTGACGAATTCGAATAAATTTTAATATCCTTTACAATAGAGATTTATTTTAAGAATTTCTAACACTTAATTACTTTTGGAGGAAAATTAGAAGAACTTAATTCTATATTATTAGAATTATATTAATTAGAATTTTCAAGGTCCTAACTTCTAGAGTTTATATTTATTCAGAACATTTCAAAAGGATTTGTTGAAGAGTATATTAGAAATTTTAAGTTGAAAATGATAGATCAATAAATTTCTCTAGATGGAAATAAGAATTTTAAGAAATTTTTTTCAAGTACTTTTGTAGAAAAATAAGATAATGAGCAATGAGCATGGTTGGGCGTGGGAAGAAGTTTAAAAATTTATTCAAAAATAATTTGCACATTACAGTCAATGAAATAATGCAATTATGTTCCAATATTCAAACCATTAAAATTTTATTTCTATGATTTTCATTATTATAAAGATTTTATCTAGAAAACAGCATATCAAGGGAAAAATGATCATAATATAGAATCTATTTTGGTTTCTTAAATTTATAATTTTTATTCTTCCAGATTTCCTTATTGTAATAGATTAATAATCTAAATCTTCTTAATTTGAATCTCAAATTTTTATCTGCAGTTAGTTGCAATTCCAAAATTGGTCATACTTTATACAAGTGAAATTTCCTTTAGATTTTCTAAGCTTCATTCATTTAAGTTTCTACTATTACCTTATCTTATTGCTTTAAACTGAAAAGAGAGTTATATTGCTCTAGTTGTGTGGTTAAGAAGATTAATAGTTCTTCATTTTATCTCTTTAATGTTACTTTTCTATTTTTTTATTTCTTTTAACTCATTTCAAAGAAAGGATTCATATATTTGTTTTAGCCTAAAATCTAAATAGTTAAATTTAAATATATATTTGACTTCTTTAGTATACTTCATGTAACTATATCTAAAATTGAGAAAATTAAGTGATATTTATTGCCATATCATTTCATGTCCTTTGATATTTTATTTTAAGCATTAATTTGCAAGCTCATGATCTTATTTTTTTTAATTAATTAGGTAGCCTAAAAGGAAAAAATATAAAGTAATATCTTTCAATTCTAGAAATAAGATAATATTCCAATTAAGATGATAACTGGATTAGCATCAACTTAATTTAGCTTTATTATCCTGATATTACAATTCTAAATCATTTATCTATATTTATCCAATTTTTTAAGATATTCATAATCATAAGAATAATCTTTAGTTATATTTTAAACTTTTCTACCTGAATATTGTGAGCTCTTTACTTTTAATTATTTCAATTAAAATAGCAAAAGTACTCTTAAATTTAAAAGTTGCAAATTCCTTTTTAATATTATATTTTCTTATCTCCATAAAATTAAAGTAGATGGCTTTTGATAAATCTCAAGGTAATAGCAATAATTTTTATTTTTCTAATTTATTTTATCATTCTCTTTTTAAGTCTATAGCTATAATTTTTCTCTTTTCGCTTTTCTTTAACTTTTAATTTAATTACTTGAAGTGAATAAAAAGTAATAAGGTTTTTCATATTTCTCTATAAATAAAGCTATTATTTAATAAACTACTTATTCATTTTAAATGATTTTACATTAAGATACTTTTTGATGTCGAATTATAGCCCCTAATCTTAAAAATTGATTTAAGCTATTATGCCTTTTTCTATTTATGAGATTTCAATTTTACTAATTTAATTAATATATTAAAGAGCTATAAGCATAATTAGATTTAATGGAAAGCTTAAGGGTTTATTATATTTTTCAGTTGCTTATGTAATTTAAATTCTATTGTAAACTTTAGACTTATTTTCAGTTCCAGTTTTGTCTTTATAAGATAAATGGAAGTATAAGAGCTTATTTTATCTGAGTCAGAGCTTAGATTTTATTTAGGATAAACGGGGATTTAAAGAATAAAGGATTTAAGTTTAACTTATACTGTGGATTGCAAAGTTCTAACTTTCAGTTAATACTAGGCTTACTAGTAGTAAGCTCAGTTATAAAAGAGTCTGCAAATATTATAGTAGCCAAACTCATAAGTATGGGAATGGTACCTCAATCCGAATTGTTGGAAAGTCTATAACTCCGAGTAATAGACATAGTTAAATGCAGCCTATGCGTAAAACAGTAAATCTTCATGCACAATTTCGATGAAAAATGAGTAAAGTATGACTGACTACTAAATAAATTTCAGCACTATGATATAAAAGAACATGACTTCAAACTATGAAAGAAGTATTAGAATATAGTAATAGAATATCCAATAAAGCACTTAAGTTTAGACTTAATCGATCAAATGGATCTATTAACTAGCTGAAAACTATTGGCCTGCTTTTGATTAATAAAGTACAAACACACTAGAAAAAGCCTTTAATTAAAACCCTTAGCAAAGCATTATACTAGATATATAAATAAAAGATTAAATTGTTTAATATGAAATAGATTTTTAAAAAATGATACAAAAAAACATCAAAACACAGTATCCTAGGAATATAAAAAGAATTAGCTCACAACCATAGTAAGTATAGTAATAAACTACTTTAAGTGAGGGATTTGAATGATGGATATTAGAGACTAACGGCGAATGGGTTCCTTTTTCTTCTTAGTTCTAGTAATTATTAGAAAATGCTTTTAACTAGAACAAAAACTAAATTTTTAAGTTTTAAATTCATAAAGAAGAAACGAAAGATTAAGAAGAATACGAAATAAACTTTCAAAACATGGAAGAGAAGAAAGTTGGGACATCATAAACATGAAAAATATAAAGGCTTTAAAAAGGAGTAAATCCCCTGGCTTCTTAATAAACTTAGTAAATTATTTAATAATTACAAAAAGTGACTTGATAATGGATGAATGATTAATAGGGATGAAAAGATTACGACCTCTAATCTTCGTTAGTTATAGAACAGGCATATTAAACTAACAAAAACATAAAGCTTATGTTTTCTATAAGTAACTAGAACTATGAAATAGATTATTAAAATATGAAATAAAAAAATATGGATTCTGGTAAAGAAAGAAATATATAAAGAATCGCTCCATTAAATTAGTTAGGTACGGGGTATTAGTGGGCATGGAAAGATTTTTTGGGATATTAAAAGTATTAAGATCCAATAAATTAGGAAATCAATTAATAATTCCAAAAAAAGGTACTCAAATTTTAATTTACTATTGGACAAACAAATTATGAAATAGACTTAGAGTAAATGATACAGAAAAACTGCACCACTAATTTTATAAGACAAATACTAAGAGCTTAGCAAGAAATTCCAGTAGGAGTTTTAGTAATAAAAGGATAAAATGACAAAATAAAAAGTTTTCTCAGTCATATTGAAGATTTAAAACTTAAATTAAATATAGAAATTATTGACTACGATAAAGCCTTTAATATAGCTTAATAGTTTAAAGTGTTTATTACTTTCAACAAAGAAGGAATTGTTTTTTAAGGATATAAAGATGATGTTTAGAGAGCATGTTCTGAATTATTTAAGGTAAATAACCAACTTGCCTAGAGTTAAATGATAACTTCTGGCTATCAAATTTATCCAGCATATTGGGATTTACCATTTCAGGGATTTTACTAAGAAAGTGATTTGAATTAAAATTCCAGAGAATTTTAAGAATCTGTAGCTTTAATGAAGAAGACAGCTCCTAATGTGGATATATAAAAAATAAATATTATACAAAACAAAATACTATATAAGAAGTTCAAGTCTGAAGTAAACGCTCTGAAGGAAATATATGGTAAAGAACCTGAAATTAAAAGATTATTTCATGGTACAGGTAATTGCTAGCCAATTGTAATTTCATAAAGTGAAATAGGCTTTGATGATAAATACTCATTAGATTACTGCATTTATGGAAAAGGAATCTATTTTGCAACAAATGCATCTTATTCTTATTAAGATTATGCCTATATTCAAGGAAAGAAGCACTAGATGTTTCTTTGTGATGTTATAGTAGGGGAAACTATAAAAGTAGCAGGAAAAGTTCAACACCCTCCAGATAATCCAAAGTATAGCTAACTGAAAAAACGTTATGACTCAGTAAATGATGGAAATGGAATGTATATTGTATTTGAAAACGGAAGAGCATATCCTGTCTTCTTGATCACTTATGAAGTGATATGAGACTTAAATATAACGAAAATTCAATTAATAATTTTTTTTTCTTTAAACTAAAACTTGGCTAAGTAAATGAGTCTATTCATATTAAATTAATATATTTATCTTTATTTTACTATTTTTATCTTTTGATTACGAAGATCTATTTATAAATATCTACTATTTAATCTGATATTTATGGAAATTATATTAGCAAGTAAAGCCATTTAAGTAAAATTACACTTAGAATAGATAGTAATATGACAACATAATTTTCAATTGTTTTATTTATTATTTTAGAATTTTTTTATTTCATTATAAGTTTCAATTTATACAGTATTATCTTGGCTCACTTCCATATTATATCTATATAAATCACTAGCATTATGATCACTTCAGATTCATTATAAATTATTTAAATTATATTCTTTTATTATTTTACAAATTAATTATTCTTATGGCAAGAGAAACAATTAATTAACTAGGGTTTGTAATAAGTAAAGATGATGTGAGATAAAAGAAGGTAAGTTGTTAAATAAATGCAAATAATTGAAGTTAATTAGGATTCATTTTATCTTTCTCTTATCTCAACATATTATATAAAACTAATTTAAGTTTAATTTATTAAAGTAAGGTATTAAATAAAATCCATTGCAATTATTTAATTTTACTAGCCTGAGTATACATGCCAACTCTTTTTTTACATAATATTAGTTATTTGATTTATGAGTTCTTTATGATATATGCAAAACCATATTTAATTTAATTTTAATTGGTTTATTAAGTTATTCAAGGTATCTTTTTGTTTAAATTTGAGTAGACAAATTTAAATTCTTAATGAATCATCATACAAAATTTAGGAATTATTTATTAGTTATTGATATAAAACTATTACCTTTTAAAAAGTAAGGAGGCTATATTTGCTGAAAAAATCTGCATCTGAATGATTTTAGTTTATTAAATGAAAAGATAATTATTTTGATAATTTGGTGAATATTTATTAATAAAAAGCGTCTTTTATAAATAATTAAGAATTGAGCTTATTATAATTTCTTTATTTAGAGCAATCAAATTGTTAAATTCAAACATTCTCCAGTTAAGATGTTCATTCTTAACTTGCTTAGCCTACAATTTTAGGATATTATTTTTAGTTCTTATATATAAATGAATTGATGGATTTTATTACAGATCGCGTAGCACCTCGTTGGTGTGCATCTCTTTTCATACTTCAATATATGTCTGTTTCTTCAAATAAACCTTTAGGTAATAGAATTTTTCTCTTATTAATTACGTATCTTTGCCATTTTCATCTACATTATCTCTTATTCTTCTGCCTTCTCTCTATCTATGCTTTATAGATCTGCAATGCAAGCTTCCTTTATTTTTTCTTACATATTTTGCTAATTTTCGTTTCTAATTATTTTCTTCTTTATCAAGCTTTTATAAACTCATAAAAATTACCTTTTCCTGCTCTATAATCTTTATTTTTCCTTTTTTCCTTTTTTCCTTTTTTCCTTTTTTTCCTTTTTTCCTTTTTTCCTTTTTCCTTTTTTTTTTCCTTTTTTCCTTTTTTCCTTTTTTCCTTTTTTCCCTTTTTTCCTTTTTTCCTTTTTTCCTTTTTTCCTTTTTTCCTTTTTTCCTTTTTTTTCCTTTTTTCCTTTTTTCCTTTTTTCCTTTTTTCCTTTTTTTCCTTTTTTCCTTTTTTCCTTTTTTCCTTTTTTTCCTTTTTTCCTTTTTTCCTTTTTTTCCTTTTTTCCTTTTTTCCTTTTTTCCTTTTTTCCTTTTTTCCTTTTTTCCTTTTTTTCCTTTTTTCCTTTTTTCCTTTTTTCCCTTTTTTTCCTTTTTTCCTTTTTTCCTTTTTTCCTTTTTTCCTTTTTTCCTTTTTTCCAGTATTTATTTGATATAATCTTTTTTATTATCAAGTCAACTTAATCTACTTACTCTTTTCATTTTCTAATTAATTTCTCAAATTTGTTCGCAACTTATGTTATATCAAATAGTTCATCTTATTTCTCTGATCCTATTATAATTAATTATTTATTTATCTACCATTTCATAGATAATTATATATTATATAATAATCTGATAGAATAGGCAAATTATCACATTTTTTACTCTATTAAGATAAGTTATAGAAAGACCTTAAAAAATTTTGAATCACTATAATCATAAGCCCTGCTTCGCTGGTCTTGAGGATGATATCTTTAGATACTTAAAAAATTACCTAAAATAGAGGATTTATTACTCTCTTTTGTTAATATTTTTGGTTATAATAAATTAATTTTATTTAAATTGATTCTAAATATTTAAATAGGTAGTAAGCATCTTGCTTTGAATAACTAATGTAATATATTGCAATAGCTATCTATAGAATGATAATATGATAGATCTTTGATAATTCTAAAATATTTACATTATTTTTATTAAATTTTTGATTATTCACTAATTTCAATTTCTCCAGATAAAATGAAAAGTTTTAACTTTGCATCCAGTTTGAAAAAAGTAGAAAATAAAAGTGTAAGATGTTATTATTACTTTTCTAATATTTAGTTATAAAAGGATATTCTTAAGTCAAGTTAGTAGATTAGAGAAATATAAAACTGCAAAGATCAGTAATTATAAGTTAGTGAGTATCAAATTACCTTAATTGTAATTAGCTGCATTTTATAGAAATTAATAATTTATTAAGCAATAAAGAGTTATGTAGCCTAAAATAAGCTTAAGGATATTTATCATAAAACAACTTTAATCATATCAAGATTTTAGAAAATAATCAGGTTATTAACATAAGAAATCTGTTCAATAATCATTTTGACTGTATTCTGTACTTTTTTAATTCAAATTATGTGAACAAGCAAAAAAAATTCGCTAGAGTAAATTCTTAAAGAACATAATATAGCTAATCTAAAATTTCTGATAAATGCAAATACAATATATTATAAAAACTACTATAATAAATTGTCTCTAGTTATGAAAGAAATATAAGGTATATAATTATTTAAGGATCTGAACAATTAGATTATAGATATCGTATATTCAAATAATTGAAAAAAAATAATAAAGTAACATAAAACTCTAACTGTTTCAGTTTATAATCTTGAGCAGAGTATTAGGTAATTGGCTAACTATAATATTAATAGAATATTTAGTGTGAAGTCGATTGTAAACTAACTTTAATTCTTGGGAGTTTTCTATTTTCCCAATTAGTGTAAAATAATCAAAATATTAAAAAGAATTAAGAGCGATAGTAGTTAGCATTGATATATAAAGAATTTTAATTTAATTAGTCTCTAGCAGTGAATGAAGCAAATTCTATATAAGAGTATCTTGATTATATAATCTAAATGATTTTAGAAAAAAACTAAAAGCATTTGATGTTTAAAATGGATTATAGAAATTCAATCATAAAACCATTTTTCTTATATTTCAGAAAAGACAAAAATTTAAAAGGTATAAGTCAAACATAAAAGAAATGTTTAACCATAAATTGTCTAATAATAAGTCATTAATTTCAATTATTAAATGAGAAAAAAATATTAAAATACATGTCCAAGAATAGCAATATTAAAAAAATATTTTACTAAAGTCTAATTTTCAAATGAAGGTAAATCATTAAAAATTAATTAAAAAATACAAAGTTTAAAAGATAAATCATATAAATAAAGCAAATTAACAAATTTCTTTATCTTTAACAAAAAAGGAATAATTTTAAATGAGAAAGAAAAAATAATTAAGGTTCTGTTGACTATAAATTATATCATTTTCTAATTTTTAAGAACTAAAAGTAATAAAATTAGCATATCTTAAACAAATAATGAAATAGATTTCAATTTAATAAATTAAAATCTTTTAAAGGCGCTATATCAGATAATTAATAAGAACATTTTCAAAATATTTAGTGATGCTTAAGTATTAAAAGAGTTAGAAAAAAAAGAAAAATCTAAAGAATTTCAGATGAGATAGACTTTACTTTTAAGATTTTAAACCATCTTAAAATCTTAAGAAATGTAAAATTTTAATTTTCATCAAAAAGAGGCTTTTAAGAGTAAAATAAAGCTTTTTTCAATAATATACACAATAATTAAAAATAGCAATCTATTTAAAATTAATAGCAGGATAAAGAACTAGAATTCATAAAAGTTTTAAATTTACTAGTATGTAAAATGAAATCTAATATAAATTAGTAACTAATGAGTAAAAATAAGCATGAGGAAAAATTAATTTAATGTAAAGACTTTTTAAATTTTCTAAAAGGCTTATTAAAATTAAAATTATTTCTTGTTTAGTTTATTAAATAATGGAATAAGTTTTTATGATGAAAATAAAAATGCATATGAAATAATTTTAATAAAGGCTTATTATACTAGATGTTCCTATCTTAAGAAATAGAAGACTATTTATAAAAGTAGCAGAGGAATAACTTACTTTAATATATCTAGATTATCTCTATTACTTTGCTTTATATCTGAGTATGAGTCAGAATAGAAAAAAAAAATTTAAGTCTAAATGCAAAAGTTTGAAACAAAGAAAAAATAAACGAGATTACTATGAAGTTAATTTTACTTGAATAAGAACTTAAGATTAAAATATGTAAAATTAATTTCAATTAATAATTTTGGCTTTGAAGATATGCTTTTGTAAAATTTCGCTGCCTTTACCTTATATTTAGAATTTAAGCAAAAGATCTCTGAAATACTTAGTGGCATCTAGCAAGAAAATTTCGATGCAAGGATTTCATTGAATAAAAGTTTAAAAAAGGACAGAAGATTGAGATTTGCCAAAATTAGAAAAATACAAAATTAATATTGTTAGCATTCAACTATTGCTATAATGAGTCTAATTAAAACATTCTTAAATACATTAAAGCACCCAACAAAATTAGAATTATTAAAATAATATTGCTATAAAGAAAGACACCTATTTTTAAATATTTAGTTCTATTAACAAATTAAAAGAAAATAAATTTATTAATTTTTTAAAATATTAAGACTTTTATTAACTTTAAGAACGAATAAAATAGAATTATTAGTAATATGTCTGAAAGCCTTTAAAATTAATATAAGGAAAAATGATAATCATAATTTTTATTCAGTTTGAGTTTTGCTAGTATTCTCAGAAATTAAATTTTTGATAAACTGTTGAAATTAATTATGTACATTTGATGCTATCATTATCTTCTTTGGCTATATTTAAGTAGTTATATAAAAGAATGAAAGAATATTGTAAAGGATTTTAATAAAATCCATAAATTACTAAAGTTCATCTCTTAGATTTGGGTTTATCTCTTTAAACTTATTTCCTTTGAAGCTAAATAAAATTATACTAATACTCATTTTATTATTCCAAACAAAGTTAAGGCTATTTTTAATTTAATGAATCAATATCTGAACGATTTATTCAAGTTAGGTATGATAGTTTACTTTATCTTTCTAATTTACTCAGATCCACTTATGATTTATCGTTTATTAACTTCAATACTCTTATTAATAAACCAATATAGGTAAATTAAACTAAATAAAGACTTCTCAAACTAAATAAATATATCAAGCCTTATTTATTTATGCTTAGAATTTATAGGAAAACTAGCTTTCAACAAATAACTTTTTTATAGTAGCTCTTCAACTTCTTAAGTAAATAAATATGAATATAAATAATAAACAAGCATAAGAGATTATGAGTCTCATCAATTTAAATCTTATCATTTTATATTAAAATAAATAAGCAATCACTTAAATAGTTCAAGCATATAAGTATATAATTGCCATTATTTTATAATTCTTTTAGTGAAATCGAGAATAAAAAGACTAAATGGAACAATTAAATATTCAAGCTTCGGAAACATTTATACACTAAAACTATAAAAAGCTTATTAAAGAAGTTTGATTATTTTATATATGACTCTCCTTACTAGAATTTATTGGTATATTTTCAATTTAAAAGTGGATATTATTTCTAAGCTAATTAAATAATTAGAGTAAAGATTAAACTTAAATCTACTTCGAAAATTTATCATGCTTAAGAAAAATAAAAAATTAAGCGGCTAAGTAAAAAAAAGTTTTGGGTATTATATTTAATCCAATATATATTTGTTCTAATGTGAATATAATAAAGATTTAAATCTTTAAGCTTAAATCTAAAGATACTAAGATATCTAATCTAGATTTAATTTTATAATTAGCTACTAAAATAAAATTAAGAAGGATCTAGATTTTTATTAATAATTTCTATCATTAATAAAATAAAAATTTATAGAGTATCATACATTTTAATGATCTCAAACTTAGTTTATCTTTAATTTAATTAAGATTCTCTATTTATATTAAAAAAATATTTAAAATCCTTTATTTAAAGAACCCAGTATTAAATATGCAATTTTGTCGATCTAAGTTTAATAAACCGGGCGAGTAAACAAAGATAGGTTGAGCATTATAGCTTCTAATTTATAAATATCTTGTTAAGCCTCAGTAGAAGTTAGATCTCATTCACTTATAGTAATTTCTTTACAACTAAAAGATCGATTTATTTGAAGAGCTTATGAAATCATTTTGATAGTTTATGGTTTATTCTATGAACAAAAATTAAAGTTAAGAAATTATTTGAGTTAGAATTAAATTAAAATCAAGTTATGAAACTAAATCATTTCTGAGGAGGCTTAATATCTCCGTGCACTACTTCTTTCTAAAACTGCAAAGCTTTAGTTTCTCTGTAATACCTGTAGAAAGGTGAAATTGAGAAGCAAAGTAAAATGAGTAACCAGAATACATAAGTTGTTAAATCTTCTTAATTCAAAATCTAAAAAATCAGGTTTAAAAGAGGAGTCATAAAGCAAGTTAGTACAAATTTAAAATACATACCACTTGCCCAGTTCTTCAATTATTTCTAATCCAAGATTATTTTGTGCTCTTTATAGATTATTATAAATATTATAGTCCCTACAACTAGAATAGTAGACACGGCAATTGTATTTAATACTTCAGTTGAGTAATTTCTTCTTCCATAAAAGATATCCGTAACAGAATTTCCAACTAGTATACAAATGCATAGTAGTTTTATTAATCTCAAGAAAGCCTTTACAAGAGCTACCATTTTAATTATTTACTTTTTAATTTTATCATTATTAATAAATCAACTCTAAACTGTAAAATTAAGCTATGAAATATAGACTCCAAATTTATTTAGTTCAAATTAATAAATTCTAAAATACCTAATCCAAGGAAGTAAGTTAATCCATTTAATTCTCCTTAGTTAATATTAAAGAATTGAGGCTAATTTTAGATGGGCTTAGGTTTTTAAGGTATCCTAAATAATAATCTAATTAGAGCTAAAACTACTCATGCTCTATAATAATCTTTTAGCTATTAGATATTACTTTTCAGTTCTTTTAGATCAGAACCACACACAATACAAAAAGCTTATTAATGCTAGCAACTAAAACTTATCCTTAACTTTTAACGTACATAACTAAATCTTTATTTGATTACATATGCCAATTAAAATGCCTGTAAATAGGGACATAAGTATAAAGATGGGATAGAGTTACATTTAAACTTTAGCAAGTAAATTAATAAGTGCATCTATAAAATATACTAGGCATTCTATTAATAAAGCTACGAATAAACAAAACTAAGTGCATATTAAGAATAGCAAGTATTTATAAGCTTTAAAAGGTTATAAACATTTCATTATATTCCAATAAACTTTCTTACTTTTATTCTTATATACTATTCTTAGTGTAATCACTTTAAATTTTTAGCTTAGAAATAGAATTATAACACTCTTTAAAAATTCATCTAATTTACTAGGCTTAACTAATATAAGTTAAAATAGACTTTCAGATCACTATTATTTCAATTTATTAAAGTCTCCACATTGTTATGATTGTAAGAGCAGAGTAAAGGTAATTCCATCTAGTAGTTTATAAGCAAATATTATCTTTAATCATATGTTTTAACATCCTCACAAAGGAAACTTAAGCACAAGTACTTTAGAAATAATCTTTCTAATACCTATTTAAAGATATTTTAATTATGAATCAAATAAAAGCTGCTTATTTAAATATAATCGATTGTACTTTACACTCAATTAATTAATAAAAGGAGCCTAATTAAATTTAAAGCTTGATACTTTAATTTGGTTTACTAGCGAAATTTTATTAAATAATAATAGTTTCTTATTTACTTAATTCAAATATTAATACTTTACACAACTACCAGAAATTATCTTTTTTCTTTTGAAAATAGCTCTGAGGATATAAGCAACTTGGATATAGGGCAAAAAGAAAGAAAAATAGAAAATAAAAAATCTAAGGAAAAGAGAAAGGAAGCAAGATTAGAAAAGAAAGCTGAATATTACAAAATAAATTAGATTTAAATGAGTTGATTACATTAAATTATATTAGTTTATAAATGGAATACAGAACCTAAGCATCACAATAGGACTGAAACAAATAAATTAACAACTCTTAGGTTTAGAATCGGTTTTAGATGAAATTGCCTTGAACTCGCTGAAACAGTGTAGTAAGTTTGCAAGAAAAATAAATGGAAGATAGGTTAATTTAAGAGCATATAGAATCCATAACTGATAAGAACTTTGAATTATATGAAAAGCAAAATGTTTTTACTAGTGATCCTTAACATTTGAAATTTGAAGCTATTGAGTAATTTGATGAGTGTGGAGTTCATTCTTAAATCTTAATAAATCTACAAAGAATGGGATATGCAAAACCAACTGCTATTCAAAAATATTCAATACCTTATATGCTTTTTAGAAGAGACTTGATGATGTGTGCCTAAACGGGAAGTGGAAAAACTGGAGCATTTTTGTTTCCAATACTTGCTAAAATGCTTAACGATGGACCTCCTCCGAACCCACCTGAGGAAAGAAAAAATATTTCGTTTCCTATAGCATTGATCTTAGCGCCTACAAGAGAACTTTGTATTCAAATTTGAGAAGAAGCAGTTAAATTTTCTTACAACACAGGAATAAAATCAGTCTGTGTATATGGTGGCGCTTAGCCTCTTGATTAAATAAAATAGCTCTAAAGAGGAGTTGACCTTTTAATTGCAACACCAGGAAGACTTCTAGATTTTGGAGGTTAAAATATATTAAGTTTGGAAATGGTAAGATATATGGTAGTTGATGAAGCAGATAGAATGCTCGACATGGGGTTTGAACCATAATTGAAAAAAATATTCACTGATTGTAGGTTAACTAATCAAAGAGAAACCATGATGTGTTCAGCTACATTTCCAGCATAAATTTAGCTAATGGCTAAAGATTATTTATAGAATTATGTCTTTTTAAGTGTTGGGAAAATAGGATCAACTTCTATTCAAATAACTTAGCAGTTTTAGTATTAAAAAGATGAAGATAAATATATAGCACTTTTGAATAACTTATAAGAGATAAGTGGCTTGATCCTTATATTTGTTGAAACAAAAATTAGATGCAGATAGCTAGAAATCTTTCTGAACGATAATAAAATGAATTCTGCTTGTATTCATGGAGATAAGCCCCAAGAGGAAAGATTGAAAGCCTTAAAATCGTTTAAGAAAAACGAAGCATCTATTCTTGTAGCCACAGACGTGGCAGCAAGAGGTTTAGATATACCAAATGTACAAGCAGTTATTAATTTTGACTTTCCTAAAAATATTGAAGATTATATACATAGAATTGGCAGAACAGGCCGATGTGGTAATCAAGGTCTTGCAATTAGCTACATAAATGAGAACTGCAAGCATTTATTACCAGACCTGATAGAAGTAGTTCAAGAGACTAAATAAAATATTCCAGAATGGTTAACTTAATTATCTAATAACTAGATAAGTTTTGGAGGGGATAAGAAACAGAATTATTTAGACTATAGAGGCCATTATAAAAGAGAAGGAGTTTAGGGCAATTAATAAGTTTTGGAATGAAGAAGGAAATAAGATTAAAGCTAAAACTTTTACTCTAATTAAAATCAAAGTCCAATATAGATGTAACAATAACATTTTAGACAAGAAAACTTTGAACAAAGAAAATAGAATATGGGTGAAGGCTTTTCAGACTAAACAAACCCATGGGATAATTTTAAACCTGAAAATCAATAACAAAATATTTAAAACAATTAATCTGACCGCTGAAGCTGATAGTAAAATTAAAAGGAGTAAGATTAGAACTTCAAAAATAGCAGTGATTAATGAAACTAGAACAATTAGCAAAACAATTTTAGAGGCTCTTTTTAGTAAAATAGGAACAATAGATATAACAGGAGTAGCAATTTCTAGGGTTAAAGACGATAATTTATGGGATATAGGTAATTTTAGCCACATTCTGAAGACTAGCAAAGAAATTAATAAAACTAAGATTTCAATTAAAATGACCGACCATAAAGGTTTAATAATAGATAAAACAGAAGAAGCTTTAGAGGATTTAATTAGGCAAGAAATGGTTCTAGATTTAATAATTAGTATCATAGAAATAATAGCATTAATAGATGGGAAGTGCCTAATGACATGGAAAACTAGTAAAATTTTCGAAATAACGATTTCTTTCTAAAACAGAATGACAAAAAGTAAAGTAAAAACTAGAATTCAGACTGAGATCAGGATTGAAACTCAAATAAGTAAGAAAATTAGAACCAGTAAGAAAACTGGTCAAACCAACCATAATAATAATGAGGATCAAGTGAATTAAATTAAAATAACGTTGATTAATCTTCTTGGGGAAATACTTAATCAGTTTAAAAAGAAGAAGAGAGTAAGCAATAAACTTAATAAAATGAAGAAGAAATTAATCCATGGGGTTAGTAAGCAAAAGCAAGCTCAAGTGGAAAAAATTAAAGTTTCTAGTCTTCTCAATAATAATAGAATGAGATACAAAACCCATGGGAAGCTAGCCAATAGAAGATATGAAATAAATGAAATATTCTTAACATTTTTTTTAATCAAATTTTATTAAATTAAAAGATCAGAAGAATAAACTTTACCTTTCGCACTTAAAAATTCTCACAAAGTAGCAATTTTTATATTTTCTAAGTATTTTTTAAATGATGGATTATTTATCCATGTTGCTTATATATCTCTATACAGCAATAAAATATTAAAGCATCCCTATTTAAAATATAACCAAAAAATTAAAAATCAATCTCATTCTTTTTATCTTACATTTAAATTTAATGTAATCATGTTCCAATAAATTTCAATCTACCTCGCAGTTGATCATCTTATTGATACTCTAATAGTTTATTATCATTATTTATTGATTCCTTTCAAATCCTAAATATATAGTCTAAAAATAGAAATGTTTCTTGGACTATTCCATGACATTTTGAAGTTGATATTATACTATATATTTTGCTATTAATCAATTTTAAAACAATTAAGATAAAAAAATAAAACAAAGACTCAAGATGATTAAAAAGTTTTCTTTCTAGTAAAATAATTTACAATGTAAACTTAAAAAAAGCACTTACTATCTTTAATTTATCAAATAATTAAGATTAAGGCTAAGTTAAAAATTAGAAATTTCTTATTTAGACTGTAACTAAATGAGATAAAAGTTAATTTTATGTTTAATTAACTAAAATCATACCTTTATGTATTAAGCTTAAAACTTATAAATCTAATATAAGTATGATTATTAAATTAATTTTAAGACATCATTCTTAAAAGAAATATTCAGGAATCTGCTAAGAATGTATGATAATCTGAGAGATATCTTTAGATATATTGGTAATATCGTATTAATTAAATGGATATTCCATTCATTAATAGATTCACATTAAATAAACAATTAGATCTAAATTACGAATTTGTTAGCTTTATAATACTTAATTGAACATCTTTTATAGAATATATATCCTAGTTATGAATAACAATTATTCACTTAATTAATCTATTGTTAATTGTATATTATTAAATTTGAAGATATTATAGTCTTTAAAATTAATATATGCTTAACTTATTATACATTGCTTATATTTTTATACTTTATGAAATTAAATCATCTTCAGATTTAATTTAATATTCACAACAAAAATAAAGCAAAGGATTTCATTTATGAAAATTGATGAAATTTATTTCCCATACTCTAGATTGTTTCTTAGAGTAAGTTTATATCTGTTCCAATAGAGCAATTATGGTATCTTTTATCTAATTTTAAGATGATTAAACTTTTAATTTTATAAGCATAAATTAAAGGACTGAATAATTAACTTATATGTCTTAAACATTTTTTCCTAGTTTATAAATTATTAAAAATGAAGGATATGCTCTCGCACTTTCGTATAATACGTACATTCCATTTCCATCAGTTATTGAATCATAACATTTCTGAATACCTTTATAATTAGGATTTACAGGAGGCTTTTAGTATTATCCTTTATTCAAAGTTGCTGATTCACCCACGCATACATCACATAAAAACATGTGCATTTAACCATTTTCCTAATAAGCCGTATTTAGAAAAGCACTAGTAGCATCTTTCTAAAAGTAAAGTCCTTTTCCATAATTTCCATTCAATTAATATGTATTAATTTCAAATCCATTCTCATTCTATGTAATAATATTTGGTTTTAAATAGTTAGTGCTATGGAATAATCTTATAATTTAGGGATTTGCTCCGTATGTTTCTTTTAATTTGCTTATTTCTCCCACAAATTTTTAAAACTAAGCTTTATTTTAGATCACTATAATTTTAATCACCTACACATTTTATTCTATTTGTTTTATTCTCTTTTCAGCATCTTAATATTCCCTTGATCCTTATCATAAATCATATTCATGATAGAAGCCTTAAAAAGATTACTACCAGTAAGTTGGAAATTGAAGAATGCTTTAAGGTTAACTCTATTTTTAAGGACTAGCAAAGGATACTTCTTATTTTATCTCTTCCTTCTTAGGTTAGACGATCTCCTAGATTTACTTTTATTATACAATGACTTAATTTTATTTTTGTTATATTTAACTTGGCTTCAACTTCTAATTCACTTATTATTCTAGCTAGTCAATTCTAATTTATAATGCTTAGTTTTTCTAAGTCAGTTGGTAAATTTAGGTGTTTTTTTATTGAATTTGTTGCTTTAAATCTGAGTTTTCTACTTATAAAATCTGAAACTATTTTTTTATTTCTTAAACTTCTTATGAAGAATTGCAACCTGATTACTTATGCTTCTCGAAATTTTCAATTGTTATAACAACTCCGCAATTTTTTGGACATTTTAGGTACTTTTACTAGTAAATATTTCTTAGTATTCTGCCAACTTCTTGGGGTTGGCACTTATTACAACAATTAGGACAATCTGTTTTATTCTTACCCAATCAATCTGAAATGCATTTACCGCAGTATAGCTTTTCGCAGTTTTTTTAATTGCATTGTAAAGGTTTTTCAACCACATCTTCACATATTGGACATACAAAAGTTTCCTCAATAGTGTCAATAAAAATTTCCCTTTCAAATCCCATTTTAATTAGATATTAACTCTATAAATAAAATTATTCATTTAGAAATCTAATAATTTCTCCCTTTCTTTCATCTCTGAGATAAACATTATTAAGAACTATATTTTTCGAACTTTAGTTCGTCTTATTAGGATTTACATTATATAATAGCAAAGAACTTCAATACTAAGACTAGATTTTCTTGCTTTGATCTTTGCTTTTATTTATAATCTAATTGAAAATTTTTTGAAAAGGTAATTATATATAGACTCTAAAGGTTTAAAGCTCTTAAATTCTTTCAGTTAATAATAACTATAAATTTTATCTAGCTAAGTTCATCCCTTACAATCTCTTTCTTTATATAATTTCTTGCTTTAAGATTTAGCAAGTGAAATAAATGAAGTATATAAAGAGTACAAATATATCTTTTGATTATTCCCATCTATAACTATGATTTTATATAATTTAAACACTATTGAAGATTAAATAATTTTTTAGCTCTTTTTGCGGAAAAGTTTAAGTTGAAGTATTTTCTTAGATTTTTAATCAATTTAATTATTAAATATACGGAATTTTTCTAAACTTAAAATAACAAAACAAATCATAACTTGTTCAGAAACTAAAATTCCTCTTCCATTTCTATTTGCTTGAGGATATCTTCTAAGGAAATCTCTTGCATATCTTGTATATCTTCCTTTTTTTCCATTTATTTAATCTCTTTTTTCTTAGGTCCTTACTTCATAACTTGCTTTCCTTATACTTTCTGCTGCTTGGCCGTTATTCCTTCAAATGGATCATTTTTTGCTTATTTGGGTTCTTCTAATAAGTAGGATGTATTTTGGGCAAACAAGAAGTTGCTTTTAAGTAGCTTTAAATTTTGTAACTAATGCTTTATTTTCTGTTTCTCGAAACTTTCCGCACATGCTTTGATGGGCTCTATTTTGCTTTATGAAGTGTTAATAGTTGAATTAGTTACTTCTTCTTTTTACTAACTTGTGGTTACTCCAGGATTAAAAATATTTACTTATCCACCAAAACTTAATTCTCTTTTAGGACTAAAGGATCTTGTTCTGCGTTAAAAAGGAAAGATGATAGGTCCTTTAGTTTCTTAACGAGAATTATCCACTTATGAATTCTTCGCTTAGTTTACGGTCTCAGGAGGTCTAAGAGTAGGATCTTTATGTAACAATCCTCCGCATTTTGCTAACTCTTGCTAAAACTCTTTAGAGCGTTATCTTTTTAAATAGCTTTTATTCTCCCTCTCCTTGCTTCTTCCTCTTTGCTAAACTTGTCCATTAGGAGCTTTAGGCTAATTTCTCACAATATTAGGAATGCTCTTAACTTTTTCCTCTACTCCTTCTTCAATCGTTTCTAAAAACTCCTCATCTTCAGAATCAATTTACTCATAATCAAAATCTTTATTAGGTTAGATTTTTTAAGTGATTTGTTTATTAGGTAAATTCTTAATTTAGGAATTGCTATCAACTTTGCTCTTTTCTTAAGACTTAGGAACATTCTTAGGAGCCTGTTACTTATTTAAATTGTTCTATTTGATTGTATTATTGATATGCTAAATAGCAGGGTTAAATCCTATTGAAAAAGATAACTTTGCTTAATTCTATTACTAATCACTATTATCTCTATGCTAGGGCTAAAACCTTGGAGCTTTTATTTGTTTCTATTTTTACATATTATTTGAAAATAGTTTGGAATAATGAATTGTATTTGAAATTAAATTATACTATCTTATGCAGAAATGGTAGATTATTTCATATCATCACTCTTTATCTAGTTTAATTAGTCATTACTCTGTCTTTCTTGGTAAACTTAGAGCTTAAGATGATATCAATCCTCTTCTTTATCACCTTTTCTTACCAACTCTACTTGCTAGCTTAATGATTGCTAGGTAATTTCCTATCTTTTTCAACTAGCTGAAATATATTAAATTTATGAATAACTCAGGAAGACTTTTGAGTATTATTATTGAGAGGTATGAGAAAGATCTAACAAAAAGTAGAAGGAGATATAGTGTTGATATTACCTTCTATAATTAATTATTAATCAAACTTAAAAAAGGCCAGATTCTAGAGGGATATTAAGTAACTATACATTAACCTAATACCTTTGAATGATGTACCTTTAAAATTAACGAAGTAACTATAATCCGTTAAATAAAATTATTACCAAAACTAAATTTTAGTAGCACTTACACTTAAACACTTAAATAAAGTTATATTACTATTTATTAATTTAATACCTTTAAATCCTTAGTTATAGCTTATATTATAATAGGGATATAATAAACTCCTTTTAAATGCTTAAAGCAAGTATTTAATTTAATTAGACAAGTCTGCTTTAATGTAATAGCTGCTTAAATATCTAATTAATATAAAAGCATAGATAAATGTAAATATTTAATTATATCCTATTTAAAGTGCTAGCTCTATGAATGGCTCAATTTTAAAATAGTCGTTACAAATTTATTCTTCCAAGTTAAAAGAATAAAAGAGTTTTTACATATTTAATATAAGCTTATATGGCTAAAAGGAATACCTCTTTAGAGGCTTTATTTAATCAGTTAAGTCTAATTAAAAAATTTCCAATAATTTGAGATTGAAACAAAGCGGATTAATTACTAAGACATTAGACAATTTTAATTTAAACAGCTTATTATATACATGCTTCTTTCATTATGCCCCTACTTTTATTCCTAATTAACTACATTTATAATTATAAGCAAGTAGAACTAAGACTTAAGCTTTATTTTATAAACTTAATATCTTAAAAGCAAAAGTTAAGCAAACTCTAAGGATAAAAATAAGCTATTTATCATAAAAGGTATATATTATAACTAGAGTATCTCTTTATTTCAATGCATAAATATTTTTATGTAAGTCACTTCTATATAATCAGGGTTAACTGATTTAAAAGCCTGCATATATTTATAGAAAGTATCTTCTTAAAAGATTTAAATTAAAAGGGATTTTAATCATTAAGAACTTAGTTTTTATCAGTTTAGCTTAATAAGAGAATAATTTCATAAAATAAGATAGAAGATAAAATCTGTTAAAGCTTAAAGACAATTATAATAATAGTGATTCTATAAAGCTAAGATTCTTAATAACTTAGAGAGTATCAATTTTCTATTGCTAAACATTTTTGCTTTTCCTTTAATTACGCCGAGATTATATAGAGTTCTAGGTAATATCAAAGTTGACTTTTTTTTAAAGAGTTGGAATTAATTTTCTATTTTGAAGCTTCACCATTTTCTATATTTAAGTTGCTGTAGTTCCTTAATACGGGAGTATTGGACTTGTTGAATAAGGAATTTCAATAAGAGATGCACTTTAAAATCTACTAAAGTTTAGAGTAGCACTATCTCCATCTTAAAGAGATTAACGATTTTTCTCACTTTTTTATCTTTAAATTTCTTAAATAGAACCTCTCAAAGGTTAAAAGGGATCTGAAGTTTGTATTTTAGAAATTTTCTCATTGAGCTTGAAAACCTATTTCTTAAATTACAATAAAACAGGACTTTAAGCATCTTTTTTACTTTAAAGAAACATCAAGAACGTTTCCTCTCTCTTTTAATTACATTCTTTATCCTCGCCACAGATTTCATTATCTGATTTAGAGTTCAACCTCTTGAATGGGCAATGCCTTTTTGTAACCATTCGATTTAATAACGATTTATTCCTTTTGATTTTCTAGTCCTAGCATAGTTTGCTGATACTATTTCTTCAAATGCTGCTCATGCCGTAAATATTATATTTTAAAATAAAAAATGTATAAATAAATTAATTTATCTCTATTAATTCCCTTCTCGATCATTCTATTTATCATCTCTCTCAATTTTGTACCTATAACTCAATCTCCTTGCTTTAACTTATTAAAAGCACTTAATAAAGAGCAAATAGTAACAGAAATATTTAATATTACATGAAATTGTCTACATTACTAAACTATTCCAAATAGAGTTAATTTAATTAAAAGGTTCTAAATTTTTGTCTAATAAAGCATGTCACTTTCTGTTTGTCTTAATATAGGAAATAGTGACAAGCAAAGTTTTTAACATTTAAGTAATGAAGAGCTGTAAAATTATTTTATGAAGACAATTGGAGTTGAAATAGTTTACTTTATTAAGTGTCTTATCTGTGTCTACTGAAATTAACAAAGCCAACTTAATTTTTCTAGCCAATTTTTTAAAATTCATGAAAATAATTAACTAAAGCTTTGAGTTTGAAACTTTACAACTTTTACGAACTGTAAGATTTAAGGGATCTTATTAAAATTTAGAGAATAAGTTATAATTAAATTTACGTACTTGATAAATTCTATAAAGTAAGTATGCTAATTTTAAATAAATTGCCCTCTTTTTAGTCACTCTATTTTTGAGCTTTTTCTTAGTTCTTTGACTATAGATAATTTTTATTTTTTACTTTATCTTCAGTCACTTTAAACTCAATTAGGCTTATATTTGAAATAAAAAGCACTTGTTATAACTAAAAAATCCTATTTATTTATATTTTTTTTCTTACTCTAAGTATTGTTATCGCTTTACTAAATTTAGGTAGATATCTAAGCACTAACTAAACTTTCTAAGTATTTTGATTTTAAGATATATTCATCACATGATATGATTTGATTATCTTCAGTACTAAAATTCATTATCAAAACTAAATGTATTTTATGAAACCCAAATATATCCATATTCACAATTGCCTATTTTATGACATCTCCTTTTAGCTTTGCCAATAAAAATAGCATATTAAGTATTATCATTATTATTGTGATATTTTTAAAATAAGCATCTACAATATAAAGGTAAAATTTGGATATACTTGATATAATTTCAGGCTGGATAATTCTTTTTATCTATATTTCGTATCTTATAATAAATTTAAATTCTAACCATGAAAATAAAAAATAATCTCTTGATCTGCTTTTTTATATCTAAACTAGCTAATTATATTGTTATTAAATATATAAATAGCCATACAGTCTAAGTTTGCTAAGTTGCTTTCCAAGCTAATTTTCTTAAGAGATATAT
This sequence comes from Loxodes magnus, assembly GCA_946699065.1. Taxonomy (NCBI): domain Eukaryota; phylum Ciliophora; class Karyorelictea; order Loxodida; family Loxodidae; genus Loxodes; species Loxodes magnus. Next base: position 488,661 of record CAMPDV010000092.1, read on the forward strand.
TAACAACCATTGCTTTGCTAGGTTCTTAGGTATTACATTAAATAATAGATGACATACCATATTCCAATAAATTTATACTAGGTATTAGTTGTTTTAATATAGTAGCTTTGATTTATAATAAGATAAACCTTTATCTAATAAAAGCACTAGATAGAGTTTTTTAAGAGTAAATTGGTTACTTATCTTTTGATAAAAATGAAGTCTTAAAGTTATAATTAATTGAAAAGATTATCATTGTATAATAATTAAGAAAAGAGATCAATTAACTTGCTTTAAATTATAAATGAGAATATATTTGGACAAGTTTATCTAAGAAACATAACTCCATTAGAAAATTCTGCCTAAGTACCTTTACTTTTTATATCCAATTTTTTACATTAGAGCAATAATTAAATTTTTAATTTAATTACTCATAATATGTCTTAATCTTCAATTATATGGAATACATATAATTATTAATATCCTTATTTATATTTGTAACTTATCTATAAAATAGAATCTAATTGTTTACTTTTTATTATCTTTATTCTTATTTTATGCTTTTAGTAAAATAAAGTCAACAATAGCAATTTCTTCAAATTCTTTTTAGTTATTAATTACTTAAATGAGATTACTAAGTATTCATATCTTTTTATTTTATAAACTCATTAACTTATTTTCAGAATATAAAAGCCTTTTCACTGGCTAACAAACATAAGCATTATTAGAGATTTATTGGCTATATTAGTTGCTTCCAATTTAAACTAAGCATAATTTGGAACGAATAATGGTGTCACTTTTATCTAAATCCATTCCTTTTATACAGCTATTAATCAGGTACTTTAGAAAGTTATATCATAATAGCTAACTAAAACTAGGAATGTAAAATTTAAATATTCAGAATAAGGTTTTAAATAAAGACACTCTGATTTGCTTTTCTAAAGATATTTGATAACTATACTTTAATTTATTAAATAAGATGCTTATAAAGTATAATAAATAAGCTATTATTTATAACATCCTTGTCTTCTATTTATCTCTCTTTAACTAAAGGCCTTTTATTATTCGAAAGCCTTTATTAGAGAGTCATGCTTCTATTATCACTTGATGCTCTTTAATAGAGATATTATTTAAATTAGTTGGCTTTTTTCTTATTTAGAATGAGTTTAAAACAACGTGGCTGATTTCTAGTTAAGCTAATTTGGTAATAAATAATTTTAAAGGTAAGTTTAAATTAAAAAATGGAATACGTCGTTCAACCAGATGATACCCTTTAGTCTATTTCAATAAAGTTTGACGTGCCGTAAATTTTTATATAGATAAAGCGCAATTTGCAAGTGAAATAAATTAAGCTTATAGGCTATTATATACCCAGGCATGAAACTGATAATATAAAATATTTCTTAAGAATTTAAGTTTGGATAAGAAAATTAACCAATCCTCGAGGAGTCAAAACAAGAAATTTGAACTATTCAGAACTTAACTGAGACTAGTACTAAAAAATGTAAGTTAATAATCTTAGATTATATATATTATAGTACTATAAATGGAGATATATATGGATTGCTTATCTTCACTCCAACCTTTATCAAATTTGACCCATTTCTCTAAGGAACTAATGAAAGTAAATAGCTCCTGAGTAAATATAAAGTTGAGATAGATGTAAATGATTTACATTCAATTACCAATATGAAAATCCCAAAAGGCAATATCTAAATTGTTCAAAACTTCTAGTATGAAGAAATGAACCAATAGTCAGATAAACTTTTTTTGAAACAAGATAGAACTTTTTCGCTTAGAGGAAACTCTTAGTAAGCTTTGCTTTCTAATTGTGAATACGATTATTATTTGTAAATTTGCCTTTATAATGTTCAACCTTAGTAAAATTAATAGAAAGAAAGGTAACCTAAATGGGCTATATTTTTCAGGTTTTCTAAATTTGATGAAGCAGAGAATCCCTTAACAAGCGAAACTTTATCTGCCATTGTCACAGAAGTTTTCCAAAATGTTCAAAATCTTTGTTCTAGTAACTAGAAGGCACAAAATACTAATAGTTAAGTTCCTTTTTGTGATGTCATAGATAAAAGTGAATTAGAAGACTGATGCGCCATAAATAGGGAAGATATGTTACCTTAACTAGCTTAATAATAAAGCATAAACTAGCAATGGGAAGTAGTAAGTGGAAACTTAGAAAAGAAGAAAAGTATTCATACAAGAAGAAGTAAATTTTTATGCAGGCAGTGAAAGTATTCGTCATTTCAGACCGCTTCTATTTGGAAAAAGTAATATCTTAACAGATGAAATAGTCGATTCAATAGGATATTTCTTACCTTTCATTTATAGATTTAAAAACTGAAAACTATATTTCACTCCTTATTAGCACGGATCTTCATTTTCTCATTTTTTTAGAATAAACGAATAGAACAAAGGCCCTTGTCTTATGATCTTAAAAGATATTAATGGTGCTATTTTTGGATGCTATTGCAATGATGAGTGAAGAAATTGCAAGGGCTACTATAGTAATGGTGATTGCTTTGCTTTTACATTTAAAAATGGGTAAATAGATGCTTGAAAAACTTCAGGCTTGAATGACTTCTTTATGCACGGCGATAATGATTCTTTAGTTTTAGGTGGTGGAGGTTAGCCTGCTTTAATAATTCGTAACTAATTTCAAAAAGGATCTTCTAATGAAAGTGATACTTTTCAGAATTAGTGTTTAGCAAGTCAGCAAGATTTCACTATAGCTTGCATTGAGGTAATTTTTAATTCAGTTTTGGACTGTAGTTTAACACTTTAATTTTATAAAATTTTAAGTATATTCAGACAACAAACTCTATCAAAACTTTAATATTTCATCTATAAATCTCCCTATAATAATAATTTAGTTAGGGAGATTTAAAATTTAATTTTTTAGCTCTAAAATGGTAAAGATCTTCTAATATAATCACTACATTTATGATAATTTATTAATGAATGGTAATTAAATTAGACTGTTTATCTTATTCAATCTTATACAAATTATAAGCTTTATTAATTTTAAATAAAATGATAAATGCTTATAAACTTTTCTTCTTGTTCCATATGAATAAATGATTTGAATAAAGTAACTATGCAAATATGAGATATTCTGTAATAAGAAATAGATTAAGATGCTTATACTTTGCTTTAAAGCAAAATTGACATAGGCTCTTCTATAATATTCTAAAATAAGATTATTTTCGTAAACTTAAGCAAAATTTTATTTTTCCTCCTTTCTTATAATTAAATAACTTACATATACTCAATTAACTATTTCTAGCTTATTTTAATAAATGTATTTTAGATTTTTATTAGCTTAGGAATAATTTCTTTATAACCTTATTAAATGCTAAATTCATTTAAAGCTACTTGAAATTTAAGTTAATTCCTTTACAGTTCTCATGCTATTATTATTAGCATTATTTATAATTAATGTGCATTCATAAAAGCTTTTAAATTACATAGCTTTATAAAATAGTTATTATAATATCTTTATTTTATTTGTATTTTCTTTTACTTAAATCAAATTTGACTGCTTTAGGGGAACAGATTATACAAATAATTTAGTGTTTACTAAAATATTAGAAGCTATTTGAATGCAGCATTAAATAGCTTTCCTTAGTATTTTAAAGTATTTTATTCGTAAGCATTATAGTTCTTTTCCTCCTTCATATGCTACTTTTAGATGCCTCATTATAATACTCTTCTATGATTTAGTGATTTTTTCCATTATAACCAGACTCTTTAAGATTCTTCATTTTAAGATTAATTTTAGAAAGGAAAGATAATTCTTTTATATAACTTCAAATTCTTAATTTTCTGCCTAAGACTACTATTCAAACACTAAGATATAGGATTATTAAAGTCCCAATCCAAATAAAATAAAGGAAATGAGATTTATCAGTTTAAAGCTAGGTAAAATGCTTTAGTTATGAGTAAAGTTATTTAATCATAATTTGCTCCTATAATTAAACCAATAATAAAGCACAACATAGATTATCAATATATGAGATTAAGTTGGATTCTTCCTTAACTGCTTTATTTAATTAAATCGCATTCTAACAAACTCATAGCGCTTTGTACATTATAGTTAGATAGATTACTAATATAATAATCTAGATATACCTACCCTTATAATTATGAAAGATCTAATTAGATAAAAGTAGCATTATGCTAAAAGGATAAATTCTATTTTATTCACTTTAGTTAAAATTTAAATATGGATAGATTCTTTTTACTTTTCTTTAGAATTTAATGAAAATTTTATTTTATAAGCTAAACTTTTGTATTGGTAATTTAAATTAAAAGTGAGGGAATTAAATAAAAATTACAATGAAAATAATGAATGTATAGCCTTTATGTCAATTTGGATATTCTAAATGCGTATAAAGCTAAATGTTACTTGGGTTTTGAGAAATTTATTTAATAAATTAAAATATTTTCGTATTAATATACAAGGTAGATAGATTAACTCTGGCTTATGAATTCAAGGGGTATTTAATGTGCTAAATTAGTTTTTTTAAAAAAAAGTAGCTTATTCCTATTTCAGGCTAGAATATGCAAGTTTATTATATAAAGCAAAATAATAAAATTAAGAAATAATATAACTTATCTTAGATTTGCTAAATTTATGAAATAATCAGCATAACCAGAAATATATCTAAATTAAAGATTTTGAGCTAATTATCTAGATATTTTGTGTTAAGAATATAACTAAATACAGCTTTAAAGTCGAAGCATATGAAAAGATACAAAAGTTATCACATGGTTTAATGAATAATTAAGAATATTCTTAAATAATTGATAATTGTTTTGCTTTGATAAAGCAATTTAGCTTGGAAGATTAAAAATTGAAGATCAAGGTATCTAACTTAAAATTTATCTATGAGATTTAATTTGTTTAATTGAAATTATACTATGCATATCTGTCTAATTTTTAAAGAAATAGATAAAGTTATATATGAATGTCTCAATGGATAATACATTTTAACTATATCTTTTTTCATGCCTTTTAATTTAAAACTTAAGTTAATATTTATTATGCAAATGCTTTAATCTATATCTGAGCATTATGTTTTATTTCCTTTTGCTTATAAATACTTATATTTCATTTTTTCAAATAAAGAAAATAAAATTGTTTAATTTTAAGGTTTTATCCTTTATTCAGTTCAAGATTCCTCTATTTTGACTCATTTGTGCAACTAACTAACTTGAAACTAATTACCTTAGAATTCTTAATTCTATAGGCTTCTTGCAACCAAAGCATTGATTTTCTTATTCAGAAAACTTTTTCTATAAGAAATTGCCTTCTACAAATTAATGCAGACAGTCCTAGCAATATCATATATTACAGCAAATTAATCTATGGCATAAAACTTAGTGTTTAGCTGTGTTGCATTTTGCACATGTTTACTAAGGTTCGTTTTGATTAGTTAAAGCATACTTTTTATTTCTTAACATTATGTCTTTAAACGGGTAACTATTACAAACCACGCATCCTGTATAATAACTTACTACTATCTATAATTGTATTTAAAAAGCATTCTTCACATTTTTCAATATTACATTTACAGTTTGTTTAATGAAATTCATCTTAGTTTCTATTATAAGTGCATCCAGGACATACTTTCCTTACTTAGTTCTATTCCCTCTAATCAAATCTTCATTCGAATTTTGAACCCTAAGGTGGATCACATAATGAACCCTTTTGCTAGCAAGCTCTACAATTTTACTCAAATTTAATTCCTGCATTATTTGCACTATAGAAATCGCAATCAGTTCTATGGTAATAATTAGAATGTAACATAGTTGGTTCTCTAAGAACAGAGCAGCAAAATTACCACCCTTAATGGCAATTAAAACAAGTAACATGCATACACTACTAATCTTTAGTCATCCAGTTATTGCATCCAGGACATTTTCTGATGTCCATACCGTTGTTATATGCTTCTCTTAATGCTTCTTCTAAATTACACATTTCTTAATGAGATATTTTGAAGCAAGTACAGCAAAAATCATATTTACACATTGGACATATAGCGTTTTTAAAATCTTCAGCTAACATTTTGCACTAACATCCAGATGGGTTTGGACATTGAATCATTCCCTTAATATTTCCCATTCTTCATCTCTCTATTTTTTCTATTTGATCATTTCTTAAATGTGCTTGAATAATATTGAAATCAGATATATTTGGATTGTGAGGATCTTTTTCAAGCGGCTATGAGCAAACAGGACAAACTAAATCTTCAACTGTAAATCTGGCTTGATTAATCAATTATTCAAGCCAGGTAGTTAAACATTAATGGCATACTTTATCATTACAATTTAATGTGCAGCATTTTTCTTCTAAATCTAGTTATTCTCCGCAAACAGGACATAAAAACTTTGGTCTCACTCCTTAGCTTTAATCTTCCGCTTAAATTTTTCTTATTATTTCTTAATTCAATTTTTCAATTTCTGATTACGAAGCACTTTGATTTTTATTTCCTTAGTTTTAATTGTAAAAGGATTATTTTTATTATAATTAGTGCTAAAAATTCATTCCAGTAAATTAGTTTACGAAGTTTACATCAAGTTAAAAATAACAGAACTTGCATGCTAATTGATTTGATGTCGTGATATTATATATTAAGCAATCTTTGCATATTTTTTACTAGCAGCATTATAACTAAATTATTTAAGCCCTTTCATATGCTGTTTTTTAACAGGAAGAGCATCTCACTTAAAGCTGAAAGATTGAATCAATATCCTGATGCTATATATTGACTTAGCAACCTGTTCGTAAGCATAAATAATTATTGTAATTTAGTCTATTTTATAATAAAACTGATATGCATGATGGATGAAACTTATGTCCACAAACCTTTAATTATATCAATTGCTCATTTGTAATGTTAATCATCTGTTTACAACCTTAAAATTAGCAGCAAACATAAAGTTTTTTATATACTTTAAAAGTTTCTTGATCGACAGGTTTTTAGCACTAGTTGCATTGAACTAAATTAAAAGCTTACTTTTTTATGGATCGACAACTCTCTCAAAGCATTAGAAGCAACACACATGGCATTTTAAGTTTGACTTTTCCTACATTTCTTTCTCATATAAGCATGTTTAGCATTTAAATTATTGTGGTAAAGGTATTAAATCAATTTAGTGTTGGGCTTATATTTGCAAATTATATCATGCCTCTTAAACCTTCTTTTAGCCTACTACATTTTTTAGTACTTATTCATTCAATTAGAAGAACTATTTTGCATCCTTACATTTAGGACAATAAGCTGGTAATCCTAGTATCTAATTGTTTGTTTATTTCATTATTGATTATGATAGACAAGATTTATGGAATATATGGTTGCATTATAGATAAACGTTTGACTAATATCCTTAATCACAGACTTAGCAAAGTTTATTATCTCATTAGCTGCCTTCCCCAAACACAACTACAACTTCATAAGGGAATTAAGAATTAAAAGAATCTTTTTTTTATTAGGTTCAATATAAATTCATCAGCTTTGATTATTCATTTTATTTCTCTTATTATGAAGAATTTTACCCTTTTTAGTTCCCTACTAGGGCTAAATTTTCATCTACTGCCCTTTTTAGCTCTTAAGCAAATTTTTGATCGCTATCTAAAATTAGTTAGTTGCTATACATAACTTAGATATTTTATCTCTAGTTCTAATTCTGTTTTAACCTAACAGCAAACGTCTCTATTGATTCATATAGCTTTTTTATTCTCTAAGCTAGTAATTCTACTATTTATTTCAAGTTTCTTTCAAGTTCAGAAGACTGATCAGACCTCTAAGAATAAATGGGAAAGCCTATTAATTAAGGCCATTTTTCTTCAGGATTTTAAAGAGCTTTTTTTATTAAAGGAGGCCACTAATATGAATTAATAATCTGTCCTTAAGGTGTCAGTCCATCTAATCTAGTTTACTCTTTAGTGTATAAAATATAGTAGGTATTTGAGCCTTAGTAATCAAGTAAAGATATTAAAGGAAGAACATTTTAGCTTTCTTTAAATTGATAAATGCTCACTTCCTTATTAATCTCGCTTTCTATTACTATTTAAATTCTTAAAAGCAGAGAGAAGGCTTTTACAATGATAGGAATGGTCCGTTTATCTATAAAGCTGCCTTAAAGTATTTAGTTAATCTAATAACTATTTCAGTGTTCATTGATTTCTAAATACCAAGCAACTAAGTATTTAAAAGCGAGGGAAATAGTATTGCTGAGGAGCATTTATTCGATTAAAGTTTCACTTTATTAGATATCATTTCTCATTTTTATCAAATTACTAAAGCATATCAAGAAGTTTTGATACGTTTTAGGAGCAGATTGGTACATACTTTAAAATCCTTGCTAGTTATTTTATATTTGATTCAGAAACCATATAGCATTGTTTTAAGGAGTTGAAGGTCGTATGAGATGCTGAAGAAAAGCAACTCCAGCAGCGTTTAAAAATGAATCTTATTCCTCCATAGGATAATACATATCATAAACCCAAGCTTTATCATAAAGGCTTAAGGAATTTTAGTTTCCAAGCAAGTAATCAAATTTTAGTCTACGGATTTCATAAACCTACTAATTCTCAAGAGAACTTTACAAATAATTGTCCTACATTTTTATAATTTTAGTAGTATAGTTCTTTATAAGGAAAGCTATTAGTATTTATTAAATTTAAAATGGAAGAATTACACTATAATAATTTAAAAATCATTTATATTCTTATATTTCTATAGTTGCATTATTCAAAAGCTAAATTCATAAAAAAATTCATAATTTAATATTCTATTATGCTCCTATGTTGATTAGTGATTTTATCAAATTGAAGTCATGAAGATTTACTCCTGGCTATAATTTTTTTCTTATCTTCAATAGATTTCAGTTGAAAGAAAATTGTAATATTAATCCTCTTATTTAGACTAAATGAAGATTTAAGCTTTAATCACTTTTATTTATCTCTATTTTATGTCTAAAAATTCAGCATTAGAGCTTTTACATCCTAGAGATTTTAATTTTACACTTAATTCTGTTAGCTAAGCAGGTTTAAAAACTTGGTATAATTAAAGAGATTTTCTTATTTTCAAACTAGATTTATTGTTAAATCTCAATAGAGATTTTGCTAGAAAATTTAAAGAATTGAGATATACTAAACTAAATAATTAATAGTTTCATAGCTTATGCAATTTTGATTAAGTACCTTCTAGTACTACATTTTCTTAGTCTTTAGTTATAAATTCTAAACACTTTTTAAAGTTTTTATCTTCCTCTAGTTATTTAATCTTAATGATATAAGCCTATTTTTTAATTAATAAATAGAGAATTTAATTTTTATTTAAGGGCTCTATATCTATTACAAAAACTTTTTTGTTGAATTATTTCTCAAATAGTTTAAGCACTTATTAACGTAGGAGCATAACTTGCAAATGATTATTTATTAATTATTTTTTAACAAGTCATTTGTAGGAAATCATGTAGAGTATGAATTTAAATTTTATTTCTAAACTTCTTTCATATAAAGTGTTAAACTAACCATCTCATTAATTTTTGATTTTATTACTTCTATCAAGCTTTTTAGGCTGCTTATTAGATTTATTATTTTGGGAGATTTGTACTATTCTATTTAATTTTTTAGAACTGGAAGCTGCATTTATAAGCTTCTTTTTTTTTAAATAATACAAGTTAAAAGCCTCATATTTAATATCTGCATCATTAAAGTTAATTATAAGATTTTGCTAGAGCGGTAAATTTTTCTTCTATCTGATTTATTTCCAAAAAGAGAGGCGAAATTTGAAATTTTCTCTCTCTTTACTAAAAAATAAAATGAATTACCTTCCTCACTCAACTCATTTTATAATGAGATCTTTCAATGAAAAAATGTCCTTTTCTATAGTTAAGCAATACATCTCTAAAGATAGACAACTGACTTAGAATATGGATATTTCTTTACTTTATTATTAATAAATTTCTTATTAAACTTTGACCTAATTAAAGCTAGATACCAGATTAATAATTAATTAATCCTCTAAGTACTTTATCCTATATTATCGTATAATATTTATAAATATTTAAGTTTATTTTATAATTTTAGCTTCTTGCTTCTATCCCTTTTAACTCTTTCATTACTATTTTATTCTTTGCAACCTTCAGTTATTAACTCTAATAGTTTAAATCAAAAAAGTATAATCTTTTTAAATTTTTACTCATTATTGTTTTATATAATCTAAGATTAATAATTATAGATCTTCCTTCGTATTTTAGATTTGATAATCTTAAGCACTTATAATTTAATTATTTAGTGCGAAATTTAAATTTTTTAATGCTAAATTATTAAGAAAAAATTCAATTTAAGAAATAAAATTTGCAATGTTTGCTACAAGCTTAATGATCTATACAATTAGCTTACTCTGTATCTAGATAATTTATCACTTTTAGACTATCTTCAGCTTTCCTTAAACTTTTGTTTTAATTCTTTAATTATTTTTCATTTTCTAATAATTATGCTTAATTATTAGCTTTGAAGCAATAAACTCTACTAAATTCTACCTAAAGTTTATTTATAATTAGCTAGATTAAAATTAAGAATTATAGCCCTAATTTAACTAATATTTAAATACCTTAAAATAAGTTAAAGTTAATTACTCTTTATTATTTTAGAAAATTATAGCTAGAATTTTTAGGAACTTTAAAAGGAATCTTCAAGGGCATTTTATCAAATTCATTATAGTAGCTTTATCTCATTACTATCTGCTTTTTATATTTTAACTATCTATACACTTTTAATTTATCTCCTTAATTAATTCTACTCTGATTGCTTAAGTTATTAACTTTAAAATTTGTATAAAAAAGAAAAAAATGAGACTGTTTAATGTGTTATGATGATATATCTTCTATTTGAATAGTTATTTATTTATATTAGACTCTTTTATCTATCTATTAATTCATTTTTCCTATTTAGTTCTAGTAACCTACATTTTTAATGGATTTCAAGCTTAAATTTTCTTGATACTAGCAGTTTTTAGAGTTATTCTTTTCTAAGATTTTTTTCTAATAAGCCAAATCTTACATATAGTTAGAATTCTCTATTATACTCTTGCAAAGGACTAGATAAAAGAGGTAAAGCTTTTTATCTAATAATCCTTCTACATTATAAATAATATCTCTTAAATTTAAGTATAGTGTTATTTATTCTTATAACCTCTCCTATTCCAATAATTACTTTCATATATCATTATTACATTAAAATTATATTTGCTTCCCTTTCTAAATAGATAATCATAATATTAGGCATCTTTAATAATAATGATACATCTTATTTAATATGAAGCACTCTTTATTTAATCTATAAGGTATGAATAAACCTCTATATTTCTCTGTATCTTTTCATAATCTTCACTGCATAGAAAGTTCATTTTTAGAAGGCTTTAGAATCATTATTTAAAATACCTTTGATATTTCTTCTTTTCTGCTTTAAGCAGACCCTTAAAATTAAGAAATACTCCTTAGTTTATACTACTATTATAAATATATTAATATAGCTAGTTTTAAAATAATAGCTTCTACATTAGATATATTGTAAAAGAATCAAATATAATTAGTAATTTTAAATAAATAAGCAAGGTTATTCCAAAGTTTGCTGTATAATCAAGACTCATCAAACTAAATTACTAATCAAAGTCTTAAAAATCAAATATTATATAACCATTTCTATATTTAGCTTTCGCTTCTTAATCTAACTTCATCTGATTTTTATATTTTATCTTTGGAAAATAATTTATTTCTTATAATGCTAGCTACAAATCTCACACCTTATATATAATTTAGTTTTCGGTCTGTTTTATAAATAATTGAGTCTTAATAAAAAAGTATAAAAAGTGTAATACTTAGATGAATAGCATCTATATTGTTAAATTTAATTAAAGACTTACGTAAAATAACTATAAGGATAGTTTTGATTTATGCATAAGAGTTTCTCATCTATTAATGATAAACTTTAGTAACTAATTATTTTAATTATTTCACAATTAGCCCTTTTTAATCTAAATCCTGGTTTTAGACTCTTAATTCTTTTAATTTATATATATGCTTATCAATTATAAATAATACTCTTCTCTACCTATTATAACTATATTTCTGAAGAGTTTAAATTATCAGAATATATCTGATAACTTAGATAGGCAAATTGGTATAAAACTAAACTAAATTAAGAATTTTTTAAATGATACATGAAGTATAGCTGAATAGCTATTAGCACTATCTAATGAAATTAAGTGAATGTAGTGCTTTAATTTATATAATATCTAGAGAATGTAATAGATCTAAAGTTTTAGGAGTTAGAATATTTAGGGTTTTTATAATAGAATGATGAGATATTATCAAATCTTTTAATTAATTTTATAAAGCTAAATAATTAAAAAATACGTTCTATTGATGCTAAATAAGTAATTACCAGATAAGCCTAAGTGGCTTTTTATTTTTTCTATCAAATTAAATTTTTTCTTATAAAAGAGCAACTTAAATCGCCTTAAAAGCTAAACTCTGGATATTATACATAACAATATAAGCATCTAAATTAAACTAGAAATATCTAACTATACAAGAACATAATTTCTTTCACTCAAAGAATTGATTTTCTAGTTGAAACTTTATCTTAAAGCATAGAATATAAGCATAGTAAAGCAATAAATATAATATTTATCACTAGGAAATGAAATAAAGAATTAGTTTATTAATATACTTAATTATAAATAACTAGCATTCAAATCTAGGAAACGCTATGCTTTAGTGCAAAATAAATAAAATTATAGCTATCATTAGCTTATATTAATAATATTCGATACTGATAAATTTATAAAAATGCATGACTTTAGACTTTTGAAAGTATTAACTTAAAGTTAAGTATTATATCTATTGATGTTATTACTTATACTAAGAAATATAAGTAAAATAAGCAAAATCCTAAGAATTTAAATTATAATCAATTTCATATTTTTTATGTTTTACCTTTTTAAGAGCTATATAGTCATAAAAAGCATAGAATATTTAGTTAAATAGAATAATTTTATAACTAATTTAAAGAAAATTTATACTTCCCATTATTTATTGGTCTCCTTTTATTTCAATAAAGGAGAAGAATTATTACAAGCAGCCTTAATATAATTTTTCTAATTGCTTGCTCATGCTCTATCACATCATACATCAAGCTATTAATTTTAAATAAAAAAGCTTCTTAATCATATTAAATAAATGCCTATCTAAATTATTTGCCATTTTTAACGGATTGCTAGACTTTAAAGGATAAAAAATTTAAAGTTTCAAATTTATAAATATGAGCAATCTAACTCTAGCACTTTTAAGAGTTTTGAAATCTTTCTGTATTTGTGTTATTGTTGGTAATGTTTTTGAGGGAATTATATTTGGAAGCAGGGAATCTCAAACTTTGTTTAATACAATTTTAGTGTGTATTGTACTAGTAGCTGGTCTAACTATGTTTTTTATAATCAAAAATAATCTTAATGGAAGAATAGAGAAACTGCATTAGGATGTGTGGGAGAGAGCTATCAAATTCAAATTTTTACTAACTATATTAATGACTCCATTATTAGATTATATCCTACAGCTTTGTAAATTAGGAAGCTATTCTATTTATGTTACGTGGTTCTTAGTAATCTTAACCTTTCTATTTGCTTTTATGTTCAGGCATTATAGAGAAATGAAAGTGGAATATTTCAGAAAAGTTGAACTCCATAGTGATATCAAACCTCCTCCAAAACCCTGAGTAGAACTACGTTTTTATTTAACTTATTTACGTTAATGTGCTTTATGCCTTTCTAAATAAACCTATAGATATAATTTCCATAATTAGTCGCAACTCCTTAATATTTTTACCTTTAAAGCTTGTATTTATCTATTAAATCCACTCTTTTGAAATTGTCACTCCAACCCCAAGCTTGGAAATTAGGATTGCATTAATATATTTCTTCTTTGAAATTACTTTTTTAATACACCAATAGCTTGAAATAGTAAATTCTAAGTTAAATTTTATCAAAGAAAAGCAAAAAATTGGTATCATTTATTAAAGCTCAGAGTATACTCAAAGATACTAAATTCTAGAGCTCGTAAATGTTATTTGATATAATCCCTAGATTTAAAGTAGATCCCTTATTATTTCCTAATTTTTGATTTTAATTAATTATTCAATTTATAAGCTGGGAAGCTCAATTTTCTGGACAAACTTAAATTGATCTTATTGAATATAATAGACATCAAGATCAGAATACCTGATTCATTTATATTATATTTCTTAATTAAGAATAGCAAATTTAATGTTTATAGCTAATAAGTAGTATATGTCAATGAGTAGCTTCATAAATTAAAGTCATTTATTAAAGTATTTTAGACTGTTTCTATAAAATTAATATCTGCAATATACATTTAGATGGAATGAAAAATTTAAGTTAGAAAACGCTAAATTTTCTATATCTTAAAAGTTTTAGATTAATGAAAAAAATATCAAAACCATCTTTAACTAAAAATAACTAATGTAGATATATCACTCACTATCTGCTATCTCTATAGCATAATATAAATCTTTAATAATCATAAGATGTAAATTTTGAATGAACTTAGAATCTGTTTAGAGTTAAGCTTAAAGATATAAAATATTATCTCCATATGATAAGTTTAAATAGGCTTGATATAAATAAAAATAAATTAAGTAAAGCAGTGGAATTTTAAAAGTCTAAATGACAATAAATTTAATTATTAATAGATATTATAAAAAATGTTTAAGTTCTATCATTTTTGTCTTTTAGTACTTGCTAAAGTCCTTGCCTTTATTATTTTACTTAGTTTGAATTGAGATTCTATTAATAGTTTTCTCAGCAAAAATTAAGACTTATCTAAAGATCCAAGCAGTCTTTTAATTTATGCTAAGCTGTTCTGCTCAGATCCATATATTTTAGGAAATAAGTTAAAATAGAATTGTTCATTGAAGTTCTTTTTGTTGTTAGTAAAAACGTTCTAGATTACTTAGAAAAATAGATCTGAGTAATCCTAAAGAATTCCTTTTTGAGTCATTTAATTGAATCCCTTCATTATTTGAAACAGTTCTTGATTACTATACTACTTTTGATTTGCTTGAAACAGTCTTCAAAGTCTCTATTTGCTATCTATAGAATTTTAAGCTCCTAAAATATAAAGCTCTGCATATCTATCACTCTGATTTTGCTACTTTAACATCGAAACATAATCTTAAACGTCATAAAACTAGGAAACTGCTTTCAAAATGGTCCATTGAATGGAGAAAGTAAATTAGTTGGAGCCCATTTAAGTTATATCTTATAAGTAGTTGTTAGCATCATAGGGATTAATGAGAAAATATTATAAAATCATGTCTAAGAAGAAATTCTTCTCAGTCTTATCTCTTATTTTCTGAATGATTACTTAAAGTGAGTGCAAGGTTTTTGAGTTAGTTTTCATATATTCTTCAAAAGAAGGTAGTAAGATCATTGCCTCTTTTATATGATTTAAAATTGAAAGCATTACTTGGAAACTTTTTTCATACTGGAACTAATTAACTGCAATGCCTATAAATTTTTATACATCCAACATGCTATTAAAGGTCATATCGTATAGTTACTTTCATATAAGATTTCTAGTCAGCTCGCTTTTGATATTTTAGAGATTTTTTTCTAATAATTCTATTTAATCTTCGTCAAATATTAAACCACAAAATGTAGAGTCATCAGTATTGAGCATTACAAATTCTACATCTTACGGCTGGAAATCAGTAAAAATGAAAATTTCTTGGGCTGGAATCTCAATATAATTTTAGAAAGATATCTAGAAATTCTTGTTAAAGAAGGTTATCTAAGTCCTATGAACTCTACTTTATTAGAAATTCAGATTAGCGTTAGTCTGAATTATTCTGATAGAACGGCATTACTCTTTTTCATATTGCACTGTAAAGTTATTGAATCCAGCAGAATAAAATCACTATTAAAACCATTTTTTTAAATCTAAATCTAGATTTTGCTTTTTAATTATGCTTTAAATCTGATCGAATAAGTCTTACAAGCTTCATGTGTTTTGCTTGTATTAAAAAATGTTTTATAGAGCGAGCTAGAAGTTTTTATCTCCTAGTATAGTTGAGAGCTGTTTAATGACTGCGCTTCCTTTTTCGTAAACAATTCCATCATATAGAATTTAGTCTGTATTGTCAACTTTACTAACTATTGGATGAGTGGTTGGAAATAAGTCTTCATCTTAGTATTTATATTTTATAATTTGCATACAGAGTCAAGATGCGTCACCTGGAAATATATTAGTTCTAAATAAGCTATCCATTGATTAAAAGGAGATATAAGTCACCAATGCTTCTTTTAGTCAAAGATCATCCCATCATTGAATAGCTAGATGATTACCTATCCACATGTGAGCTATTTCATGGAAAATCAAATAGCAAAATCTCATTTTTTATGACATTAAGTCTAGTTATTGAAGGAAATTGTCGTCAAATGTTATGCATCCTACATTTTCACAAGCAAAGAAACTAAATTCAGGAGCGAATACAATGTCTAGCTTCTGGTAAGGATACAGCAAATTAAAGAAGGACTAAAAGAAATCAATGGCGCTCATTATTCAAGTAAATATGTGCTCTTTTTATAACTTGCTTTCTAAGGACTTTCTAAAGTAAATTCCAAGAGGAACTTATACTAAACTTGAGTTAATTCTTTATTCTAAGTAATCACCACAGCAGAATGCAAATAAGTAAGGACTTATCTTTATAGTTTTGTGAAATGATGCAATATCATATAGCTATCTATCCCACTATTCAAATTATATTTCAAATTCATTTTATGCTAAAATGCTTTAATTTTCGTAATAATTGCTTATAACTCTCCAGATCTTTGGCTTCATAACATTTAATTAAAATTCTGCTTTCAAATCTGGTTAGTCAAAGCAAGGGAAACAAAGATGAGCATAGAAGGGCTCAAACTTAGTATAAAGGTAAAAAGAATCATCTAAAGGATCCTAAAATTTATGCAAACCTATGCCATCTTTTCTATACAAATTTCTGAATTTGACTTCAATAGTATTATGCTCTTGTAAATTCTCCAGAATAATTCCTTTCTCTTTGTAATTAATTCTATTTATTTTCTATTAGTTTATCCAAAGATCATTTATTTCCTTTCCTGCGAAATCTAAAACTATACTTAAAATATCTTCTGGATTGGTCTGCTAAACGTTTATGAAGTCTCTTATTTTAAATTTTATTCTAATAAGCCCTTCATAATAACTACTAGGATGGTTAAGCTTTATATATAACTCATAAGATATTTCTTCAAGTAATTTAGATCTTTTTTACGCTTCTAAATGAGTAAGAGGTATATTTTAAGCCTCTTTAGGAATTTCAAATAAAGTTCTTAAATCTTTATCCTAAAATTCAGCTATCTGAAGCTTATTCTTCTATTTAAATTTGTAAAATCAAATAGCACTTCCTAAGGTAAACGTAAAGGCACTTAATGCAGTTATATATTTCTTTTTTTCTAGAATAAACTACATTGCTAAACAACTAATTTTATATACCTTTATTTAATTTATTTAAATCACTTTCCTTCAATTAATTATCAGATAAAATGCCTTCATTTAATTATAGCTTTCAGTAAGGGCTTATTAATACCAATTGAAATAAAGCTACTGATGCTGGTAATTTATTAATAAATATTGCTATTGTGTACTTATTTTTAATTTTGCTTCTAGCTTTAGGTTAATAGTAATTAATGTTGGAAGATAGTAAATCAGTTCTAAGTTTTTAATTTAATGAAGGAAAATAATAAATTATAGTTAAGAGCTTTAAGCTCTGAATATTCATAATCTATTAATACATTTTTTAATTACTTCTTTGGTATTTTTAGCATGCATAGTTCATAAGTATGCCTAGTTAAATCTTTTATCTTTTATCATCTAAATTCTCAATCTACTTTAAACATAAAAGGTATTACAGCAACTAGGTTCTTTTATTCCTATTGAAAATAGAAATACATTCAAGCTTTTAAAATTGATTTTAGTTTCTTAAACTGGATATTTTATACTAATCTTGCTATTTCATAAATTTATTGCTTCTTTAGAAAAAAATACAAAGAAGGTTTTTATAATACTTTAAACTAACTGCTTGAAAAGTTACCTTATAGTTTTTTCAATTCTTTGACTTTAAAGCTTCCTTTTTCAAAATTAGATAAATGCATTTATATATCTCCCTATTTTTCAACCATCACTTAAAAAAAGGCTTTTAATTATCTAGTTCAAATATATAAATTCATCTTGCTAAGGACTTTGACTATAGATTTAGCTTTAATTTTTAGTTCAGATCAACAAATTTATCTTGATAATTTTAGTGCAATTTAAAAATTTCTTGGTATTATATACTTGGAATTTATCTATTTTATTACTATTAGATCTAATTATCTGATATCGATAATTTGCAAATCCTCTGCTAAATCTTAATTTCACCTTATTACTTCAAACTTATATAATAGATAAATAGTTACTATAATGAATCCTCTTTGAATAGTACAAGCTACCTTGTCTATCGTAATTAAGATATTCATTTCATGTAAGACAAAACAATTAATCATCACCTGACTAAAACCTAAATCTTCTACTCTTTTTTTAAAATAGCTGCCCTTAAAGCTTTACTTAAATACAAGCAACTAAAAGCAGTAAAGCTAATTTAGCTCCTCTTGGGCTC
This sequence comes from Loxodes magnus, assembly GCA_946699065.1. Classification (NCBI taxonomy): domain Eukaryota; phylum Ciliophora; class Karyorelictea; order Loxodida; family Loxodidae; genus Loxodes; species Loxodes magnus. Next base: position 507,415 of record CAMPDV010000092.1, read on the forward strand.
TTATCAATGAATCTTCAAAAAGAAGGAAAGATAAAAAAATTAGATTAGAGTGTATGCTAAATAAAGAAAGAGCATGCTTAAAGAGGACAGCAATCGATTTAATTTTTATCTGTTATTTAAAAAATAACAGAAGTTAGCTTTTCAACTAAGACAAAATACGATTTTTCATAACGATTTTTATAAGACTTAATATTTAAAATTAATCATAGTCAATTAAGGATTTAATATGCCTATACAGCTCTTTAGCTTAATACTTAATACATGAAAGCTGTGCCTTATTTCCATTTAGCTTAGTAATAAAAATTTCTATTTCTTTAGTTGAAGAGATATCCTTGAGAAGTAGAAAAGTCTAGAATAAGTTCTATAAGTTTACGTTTCTTTAAATAATTAGGTAGCTTCCTATCCCTTAAGCTTTTATTTTAGTTTCTGTCTATTTTAATTATTGTTATTTTTAATACTCAAAGGACTTTCAGTTTTTTAATTGAAAAAAGCGAAAAAATTTGTATAATTAAGTATTTATAAAGATTTAAGGACAAATAATAAGAAATTTCAACGATACAACTTTGGAAGCAGATAAAAATGAAGGATGTAATAGATGCTTTTAAGTTTAAGAAATTAGTTAATTTCTTAAGAAAATGCAGTAAAACAAAGCTTTATAGAGTATCAGAGTGATAAAAAGGCTTAGAGATTGGAAGATTTTTATGCTTTTATATATTTGATAAAGGACAATTTAAAGATAAGTAATCAAAATCAATAATCATAATGAAAAGTTTCTAAGATTAACTTCTTTCCTTTCGCATTCTTTAATAGTCACTACTTTACTTAAATCTCCTTATACCTTTTAGTATTAATTACTAGAAACTTCTTCGCTAAGAGCGAAGTTTTAATTTTGGTACTAATGATAGTAAAAAGGAGCAGAAGAGCGGTAAATGTTACTATAGAAAGCATTTTCAGTATTAATGTTATTAGAGTTACCATAAATCTAGCAAAACTATTGAGCTGTATTTGCTTAAATGAAGGAGTGCTATTATTGAGGACTTCATGAGTTTGAAACTTATGCTTGCATATTATACATCTAGTTAAAATTCTAGCACTAAATCATACTGGCAGGATTAAAAAAAGGATGATAAATTTAGGCAACTTAAATCATCCTTTGCTACTCTTAACTAACTAAGTTTTTCTGAGCTTAGTCATTTTAAATTTTTGGTTTAGTCTATGGATTTTTATGCTTTCTAAAATTAAAAATTACTTTTGAATTGAAGGTTCAATGCTTTCTTTTTTTTCACCATTCTAACTTTGCTACACTTGCCTTTGCAGTTACTTTAAGATTATCTTTCCTCTATTTCTCACTTAATTTTCATTTCTTCCCTGCAAAAGCAATGCAATTTTAGACCATTAAGGTCCTTTTTATTTATAATTAGTTAATATAACTTTATCCTCTTCTTTTGTCCAATTTCCCTCTAAAATAAAAACTTACTCTTTAATTACGGATTTATATGATTGTTCCATCTTTCTCTTGTCATTTTGCCTTTTCGCACGATTTACTTTCCATGGATTTTATCGTTCAAAATTTTGGAAATATCATGCCAAGACAACTTTTCGTTATATGTTTTGAGTGTAAGCAGCAGTTAATCTTCCTCTTTAGACCATTTTTATTATTTTTTTAACCTGTTCTCAATATTGTATCCATAAAAGGCCCTAGGAGTAGTAATAGTAGCACCGTCTATTATTTGTACTTTTGATTCCTTCTAAGTTTGAGCTAGTTTTTTCTTGCTTTTAGATTGTTATTATTACTACTACTATTACTGTTACTGATCCTGGTCCTTTATAGTTGCTTAATTTTTCCTTTTATCCTATTTAATAATCTAAACTTCTAATTTATTATCTAAAGAATTCTCTTTTTGATCACTTTGAGTCATCATTGAACTAAGCTCTGAATCTTTTTTCTCCTCTGAAGCTTACTAACAATGCATCTAACCTTCCAAATGAGGTTAATCGAAGTTCTACTGAACTATTAGCATAACATCATCAATAGCTTCTTACTCAGCAGTGCAGATTGGATTTTGGCAAAATTGTAAAGAACTCTGAATTCCAGTGACTTTAATCATACGTTTATAATTAATTACGTGATTTTAAAGTTAAATTAAACTTAATAGCTATAAATAAAGATGCCAGGTTTAAAAATGTCTTGTACTAGATTAGGGATACTTAACTAGCTGCTGCTATTTATTACAATTTTATTATTTAAAATCTATTTTTATTCATTTAGGGGTATTTAGACTATTTAATAAATACAAAGGATATGGATAAAACTAAAGAAGTAAATAGGTAAAGTTCAACTAAAGGATAATCAGATTAAATGAAATTCTAGGATTTTTCAATTTTAGTATATTTATGAAATATGAAGGGTTATTTAATTTAAATAAGAGTTATAAAACTTTATATGAGGCTATTTAAAAGAAGATAATTTAAATCTCATTTAAAAGTTCCTACTCAGGTTATTTACCTCTATCATTTCAAATCATAATTGTCTATTTATTATAATGTCAATATATTTGGATGGTTGGATACATAGATGGCTTTCTAGATAATAATATTAAAAAGGCTATATAGCAACTTTTATAAGCTTGGCCTTGAATCTTCAAGTTATATTATCTTAATACGTAGAACTAGATAAATCTGCTGCTATTTCCTTTATTTATTTGTAATGAGTTCAGTTATTTGGTTAACTTTAATTTAAAATGCCTTTATTAACTTATTTAGGCTTTAGTTGACTTGTTTAAATCAATTTAACTAGTGCTTACTTGTTCTGGTATTTCTTTAAATTTATTTCTCAACTTTGAATTGATTTTTAAGCATAAAAGATAACTAATATTTATGAAATGCTTGCACTAGCATTAGCTCTTATGAAGAGTAATTCCATTTTGCATTAATTTAGAACTCATATTTTCCTATTTAATAGTTTGAGCTTTAAGTTCCTTAGTAAGATCAAGATAAGCTGATTTAAATTATGTGCTTAAGGGCTTTTTCATTTAATTTTATACTTTTTCTGATTAAAAGTTTCATGCTGTTTTAGTTACTTCTTAGTTAATAAATCAAGTAATTATGAAATTTAATTAAAGTCAAAAAGTATAAAAGCAAAGTCTGGATATTAGAAGAATTAAAGTTCTAAGATAGAGAATAAAGCTAAAATAAAAAAGTTCTCTATAGTACTAAAGCTAAATGCTATTATAACTTTGAAACATTTGTAAAAAGAGTTTCGATAAATTAAAGCATTCGATATGTTTATAGTTTCTTGTAGAACTTAGGAAATTTAAAAATATTGCTAGCAAAATAGCTTATTTATTAGCTTAATAGCTACTAACTCTATAGTTAAATCTATTTTTTTAATTATTCTTTGCTTATTAAGAATTCCTCTTATTTACTTAAACTCATAATTATATTCTTTTCATGTTCTGTATGTAAAAGCTTATCCTATTTCTATAGTAAAAGGTAGAAAAATATAAAAATATAAGACATATTAATGTTTTGCTTTAGATAATTAGAAATAATGCTATCCTATAATCTGATTAACTTGCTTTATCAAGGATCTTAGGTTTTTGCTTGTTAACCTGTGCTTCATTAACTTTAAAATAGAACTTAACCTTATTTACTCTAATTTAAATTAAGCTTTAGTTATATATTTATATTATATAACACTCAAGTGTATATAAGCATAGGCACTGTAGAATTTACTTGATTTTTTCTATTTTAGCTATAGGATTTTTAAATATACCTTAGGTAAATAAAGCTATATTTTGCTTCAGCGTTTTTATATTAGAAGGATGGGAGATAAAAGGGAGATATTCTTTAATACTTTTCATAAATTTTTATTTCTTTCAATTAAATAAGAAAAAACAAGTAAATTTAGTTTTCATTTATAAAAGACTTTAAAACTTATATTAGAAAGGCTTTTTATAATCATATGGTACTTCTATAAGTTTTTGCTTAATTACCAACACGTAATTTAGAGTAAATATTTTGAGTATAATAATCAAAAAGAAAGCTGATTCTTTAAAAGCTTTAGAAGTATAATACATTAGTACAGCAAGTAAGGATTTAAGCGTGATTTATAAACAGAAAAATCGATAAAGAATAGTTATGAAATAAAAAGCCTTGCTATTTAATAAAATAATCTCTATTATTTAATTGTAATAATCATTTTACAAAATACAAGCTATAATCTTAAGTTTTCGAATGTTTGATGATTTACAAGTCACATAATAGTTATTTAAAAATAGTATTAACTAGATAATAAAAATAATTTTACAAGTATAGGATAAATTTAAAATAAGATGCTATAGAAGTTAGAGGAAATTGAGTCAGAATATAAATTTCATTTTGCAGTGAAATTCAGAAAAAAGTGTAGTCAGAATAGAAAATAAAAGTTTAAAGTAGATCGAATAGGTATAAGATATTGACTCTTTATGGTTATTATAGCTAGAATGATTCCCAAAATAAGCTTTTAGATTTAAACTATAAAATATCTTAAGTAAAAACAATTCTTTTGGTATAAGAATAAATAGTTAGCTTTGCTTTAAAAAGAATAAAGTTGCATACAGAAGTTTTATCTAAAATTATCAAAATATATTTAATTTTGATTTATTCAATTTATAAGGTTTATAAAATAATAAAATAACAAAAATAATCAGTTATCATTTAACTCCTAATAAATTTAAAATTTACACTTGAAAAAAAATTCATTTATAAGAACAAAAAAAGTAAATTTTACGTCATAGAAAGAGATAAATCATAGAGGATTTATTTTTTACTTAAATAATTAATTTTAAGTACTTTTAATTTTTAATTTGAATAGATCCTTTAAGACTCCAATATCCTCAAATCTGGTATAAAATAATTTATAAAAATTAAGTTGAGAAATGAAAAGCAATAGATATTCTATTAATTATTTTTTACTAGATTATCCTGGATACGAGCAATAGTAATTAAAAATTAATAAAACTAAGTAAATAGAAATAAGATAAATAGTTTTATAGTTAAACCAAAACCAATACACTTTCTATTTATTGGTTAATTTTTCTTCACAAATAATTTCCAAAAAAATTTAATTTAAGCTAAAACTTTTTTCTTATAGCGAGATTTAACTGGCATATTTTTTTGAAAATTTTCAAAAATTATTTGCTAGTTAATATCTCTTCTAAAATTTTAGAAATTATTATTAAATTTATTTATTATTTATTTATTATTTTTCATATATAGCGCATACTATTTCAACTTTTTCTTTACTTTTTATTTTCTTTATTCGTGAATTTTAATTACTTTCCTCTTTTACTATTAATTTATTTTATCTTTTGCAATAGACAATTCTATTCATTAGATATAGCTTAAACTTAATCCTCATTTTCTATTTTGATCTAAACAATATCTTCTAAGAATAAATTTAAGCTTTCTTTTTCTTAGACAACTTAAAAATTTCTTTTTCATATATTTTATTATTAATTATCGACCATATGCATGAACATAATCCTTTTACAAAAATTGCATATAATATCTAATTTATCTCTCTTTCTTACATCAATTATGTTTTATTAAAGCATAAATTTGATTGATCATCTCTTTAATTTTCTATGATAGCTTAAAATTTTGCTTTCATCTGATTACTAAAAAACCAACTAGAAAAACTTTAGATTAATTTTGAATTTAATGCTTGGAATCTTTTAAATGATAAATGAGCTAAATAAGATAGTGAAAGTGATATTAAGCATAAAGTAGAATAATATGATGAGCTATACTAATAAATTATTTATCTTGGAATGTTTAAGTCAATTATTTCACAAATAGAAATGAGCTACTTGGTCTAAAATATTACCCTTTTTATATTTTTTTTCTAATTAGCTTAGTGTATTAATTGAACCTTATTATGTATCTAACTGGATAAATTGGAAGTATGACAATTTTTTAAATAGTTATACATTTTACTATTCATTGGGTACCTTTTTATAGTAAATTTAGAAATATAATTAGTAGGTTTTCTAAGGAAAATGAACATTTTTATAGGCGAAAAAATTTGATGATTAGAGTATAGCTAAAGAGAGAGTAAAGTATCTGCAAAAACTTGGTTTAGAATTAATTGGCAAAATTGAAAGAAAGTTCAACAAAATAAAAAGGCTAAATAGAGAATAATAATATCAAATTATGTTCTTTTGCAGTTTACTTTAAGCACTTGCTTTTTGAGTTATATCTATAAAAATTATTTTACTTTTCATTAAATTTTATCTCAGAAATTTTTTCTGAAAGCTGAATAAAATAAAGTATTACCCTTAATATGCAGCATGTGACTAGAATATTTATATAAACTCTTTAAATTTATAAGAATTTCTTGATTTAAAGCTTTTTTAGCATTTTTACCAGATATGACTTAATTCAATTAAAATATCTCGTCTTGCTTTTGATTAAGTTAAGAGCTGACAAGCTAAGTTTTCATATTTAATATTCTTTTGGCTTATTTATTTAACTATAGAAAATCTAATCTTTATGAGATATGTTTTCTAATATATTTAGCTTTTCGATAATTATCTAGTTGATAGATAAATTACATGGTATTTATTTATGACTACTTAGCCTGTTTATATTTAATTAGTAAAATTATGAAAATAAGACATAGCTTAGAGAACAAAATAAATATGATAATTAAGCATAAGTCTAACTATACTTAAGTGTATATTTAATTAATAATTATCTTATATCATTTTATTAATATTTATCATTTTATTTAAATAGCTTAATTTAGAAAAGTATTAAGTTTTATCACGATAGAGTGTAAGTAATCATGAACATAGGGTAGGCTCTCCCTTCCTCATATAAAATGTAAACTCCTTTACCATCGTGAACTGAATCGTAATTTATTTATTTTTAAGTGAATGTGTTATTTTAAGGAGCTTTATTTATTTGCTCAGTATTTATTATAGTTTCTCCAACAATAACATCACATAAAAATATAACTTACTATTTAACTTCTTTCTTTGTCTCGTTCTAATTTTTCATCTGGTTATTTATAAAATATGAAATGTCTTCTGAAAAATAAATTCCCTTTCCATACATTCCTTATGGATTGAAATTCTTTTTGTCGAATCCTACTTCACTCATTGTTATAGTATTAGGTCTTTCTTCAGTAAATTTGTAAAATAATCTAGAAATTTAAGGCATTTTACCATATAAACCATTTAGCATCTTTACTTTATCTAGAAAATTTCTTCATAGAATTTTATTTTGGACTATTGCTACTCTAGTAATTGCTATAGTAGGAACTTTCTATTTTATTTAAGTTAAAATATCTTAGAAATCTTTATCATTTTAAGTTAGTACATTTTCATAATAAAATCCTTAGAAAGGCATTTTCCAGTTTTAAGGAAATTTTACATCTAATTAGTTTGCAATAAAAGGTTGACTATTCAACTACTTCAGCTCATTATAAGCATTTTATACTGCGTCTTTATACCCATGAAAAATGGTTCCTTCTTGGTTAAAAGTTAAGAAAGTTTTTGTTAGCTAAGCTATAGTAAAAGTTTTATCGAAATCGATGATTTCAATATTCTATTAAGTACTTAAAGTTTTGAAATCTTCTAGGAATGATTTGATATTTTGAAATTCACCATAAACTTGTATTACAGCGGCAGGTTTTAGAGGCATTGTTTTTATAATTTATCTAATAAACTTATTATCATTTTTTATCTGAATCATGTAATTGAAGTCAATTTCATAGTGTTGATTTTGAAACTAAAGTTGAAATCTTTGATTTTAATTTTATTAATAAGCTTAATCAATCTACTAATTTATTTAGTCTTCGTAACTAATATAACCTGGGTCATCTTTTCATGCCCATTAGTATTTACTATTTTATTGCGTAAAGTTTTACATAATTCTTTGTAAACTAAACTCATTTTTGGTTTTTTGATCTTTTACTTTCATTGTTTGGAATTAATACAATCAATTAGTGTTTTATGTCTAAAGCAAAAGTTATTATCTCTTAAGATTTTAACTAGAATATTCTAGCTAAGCTGATGTAATTGAATCATAAGAAATCCATGTTTTCCTTTAATCTTATCACTACCAAACAGCCAATTATTAAAAGGTTTCTATTTAAGAAATTTCATCAGGTAAAAATCTTTTTATTTGACATTTATTTTAAGTTTGCTAGTTTTATTGCATCATTTGGGAAAAATCTATCAAAAAAGGAACTTTTTATTATTAACTTTATGGAATAAGAACTTAAATAGTTTGAGTAGGATTTGATTAATAACCTTATTCTATTATCATTTATAGTTATGGCTAGTAAGGAGTTCATTAATTGTTATTATCTTACCAATACCATTAAGGTTAGTTTGAGACCGATTGTTATAGTTACTTGATTTATTAAGGAATTCTTCTTATTTTAGTAATGCTTTGTGTATTTTATTTCTTAGAAGTCATTTACTAGAAGTCTAATTCATATGTTTCATATTAACTATCTGACTAAAATAAAAAGCTGGCACTTTTGTTTGGGTTATTTATATAAGCTGATTCAATTAAAGTTTAATATTGTGCTCTAAAAGGAGTTCATTAATTTTAGATTTATTCATATTCCCAAATAGACACTGTATTCTAATTTTATTATAGCTACTATAACTTTATTACTTTAGACTTAACTGAATACTTTTGATTAAGTTATTCTAAGGTTTAAGAGCCTTATTACTCTTGAAGGAAGGCCAAATCAGATTCTGATAAAATATTTTCTTAAACTGTCAAGTTAATAGTATTTCAGTTTAGGCTCTAATTTTGTGTATTTGAATTCGAGGCTAAACAACCCATTTTTAAGAAAAGAAGATTAAATCCTTTTTAGAGCAATTATGATTGAAAAAAAGTTATTTTATAATTTTAAATCTAATTAAGAATAATTTAGCCTCCCACTTTCTTAAATTTAAATGTTTCTTAATAATTATTTCTAGTTAAATCTGTAAAATTTAAATTAGTTCTTTTTATCCTTTATAATCAATAAAATATAAAGAGAAAATAATACTAAACAGAGTTATATGATTTAAATAGTTATAAATTGGCTATTAACTCTACTTTTCTCTTTATTTATTAATATATGAAGCTGATTTTTTCTTATATCGTTTAAAATTTATTAACGATTCTCTGTTTTATCTATTCTGTCATGATTTAAATAGATATTTGCTTTGTATCTTTCATAAATTTTTATTTATTATATTTTTGTACTAGGAAAGAAGAATCAATTGATATATTTCTATTAATAGATAAAGATTTATCTTAGATGTGTAATTTATCAACTACCAGAGTAATTAAAAATAAATTAGTTTATATTGCTCCTTTTATTTTTGTTTCTAACTAACAAAATTAAAAATTTTGGTGCAACTCTTTAGAAAAAATTAAATTGAGAAAGTCAAAGATGTATCCTTAAAACTTTACTATAGTTTCATAATTTTAAGGTATTAATTACTTCTTCTTCTTGAGCTAAAAATAAACCTAATTTTTATCAAGGAGAACGAAAATAAAATTTTATATATCCCTTTATTTTAAAATTAATTGGTTCTAAAATTTAAATTCATTTCTTTAAAAAATCACTAAAACTAAAGAGCTGCATTAGCTAATTCTTTTAATAAAAGGCTTTTAAATCTAATCCTATGATAGTTATTTTATAGAATAAAACTTAAAATAATTGCTTGTATTAAATAACTAACATTTAAGCTAAATATTAGTAAACAGAACATATCAATTATGAAAATTCTATCTTCTATTAGATTTTAAATTATGTAGATTGAAAGTTAATGAGGAAATAATTGATTTCATATCTATTAATATTTAAATGATTTCATTACATCCAAATATATAATATAGAATGCTTATTTATCATAATTTCGTAATAATAACTGTAGAAACAAAATTATAATACAATGGTACCTAAAGAATAAAAACCTCCAAACTAGACTAACAAAATACGATAAGAAATATAAATCTATCTTTAGTATTTACAAAAAAAAACTATAGAAGGCAGAACTAAGAGCTTTCAAACAAAATCTATGTTCTAATTTAGCAAATTGATTAATAATAATAATATGAACTAAAAGTTAATATTATTTAAATTAAAAAAAATGGAGAGTTGGAACAAAGGTTTTCTTATAAAAAAGACGATCCATAGCACTTCTGATCATTCTTTCTAGAACTAAAAAACACCAACCAAGATCTAAAAAAAACAATATTGCCAAATCTCAGAAGAAAAATAACTACCTTCCAAAATTCCAAAAAAGAGGCTCACATTCGAATAACTAATGAAGTTAGATAAGGAATAACTTGTAGAGATCACTATTGACTACATCGATAAAGTAGAGAATCTCGAACACTACGTCATAAACATATAACAAGATTTACAAGATTATGTCGAAGATGAGAAGCTGCACCCTGAATTTATAGCAAAATAGGACATTAATAATAGGTATTAAGAAATAGAATGGGATATTGTAAGACTAGATGAACAAATGGTAATAGATTTTCAAAAATATGAAAATGCCTTCTAGCAAATTATAGAAATTAAATAAAGATTAGCAAAATTAGAGAATTAAAAATCCTAAAAAAATCAAGATCAAGTGATAATAGAAGAACAGCCCAAGACTAAATAAAATTTCTTCAAAAAGAAATGTCACATATGCGGCAGCTAATATCATCTTTGAAGACGATGCAAGGAGAATATCCAAATTAGATAAAAGATTTGAAACGAATTGACTACCTTTTACCCATCCTCGGATGGTTAGCTATGACGGAAAAAGATAACTCAAAGACCATTCGGAAAGCTCGGAAGTGAACTTGGATGGAGACACCGGGGAGTCCGAGACCCTGTAAAAGGTAATACAGGGGGTTATGGATCTTTTAAGGGAACACTCCATTAGCCTTAAAATTTTTAATTTAATTTAATGAACTAAAAGTTAAGTGTTTGGAGTTCCCTGGGCTTCCAACCAGTTTCGCTCCGCCATTTTTTTATACATGGATGTATACCACAACCTCTTTTTGTATGGTGGAGGTTACCACGGATGATTTTCGTTGTTTCATATGTTCAATTTATGCCTGTATATACCAGTTTTAGTTAATCATAATTTTTTAATACTTCATCATATTCTTTTTTCTTCTGATGTTTTGAATTTTTTTCATTCTTGACATTGTCGCAAAATGTGATTATCTTAATTGCAGTATCAACATTTCTTCTTTTGATTTTACACATATATTTTTTAAAAGATTTTTTATTTAATTTTTTCAATTCTCTTTATTATACTTGTATCTAGAGTTAAATCATTTTAATTATTTTTTTCTTATTTTTAGAATGGAGCATTTTCAATGTCCATTTTTTTAGTTTATTTAAAGTTTGATTAAAGCTATTCATATAGTTACTATTCTGTAACCAAATTGTTTTAGATTAATTGCCGTCTTAATATCAATAGTTCGTTGTTTTAGTCATCTATATTATTCATAAGTTCTCTGATTTTTTCTCCTTTATTATAGATAACTTCCTCATAATTAGATATTTACTTCCTCATTTTTGTAGTAGTCTTACAGTTGTGGGTCATTGTCAGATTTAGATTCGTTCATTTCAACTGTTCCGATCATAATTTTTTCTTCAGGTGAAGAACTTGAATTCTCTTGCTTTAGTTATTTTTTCAATAATTCTCTAATGGTTTTCTTTTTAGCGTTTTTAATTTGGTTTCTTGAAAGTCAAATGCTTTACTCCATTTTTTCTCTTTAATTATTTTTTAAGCAAATTGATTAAATGAAACAAGAAAATAACGGATTAAAGTAAGATATCATAAGTAGATCCTCTGATCGACAAATATTCTCAATAATCCAGTAGATTGAATAATGATTATAAAGAATAAATTCTGAAAATAATAGGAAATATAAAATAAGATGAACTATGATCATATAGATGTAAGAGAGAGAACAAATAATTTAGCATTCATTTATACATACTAAAAATCTATAATAAGGTGCCGATACTGCAAGTAGCGAAACCACAAGGTAAGAAACTTTTGGAAATTTTAGGAAAAACAGAAGAAAGAAAAACTTGAAATAAAATATTTAGAATATACTGCACATGAGAAGCAAAACTATATAGACGGAAAAAGCAATAAATCCTACAAGTAATACATCAAATACTAATGGAAGCAAGAGAATGAAAAAAAAGACAATATTGATTTGACGTAGGAAAGTTTATGTAGGCAAGTCTCTGTGGAAGTAAAAGAAAGCAAGACATAATACTAATCTATTCTGAAGAAGAAGATTATTATTTAGAATTAACTCTCTTCATAAACTAAAATGCGACAAACCAAATAAAGTTGAAAGCAACTTTAATTAATTATATTATATTAATATAAAAAAACATGGAAAATTTCTTGTCATCAGTCTCTTCTTAAAAAGTTTCATCTTAATCAAGCAAAAATTATTAAAAAATACTTTAAGAATTCAGAGTCATGCAACAAGAAAATTTTAACTTATTAAGACAAGTATAAGAACCTGAAAAGAAAACTGAATTTCTAATGATCAATGTGTGAGATAAAAAAATAGGAAATAAATAAGAAGAAAATGTTAAAATAGAATAATTAGAAACTAAATTCAATCAATTCGCAGAATTGACGGAAAGCATACTCCTATCAAAGCTTTCGATGAATGATCCAATGGATGTAGACTACCATATCCCAACAACTTATATTCCCTATCGGAAAATCATGACATGTTGATATTGCAAGGGACCTGGACATAAAGTAAGAAACTACTTCTAATTTAGACTTAAGGAAAAGAGAATCAAGAAAATCAATGGGAAAATATTTTAAGAATCTACTACAATTAAGAAGGTAAACTGTATAGAAAAAAAATTCAACTAAAGAGTGAAACTTCTTATATCCAATAGGCGGTTAACGAATTCAATTAAAAGTGGTTGGGATTCGACCTATCGGAAAAGATCACAAATAGCAATTTAAAAATCATCAAGATCTATGATAGACAAAAGCCAAACAGATTTGAAGTTGATATTTATACCTAACTTTAAATTTAAAAAGTGATTAGCCTAAAAATGGCAGATCCACTATAATCAATTGTTATTATTATTATTATACTAAAAATAATAAAGAAAGTATAAATAAATCACTTTGAATCACTAAAATTTTATTCTTAGTACGAAATTTCTCGTTTTTTATCGAAGTAATCAATAAATGTATTTGGAGATCTTTAAATAAAAATTAAATAATAAGTTTAAATATTTTTCTAACTAAGAGGTATTTAAAAGCTTAAGAGAATAAATTAGTTGTATTAATAACTGAGAAACTATTTTGAATAAATTAAATCAACTTTGAATAAGATAATTATCATTTAACTTTTTAATAGTTGCAATAAATAGGAATGATTTAATATAATAAGGAATATCAGTAGAAAGAGCGAGAATTACCTTTGAAAAGATAAATAATAATATAGGAGAATAGAAAAATTTCATAAGAGTATAAATTAAACTTTATAATTACCATGCTTTAGATATTAAGGAAAGCTATAATAATTTAAATAATCTTTTAATTATATAAGAAAAAATTATAATCAGTTCAGCTGTATATCTTCAAATTATATAAAATTTGCTATTGTAAATAAGGTTATCTCTATAAATGCTCTTCAACTATCATCTTTTAAATTTATTAAGGAATCTTCTTTGAGTAAAAAATATAATTATTCATTTTAATAGTATATTATAATACTTTTAGATAGAAGGAGAGCGATAATTATTACTAGAAAGAGTTGAGAATAATGAAGATAAACTCATAACTAGATAAAGCATTAATATTCTATTAAGATGAGCAGCAAAATATTTTAAATTAACGTATATTATACTTTGCTCTTTAATTATAAGCAAAATGAATTTTACACTGATAAGTATCTATTTAATTATTCATGTAAAGAGAAATAAATTTATCTTCAATATCAACAATATATTTCTATCTTCACATATTTCGTCCATAATTTTATAGAATTTACATTTAAAAACTTGGCTTTAAACTTAAATTTTTATTAATAAGTAAAAGCCTAAACTACAAATAAATTTAATTCATAAAGTATAAAAATTAAAACTAATTAATAGATATAATAATAATTCTGAAATATTACAATTTCTATATTAATAGATAATAAATATCAAATTCATTTATTATTTTAAAGAAGAAAGAATTTTAAGTATTAATACACTTTAATCAATTACTTTTTTTAAAGAAAAACATTTCATTTGGTTTATTTTAGATATTATCTTTAACTAATGAATCTTTTTAGTAAGCTATAAATAAAAATTGAAAATGCTAATATAAAAAATTATATTAGAATATTTATGCTTCAACCAATTATTTTGCTTATTTAAATTGTTCAAAATATTTAAAAGAAATAACTTTAAATTAATTCAAATTTAAGATATTTATTGAATAAGTTTATATATGAAGAATAATTATTGCTTAGTACTTTCAAAGATCTTTCAATTGTCTAAATCTAAAATTAAGATTCATATTTTACTTTAAATAAGAGGAACTTTATTATTTATTTTATATCTTCATTGAGCATTTAATTATAGTTATTCTCTAAATAAATAGAAAGCTTTAAAGTTAATATTTGTAAATTAAATTATAGTAATTAATTCTTTATAAATACTAAGGTTTAAAGTGTTCTAAGGAATTAAATATTAAAAATATTTAGGAATAAGAACTTAGATGATAGTACGATTATTCAAGAACCGAAATGAATTAAATTAGACTATAATTAATTATTTTATTCTCTTTAGCAAATGCTTATAGTTGTAATTATCTTTCTGTGGTTATATAATAATTATATTCTTCTCAATCTTAGTTTTAGTTAATTCCTTCTATCTATTAATCATATATACTCACTTTCAACTAAATTAGATATTAGTTTAAATTTTAACTTGTTCAACTATATTTTCTATTATAAATTAAATCTAATTACTTTATTCTTTATTATTTCTCATTATGCTTTTTTACTATATATTTTATACAAAAGTCATTCATAAGAAGAAAAAAATAATAAAAAAGATAAAGTTAGAAGATCATTAAGCTAGTCTTAAAAGCAAGTAATTATAAAGATTTAATCATTCTGTAGAACATTATTCAATAAGCTTCTTCTAAATACCTGTAAAATATATCTAGATTTAGTTTTATCTTAGCATTACGTTAATTTGAAAAAAGATCTATAAATAATTAATTTTATTATAGAGTCCGTAGCACCTCGTTGGTGCGCAGCTCTTTATAATAAAAATAACTTTTTTGCTTAAATTGTTACTCAAAAATAATTGTAAGAAAGTAGTTCTAAATATACGTTTGGAAATTTCTTTATTACAGATTTAAATTATTTACGTTTATTATTCCAAATTAAAGGTTAATGACTTATGAATAAATATGAGCTTATAAAGAATATAAAAATGAAGTAATATAAAGAAACTAATGAAGTTTCGAATCACCAAACACTTATTTCGGAACTATCAATACTGCTAAATTAGATCTTATACAATAATTCTAAGTTTCTCTTATAAAACTTTAATAAATAGTTAAATTTATAAAGACTAACAATTAAACTTTTTGGAAAGCATTTGTCTATTTGTAATTTTCTAAGACTATAAAATAAAAGTTAAAATATGGTTTTAGTTTAATTTAATTAGAAAGCTTAAAGCTTTTATAAACTTATCAAACAATTATTTTCTTTTGGATTAATTTAAGTGTCTAAAGAAAGTTTTGAAGTAATCTAAGAAAAGCTAGATAAAATAGGATATAGCGTTTAATTATTAATTCTGATAATTGACTATGATACTATACTAATAAATAATTAATAAAGCTATAATTAAAATTTTATAATAGCTGCCCTTCAGTTAAATAACCAATCTATGTATTTTGAATTTTTAGGTTTTGCATTAAATTGCTTCAAAGCAATTAAATTAATTATTGAAAAGCGAAATAATAAAAAAAGAAAATATAATGAGATAATAATAAGTGCTTAAATGTGGTTCCTCTATTTTATTTAGAAGCCGCTGCAATTTTATTGGATAAGCATAGAAGGTATATAAAAACTCCCAAATAAAATATTCGAAGTAACTAAAATTTAAATATGAAATCTAATATGAATTTGTTAAGGAAATTAATAACAAATTTCAGATAAAATCCATCAAACTTATTTTTGCGAGTATCACTAAAACTTTTTTAAACTTTTAATTTGCAATTTAGATGAAGCGCTTTATTTGTAATCCAACTTATAGGTAAAAATAATTACATCATCTAAAATAATATAACGGAATATATAAAAAAGATTATCAAAAAATTATTAAAAAATATATTATATATATTAAAAAATGGTTAGCTTCAAGAAGGGTTTTTATACCACCTCCTCAGAGTAGGAGAGAAAACATGAAGCACTTTCTTTTACCACATCTTTGCTTCAATTATTACAACCTTCTTTATTATGCATGGAAACCAGACTAATAATGCAAGACCTCAGACTACGCAGGACCAAACTAACTGACCGAACGAACACGAAATAATAGAACGAATAATAGAAAAAAAACATCATACCCATGATTGATCGGGCTTTACTAAAAGGAGGAGCACAAAATAAGAAAGGAATGTGGTAAAAAAAGTAAACAGCCTAAGTAATAATTTAACAAAATAATGAACAACTCATTTCAGCCAACGTCCTTGAAGAATAAATGTAAAGGGTCTACTAAAATGCCTATGATGATTTATCAGAAATAGTGGCCGCAATTTACTTTAACCATTACTTGGAAAACACTGATTTAGTAGAGAAAAAAGCCAAAGACTAAGAAGTTATACAAGTGTTTAGAAATCAAATATGGAAAGATTACGGACAAGCAGTGGCGAAGTTCATAGTGAAATAAAATGGAATTGTATACTTGGTATTTAACAATGAAGAAAGATACTAACATTTCACTTAATTCAGGGAATGAACATTCAAAGGAGTTAGAATTCCCATCTAAGCTAGAAACTAGGTGGAATATTTTGACATTCATAACTACCTAATTTACTTCATAATTAACAAATACTCAAATATGAAGGAAGTAATGGAAATAATAAGATAATATGGGAAATCAAGAGGAGAGATATAGCATACATATCCAAACACAACAATGCTAACAGGGAGCAGTGTAGTCTACCTAGATTTAAAGGATGTAGACGAAGCAAAGAGGATACAAGAAGTAATAGATTTGAATGGAAACAAAATGAGAATACAACATCCAGTAAATTTTATCTGCTGCCTATGTAAAGTGAAAGGGCACACAGACCAGCAATGCAGAAGGGTGGAAGCAGCAAAAAGGAAAAAGCTACATACAAGAGAATTAGAGATGCTTGAAGGAGAAGTTATTTTAACAATAAACAAACCAGACTTTGAAGCAAATCAAGCAAATAAGAGGATAATTGGAGAAGAAGAATAATGATTATAGAGGAATCAAGGGAAGAAGAGAAGGAAATAAAATGAGGAGAATAGAAAAATAATTAAAACAACTAAACAATTAAATAATAAAAAGATTTTTTATGCTAAAAGAATAAATAAAAATTATTTTTCATCAAACCGGAATTGGACATATGTAAGACAGAGGGATAGAAAAATGTTCAAATAATTAAATAAAATAGAAAACAATCAACTAAATAATAAGATATACCATAAAGCAAATTAGAGAAAAGGATAGGATAAGTGATCGTAAAAACGCTAAACCATAACAAAAGAAATAAGAAATAAACAAAATAATATAATGGAGTATGTCAGGAAAAACGTAAATAAAGAAAAAAAAGCAAAAAGAAATAGAAAAAATTCAAGAAGAAAAAGAATAAGATGCAAGATAAAAGTAGAAGAAAGAAGTAAATTGAAGCAAACTTCAGAGAGAATGTACTATGCTAAGAAACCGAAAAAAAAAATGAACAATTATCCGACTTCAACTAATAGGAAAAAGAAGAAGATTAGAATAGATAAGAAGAAGGAAAAGGTAGATAATAAGATGAAAAAGATAAAAAAGGGGGAAAAATTAATAAAGAAAATAATATGGAAGCATAGAATGATAGATAAGAAGAAGAAAAGGTGGAGAAGGAAGATGTATAAAAAGAAGAATAAGGTGAAGAGGAAGTAGAGGGAATGAGTGTAAAAAAAGATTAAGAATAAGTCATAAAAATAGAGACAGCAAATTTTAGGGGAGTAAGAAGTGTAAAAGAGGCACTAGCCAAATTCATGACTCAAAAAAGTATCCACATAATGGCAATATAAAAAATTTAGATTGAAGACTAAAAAGATATGTGTAATATAGCAGGATATAAAAACTTAATAAATGTAAGATCAAAAAAAGGAAAAGAAGTAGTATTCTATATTAGAAACGACATATGTAAGGAGATCAGAGAGATATAGAATGAAGTAAACCAAATGACGCTTTTTGGAGGAGCGAGAGTAATGGCAATAGAAATAATGAAATAACTAGCAGTAATAAATGTCTACGCTCCTGTTGCAAATGACAACAAACATTATGAGCCTTTCTATAATTTAGTGAATGAATTTAAACTATAAGCAATAGAAAAAGGACTTAATATAATGATAATAGGAGACTGAAATGCGCACATAGAAAAATGACTGCCAAAGAAAACAAACTCAGCAAGAAAGAGAATAGCACAGTTTATAGAACATAATAATTTAATATGCCTAGACCCAACTGAAATAGGTACCTTTATTCACTAAAACAATGAGTATAAAATAGATTACTTTTTAATCGAAGAGAGAATGAGAGAAAAGGTGATAAAAAGTGATTTTTATTACTCATACGTAATAGGAGACCATATGCCTGGTATTATATAGGTAAAGATGGGTAAAGAAGTAAGAAAGCCATAAAAGATAGCAAAAATAAACTACCTACTATTAAAGAAAAAAGAGATATAAGAAAAATTTAAAAGATTTATACAAGAAAATCTCTAAGAAGAAGAAATTGATAACCTAAACGTCACATAGACTTATGATGAAAGAAAAAGATATAAGAAGGAGTTTAAATAGTATGTGGAAAATTCAAAACATAAAACTCTAAGATATATAAATATTCAGAAACAACAAAATAGTGTAATAAAATCTTTAGAAAATGCAGCAAACAATTAAAATAAAGGGTAAAGAAAAGAGAACAAATAAATGAAAAACAATAAAACGAGAATCAAAGAGAATACCAAAGAGTAAGATAAGAATACATGTAATCAAGAAAAAAAGATTAAAGAAATTAACTAAAACTATTTATGGACAATGTAAATAAAGGAAGTTTAACAGATATGTAGAAGAAACTAAAAAACTTACTTCATAGAAAAGATAATTAATGAGTACCCTTATTAAAAGAAGATGTTAATACTTTCAGGGGTGAATGATAGAAACTGTATGAAGATGGCTATAATATGTTACCAACTAAATTCTTAAACAATAGATAAATAGTGGTAAACGAATATGAAATTTGAGAAATCATCAACTAATTGGCAAAATGAAAAGCAGCAGGACCTGATGAAATACAAGTAGGTACAATATTAGCAGGCGGGAAAAAACTAACAGAAGTAACATGTAAAACGATAGTTAAGATGATTTAAGAGGGAGTAATACCTTAAGAGATGAAATAATAATACATAATATTAATATACAAAAAAGGAGGACAGATGAACCCGATGAATTATAGACAATCTCTTTACTGAATCATGCTTTAAAAATAGTAGATGCATGAATTTTCTAGCAACTATAAGGATATCTGCATAATGATGAAAGCGTATATTAATATGGCTTTAAAAAATGAAAATCATGCTCACTATAAATTTTCAACCTAAGAACAGTAAAGGAATGATCAATACGGAACAAAAAAGATGTTTTCGTAATATTTGTTGATATTAAAAAAGCGTACGACTCGGTGCAAAGAAAAGATATATGATAAATCCTAAACGATCTAAAAGTACCGGAATAGATAATTAAACTCCTAGCAAACTTCTGCTGTGAAGAAGAAATTAAACTTAAAATCAATGAATAAATAGCAAAATCATTCGCGACAAATAAAGGACTAAAACAGGGAAGCATAACGTCGCCAAGACTATTTAACTTAATAATAGCAAGACTCCTCCATAGCTTGGAAGATTAAAGGCTAGGAATTACGATAGACTTTAAAAACTAAGAGGGATGAACACAAGAAATATATGCAGGATGTTTTGCATATGCAGATGACCTAGCCTTAATAAGTGAATGAGAATAATTAGAGGAAGTAATCAAAAATTTAACCTCATGGGCAGAAAAATACAAATTGGAAATTGCAGATAAAACAAAATGAATGATATGAAAAACAGTAGAAAATAGAAACGGCGAAAATATAGGCAATACTATTGAGGTGGGAAATTTAAGAATCGAAAGAGTAACGTCCTTTTAGTACCTAGGGCATATAATAGAAGAGACCATCAGCTTTGAAAAACACATGGTGAATAGACTAGAAGTAGCATAAAAGATGTAAACATAAATACTGGGTAAAATAACAATGAATAAGGGATTAACACCATATAATGCAGGAATAATGATAAAAACGTTCGAAAGCTCAGTATTCAACTATGGGACAGAAGTTATCCCATATTGTGAATAATTTGTAGGAAAATAAGTGATGGAGCAATTAGAAATAATATAGAGAAGTTCTTTACGAGCAATCATAGATGCCCCTTTCTAAGTGTAAAATGAGATGCTAGAATATGAGTTACAGTTTATGAAATTTAAACATTACCTATGGCAGAAAACGCTGAAATTAAGAGGCAGACTAATAGGTAACTAAGGAAAAACAGTAGATGGATTAATGTTCAACCTAAGTAAAGAAGAGAACTTTATATTTGAACAATACTGGACGACAATAAAATTAGAATTAAAAATTGAAGACAAAAATATATTTATAGATGATGGTAATAATAATCAAAAAGGGAAGAAAAACATTAATCGGACAATTTGAGAACATAAAGTATACGTAAAAGATAGAGAAAGAATTGAGTAAATGATAACAACTCTACAGTATAGAAAAACATGATTTGATGAATATGTAGTAGGACCACCCAAATACCTGAGATACAATAAAAATAGAAAAGAAGAAATATGCTACATATTTAGAATAAGAACGAGATGTAATGAGAGCCAGAATTGTTTAAAAGAAAGACACCTAGGTGTGACAAGCAAATGCCCCTTCTGTAATGATGCAAGAGAAAACGAAAGGCATATCATAGAAAAATGCTAAATACAAAGAAAGTAGATAAATATGTATTTGAAAGTTAAGAACAATAGGAGTAGAGAGACAAGGAATGGAACTATTTGATATAGTATGAGGTACGGCAAAATTCGAAAAATTCATTAGAACCTAAGAAGAGTAAAAAAGCTAAAACTGACTTGATAATAAAAGATTATATAAAAAACATATTAGAAAAAAGAAAAAAAGGATACTTAGAAAAGAAAAATGAATAAAAAAAAGAAATAGGAAAATATTATAGAGCGGGAAAAGGATAATTTTTATGAGTTTATAAAAGCTTGATTAAGAAGAAAATAATTAGAAACGAAAATTAGCAAAGTATGTAAGAAAAAATAATGGACGCTTGTAACAAAGAATCAATAAAACGTAGATAGATAGAAGACAGATGAACAAGAGATAATGAAGATATGGAACTAATAAGAGAAGAATTTTTATTACCTGAAGGCTTACTTGAAGAAATAGACATATATTGAAACATTTATTAAAGAGCTGCGCACCAACAAGGTGCTACGCGCTCTATAATCAAATTTATTTATTTATATAAGATAATCAGAATAATGAAGATAAGTTTCCAAAGTTGAGCCTAAAATAAAATAAAAATATCATTTCAAGATGCTCTTAAAGTCCTTAAATTGACTATTTAGTAGTGAAAAATTCTACCTATTTAATATTATGAAATTAGTAAAAAGAAAAAATTAAATCTGATAATTCAAACAATACCTATCTAGTTAGTCTTTAGAATTATAGTAATTGAATTTAGGAATATAATTTTAAAATACAATAATTAAGAGATTTTCTATTAAAAATAGTTTTTTTAAGAAATAAAATAACTTAATTACATCATATAAAGGTTTATATATAAGAACATTCTTAGTATATCAGTATAAAAGAAAAATTGATTTAGATAATTAACCTTTATAAGCACAAAACAACATTCAAAGCGTTCATAAAATGTATTGAAATAAAGATATAAATAATAAAAATTTGAAATTTATTTATTTAACTAAAATTGTTTGATCTATTCTGATCTGAAGCACAGCACCTTGCTCAATCATAACTCCTGATATACGATCTTTAAATAATAGCAATTACCGGTGGCATATGTGGTGATAGGTAAGTGATATTCGGATATCTGCAGTCAGGGAGTTCCATCACTATGAACTTCCTGTGTAAACCGGATAATGCAATTAACTTTAAAACAGGATATTACATTCATGCTAGTGACTGTATCCAGATTAAGACTAAGCACTACTCCTGAAGCCGCCAAATTTAAATTATTTAAAAACAAAAATTAGATACAAAAATTAGATGTATAATTATATTAGAAAAAGCTACTAACAAAATATTAATATTATAACAGTTAAAAACAACTGGTTGATACGATATTTAAGTAATTCTTACTTTTATTTTATTAAGTAAATCATTTGAACAGATTTAATAATTATTCTAAGAAGAGATTAGATACCATCGTATAAAAAAATAAGTTAGATAAATGAGGGAACTTTAATTTAATGGAGAGATCTAATTAGAAGGTAGTGTTAATAAAAATTTGATTTTAACTTAAATGATAAAGATAGAACCTCATAATGAGAAAAAGTGAATTAAACTTCAAATTTTACTTATATAAAAGCAGGTAACTTTCTAACCGAAATTTGGATGCATTACTAAAATATTATATTAGTATAGATTTAATATTTGCTTCAAAAAATTTCCTAATAAATGATGATAAATGAAATAGAGCTCCTGCAATTTAAAAATCTTAAAAAAATTAAATAAGAAGATTATAGCATAGGAATAAAAAGCTTAATTAGAATTTAACTTTAATTTTTTTATTTATAAAAATAATGGAGGTAACCTGATAATTGATTGTGGATTCCGGTAGTTTGCATTCGAGAAAGCAGAGGTGCTCATTTAATACTGAACACCAGCACTGTTTAGAAGCTTCCAGCTTTGAGTGTGAAATTATTCCATTCTAAACTCAATTTTTCTAACCTTTCTTGAGGAATAGTAAATTTTATATAGGTAGTATCGTAGAGAGAAGCAGAAAATTTAACTTTTATATGGGTTTGATAAAGCCAAATGGCGAACCTATCTTAATTTAATTTCATTCATTTTAAGATTTTGATAAATATCAGAATAATATTATTAAGCATGATAGTCTTTCAAGCAAAAAACTTAGTTAAATGTTTTAAGAGAACTAAAAACTATATCTTAAATTTATAGAATTTAATAATTAATAATGATCATTTAGAAGAAAAATAATGTAAACTTACAAGCTTAAATATGATATTGGAATATTAAAATATTTTTATCTAAATAATAATTTAATTGAAAAATAAAGAGATGCTATAAGTAAAAAATTTACATAAGCGGCTATAATTAGCAAGATAGGAAATTTTAATCTACATTTATATCAAAAGATATTTACTAGCACTATTAGAAACTTGTAAAATAGCCAATATTGTCAATTATAATTGTTTGATAAAGATTTTATAAAATTATAGTATTAATATCATCAACTGAACTTAAATCTCATTTTAAGTACCTAAAAACAAAAGTACAAGCGATTGAAACACCAAATTTTAGAAACTTAACTAAAATTAAAAATAAGATATTTTTAATTTTTCTATTAAAGCTCATAAAAGGATTAAAAATATTAAACAGAATATAATAGATTTATTTATCAGATTAAATATTATATATAATAAAATGGCATCTAACAAACTATTCACCTTAAATCAATCTAATAACTAGCAATAAATAACTTGATTTTGATTTACTCTTTTTAGACTCAGAATAAAAATTTAAGGATGAGTGTAGCAATAATTTTAGCAAATAAACAACTTAAATTTAGGAATTAACTAACTTTAAAATGACAATTAATCTGAATACAGAATTGAGCTTAAAAATTCATTCTTATCTATTTAATTAAGTAATTAAAACAGCAGAAGATAAATATAAGAAATTCTAAATCTCTATTAAATGAATCATTAAAAATTTAGTATTAAAGCCATGCATTATTCAATGACGATTAAATAGCTAAACTTAAATATTAATCAAGCATAAAAAAATTAAACAATTAGTCAAGTAATAAAAAGAAAGCCAATTATGTGCTGATTCTGTAGAAGGCTAGGTACATAATAAACTTCTGTTGGAGATACCATAAACTGAAAATAAGTGAACGTAAAAAATTCTGAAAAAACTTAAACCAAGATTTATTGTACGTCTGAAGGCGACCTATATAAAAAAAAATTATTAATACTTAATAAATAATCTAGTAGATACTAAAAATAATAAAAGCAAGTAAATATTTTGAAAAGTTTGAGATTGAAATAAATTACTAATTGTAAAGAAATAATAGATTAATAACCATAGATATTTAATTTAAGAATATTAATTTGGAAAGAAATGAACGATTTTAAATATGTTTATGATAATTCTTGAGATTTTTAATATAAAATTTGTATTAAGTGACAAGCCAAATAAAGAATACATCACATTAATAAATTATGTTATGTTATCTTCCAATATTATCTTTAATATTCTATAATTAATATAAGGAAGCTAAAAAGCTGTAGAGTTCCATCAGCAAAACTTACAAATAAATGTAATAATAAAAAATTAGTGCAATTAAATAATTTGATACTTAAGTTTAATGTTTTTCCTAAACTTTAAAAAAATTTATTACAGTTTCTATTAAGATTTACTAAATTTAAAAAATTTTATTCATTTTTTTTGGGTATTTCAAATCCATTTTGAGCATTAAATTTCTCTGCTTTGTCGGAGCCACCCTTATCTCCACTCAAATATTCTTTGTTCTCCAAGTTTCAAATCAGATATTCCTTTTTTTCAGATATATCTTTCCTTGAGAGATACTGTAAATTTCATAAATTTGTAATAAATAATAAAGAAATATGATTATAAGTATGTAGTGCCTCATAAGCACGCAGCTCTTTCAAAATTAATAGTAATATTAAAAAAATGTTCTCATACTTCTTGCTGTCATTCTAGACAGACAATGAATAGATCCTCTAAATGAGGAATTTGCTTATTAAAAATTATTCTTGAATTTTGATCCAAATACTTCAGTCTTTTGGGTAAGATCCAAATAAGAGTTAGTAATTAAGTAATTAGCAGGACCGTCAGTCAAATGTTCATACTGATAGCGAGAAATTTAGGGCAAGTTCATTATTAGTTTAACCACTTTTTAATTTTTTTTTTTGTAGAATTTCTGCCATTTTCTTTGAAATTTCTCAAATATATCTTACTCTTCTTTTCTTCAAGTCAATCTTCATCTTACTCCAGTTTAAGTTCTCTTCTTCCCCTTTCATTATCTATCATCCTTTAAATATTTCAAACATTTTCCTTATTATAGTATTATTTGCTTTAATTATTGATTCATATAATTCAATTCCTTAATATAATTTTATTCTATTAATTTTACCTTCTTTTTAACTATATATTTAGATCAGCTTGGTCCATAGTCCTTTTTCCTTAATTTTTTACTTTTATTTAACCCATTAGGATTATATTACCAGATGTGTTTTCCTCATTCATAATCAACATCTTTATATATTTTCCAATTATAAATATAAAATAGTTTTTGCCCTTTCTCAATATCAATAGATTTCCATTGATTTAGTTTTATTTGTCTATAAGGTAAACTGATTGAGTCTCTATTCTTTTTATGTTAGTTGAAAATTTACCTATTCCGCTTGCAATTTGATGCTAATTTTCTTTTTTAATTTATTATTTTCTTTCTAAATCTTCACCGCTATTTATAACATTTTCTTAATTTTTCCGTTTAATTCCATTACTTAAAATTTTGAAATTTGATTCTTTTATAACAATTTTTATATCTCCTTTTAGTAATTCATTGTTATGATTACTTATTTTTTGAAGAAGAGGTTAGACCATTTTGTATTATGTTAGTATGTTAACTTTTTTTATCCCCAATATTTATTTTACCAAATAACTTTTTTTCTTGAAAATTGACAATGCCAACAACGGAATCTTTCGTTTTTGTAGTATTAGCATTCTTTCATAACTAATTTGCCCTTTTATTCTGTTAATTCCATTTTGTGTTATAATTATTGCTTATTCTCTTCTATTTTTACAATCTTACTTCTCAGTTCTTTCTTCCTTTATTACTAATTTTATGATTGACTTTCTACTTTTGTGAAATATTTCAGAAGATGTTTAGGTCTCTTTCTTAAACCATGATTCTCGATTATATTTTTCTGCTATTTTTAGTTTATTCCATTAGATTTTTATTATCTTTATTCAGTCTTTTGACTTCTTCCTGGATGTCCAGCGACTCTTTAATCAGTTAATCATAGCTTATTTACTGCTCTATAGTGAAAATAAAGATTTCCGGATGCATTATGTTTTTAGCCTATTTCCTAACTTTTTTCAGTGGTGAAAGTCTCGATCATATGAACTACCAATTGATTCCTTTGATTAGTCCTAGCCACTCTAGGATTTTGTTAACTTCATATTTTTAATCTAGAAATATCCTTATCCATAATCTATACATCTTTTTTAAATAACGCAAAAGTATCACTTTTCAAAAATTAAGCCTATGCATATCTTAACACACTTTTTTATTCAATTTGATGATAACCACACTTATTGAAAGGAGATCTCAATGCACTTACATAGAATTTAAAAGAAAATTCAGAAATATTTACTAAAATACCTATAGACTATCAGAATTATAATTATAAAGCAATATTAAAATAGTGAATGATGGAAATGTTAATACATGTATACAAGGAAGCAGGAAAATAGATTACTATTGTTATATCATTATAAAAACCCTTTTAATATTTATTAATTTGCAAACTACGGTCGTAATAATGGCTTAATGATCATTTTCCAAGCAATCTAGACTTTATCTAAAATTTTAAATTTTATTAGTACAAATAAACAAAAGAAGGCATAAAATTAAAAGATTATATGATACAATAAAAAGACAAAATATAAAAATTCTTTCCTACAAACTTGTTTAGAATTCTTTTAGATATATAAATATAATATTGAAGCTTATTTTATTCATTTAAAAAACAACTAACAGGATAATCTAGATTAAACTTTAAAATAATTTCTCCAGAATCAAATTAAACAAAAATTCCTCTAAATCTCACTAAAACACAAATTGAAGCTAAAGAAAAAAAAATAATGAACTTAAAGTTTAAAAGTCTTGCAATACCTGGAATCTCAACCAGTTTCTTGCTGCCATTTTTTTAACGTGGATGGATACCACGACCGATTTTTTTACGTAGGAGGTAGCCACTAAAAATCTTCCGAGTTTCCAGCAAATATTTTTCTTTTATAGACTCCGGTTTCAGTAATTCATAGCCTATTAAGAGTCTTTCACTTTCTTATTTGTTCTTTTATTTATATTTATTATCAGCCACCACAATTTTTCAATAAATGTCATCTTGACTTGCAATACCAACATTGTTTGGTTTATCTTTTCAAAGGTTTTTTCTAAAATACTTTTTTTTCAAGCTGATTGATTCGCTTTATTAAATCTTATTCAATATTTTCATCTTTCTGTTTTTCTTGAACATCTTTTTAAATTAATTACATTTCAATTATTATGTCTTGATTTTGTTTAAGGTTCGTTTGAGACTATTAGTATAATTATTATTCCATTACTAAATTATTCTGGATTAACTGACGTCTAATTATTAACAATTCATTATTTTGATCATCTATGAAGCTCATTATCTCTCTGATTTTTTCTCCTTGGTTGTAAATTATTTCTTGATACTCAGAAATTTTATTTTTCATTTAGTCAAGCTATAAAAAAAGTTCTGAATTCTCTCCAATCTTACCTGGATTCTTCTGAGCTATTCCTATCATAATTTTACCTTCTGATGAGGAGCTCGATTTCTCTTCTAGTTTTTGTTATTTAAATAATTGTTTCGCCGCTTTCCTTTTTTGTTTCTAGTTAAGTTTTTGGAAAGGCGAATAGATTGTTCCATTTAGCTAAAGAAAAATATTATTTATAACGAAGCTAATATTAAATATGGAAGAGTAAATTAATAAATAGCTAATAATAATTAAAAAGATGGTGGGAACTGAGATTGACCTTCTGAATCATACTTTCTGGTTTTATGGCTAGGAACAAGTTCCTTTCCTGTCGCTGAGAAAGTCCCTGGTCAAAGTCAACTTTTGCAAGGGAACACCTTCCTTTTG
Source organism: Loxodes magnus (assembly GCA_946699065.1). Lineage (NCBI taxonomy): Eukaryota > Ciliophora > Karyorelictea > Loxodida > Loxodidae > Loxodes > Loxodes magnus. The sequence continues at coordinate 535,970 of CAMPDV010000092.1, forward strand.
ATTATCCACTCCTGATAGGGGTTTGAAGCCTGGCTGCCCATAGCGATGGAGCTCCCTGGCAGCTGCTTTTCGAAAGCAACAGGATATCCCCGTTATCCCATGAAGGGAGTGTTGGGGTGATTAAACTGCAAGAAGTTGCAGCCCAAAACTCTTTAAGTTAAAATTAATTAATAAATAGCTAATTTCCACAAAACAGTAAAAAGACTTTGAAAAGACAAAAAGCATTAATTTATGGAATAATAACAAATAAGCAGCAAAATGTTTCTACTTAATAAAGATACTAAAGAAATATTTTCCCATGCTAAGAAAATTAAAATTTGTGAAATAGAAATTAAATAAATTTTAGTTAATAAATTATAGATAAATTAAGTGATTCAAGGATAAATTGCATTTTTAAAACATTCTAACTTAACTTAATAATAGACCAATTTTAATAATTAAAATACAAATAAAATATTCAATAGTTTTTAAAAAGTTGAAGATTATCCATTCTCATATTTATAAATATTTTATATTTTTACTAAGTAAAATTATAAGAAATAATAAGAGAACCTCCAAATAGAAAAACAGCTCATTAATATGTAATAAAAGGAAAATTATTGAAATATGTTGAAAAAAATTTCATAATGATTCTTAGCCTTTTCTATTGAATATAATAAGCATTGGAAGAAGTCATTAGGAAACAATATATCGATGATTATTCCAAAATCTAAAAAAGAAAGTAAATATGATTGTAAAAACTGATGGCTTATTTCTCTATTAATAGTATTCTAGATTTATATGAGCAAAATTTAATAAAAATATTATATAAACTATTAATTAGAGAAATTTGCCTCTCTGCTCAAAAATGAAATAAAAAAACTAGATAAACTAAATAATAGATTTGAGTGATATAGCAGTTCATTGATAATTATCGAAAATAAACTTAAGAGAAGACAAAAAACTATATTAATGGATGCTGAAAAATGTTGAGACTCAAAAAAGAAGACTTTAGTTTGATCAATTTAAGAGAAACATTTTGCCTTTTAGACTAAAAAAAACTTATAGTCATTCTAAAAAAATTTAATTAATAATCTTTTATAGATGAAGTTTATAATATGACGTAATATATTACAGAATAGAGTTATGTAAGATTTTGAACTGACCAGTTTTAGTTCTTTTGTATTAAGATATTGTAATTGGGTATTGGAAATTAATAGTATCTAATTGGAATTCAAACATTAAAACTTACATATAAGCTCGCTTTAGTTGATAGAGAGATATTTGATTCTTCATTCCAAAAATAAAATTAGATGTAGGTATAAAAAATTGAAGCACGCAATAGTTTTGCTTTAATTTACTTAAAGGCCAAATTTGTCTAATCCGAATATATGTAATTATTAAAGAAATATTATAAATAAGAAACTTAAATTTGTATTTAGTTAATTAGCCAAAGTTTAAAAATACATAGTAAGATGATTAGGAGTAAATTTGCTTAAGAAAAAGAAATTGGAGCATCTGTAATATAAAGAAAATGCTTTTAATATATAGCTGTAATGAAAAAGAAAAGCTGTTTAATTATGAAAAAAGACAGTCAATCTTTGGCATTTTAAGACTCAACGCAAAGTTTTATACTGTCTAAAGCAAAAATTGAAGAAGAATCAGTTCTATAACATTTAAAGGGAAGTAATATGAGTTTTGAATAGAATTGAACAAAAATGAGAGTATTTTCAAGAAAGGTTTTTTCACCAGCTATTTCAATTTTTAATTAGTCACGATAAAGGTTTGAGAAGGCAATTTTCTAGCCATTATGGCTATGAGATTTTTTTAATTCTAGTTTAAATTGAATTTTGAAAACACTAAAATTTCTCAATCAATAATAAGATTTCTTTTCATTAATAACTTTAAAAATAATTTTAATAGTTTGATTTAGTTTGGTAATAGCTGACTTTTACAAAATCAATCTAAAAAATTCCAAACAAACACCATATAAAAACTTGTATTAGATAAATAAGGAAAAAAGTAAAATTTTATATTATAACGTGATTTTTAAAATTTAGTTTAATTTAAATGAAGATAGTATGAACTTTTTAATAAATGCAACATACCAAGTATTTGTTGAGCGAAATTAAATATTAATGCAAGAAAATGCGAGCATATTTGCTTTAGAAATAAAAAACAAAAACACGAAAAATTAATTTTTAACCTAAAATTAAACAATTAAGAAGCAAAAAGATCAAGTATAGTCATTTATTAGGATATTCTTCTGATGAATAAGACTATTACAAAGCTCACTGAAAGGAAGTTTCATAAAAATATAAAAATGCGTTAATGGAGCAATAACATAATTGCCCAAATATAAAAATATTGCTCCATAAGATTATAAATATATTTACAATAATTTTTACTTCCAAAAGCGGAATATGGCTCTGAAGTAATCCTATGAGCAATTCTTCATGGTGTTAAAAAAATGATATTCATAAAAGCCAGAGAAAAGTAGCAATATAAGCATTATAAAGTGCAAATCCTTCGTTTAATGAACCATGCTTAATAGATCTGATTTAGTCGACTTTAAATTCTAATTAGAATTTAAATATTTTAAATTCTACATTAAGTTCAAGACAGAGTTTTCAGCAAATCCTGAAATTGATATGGCATTCCTCTATAGCAAAAAAAAAACGGCAATCTTAAATATTTCAAAAGCTTAGAAAAGCTATCATAAAATCTTTAAATAGACTTTTAGAATATTAGTGGCAGTAGAGAGTTTTTAAATATTATAAAAAATAAAGTTAATCAAAAATTTTACCTAGAGATAGTTGGCAGAATGAGCGCAATACCAAACGCAACACTATTTAGGAGACAACTATTCTAGAGCATAATAATTTCCATTTTATAATATACTATTCCAAATAAAAAAATGATTATAGAAGTATTTTCAAATTATATGCTAATAATATTTTCTTACAATTTCCAATACTACTTACAATTAAAGACATTATAAAATTAGGATATCTTAAATATGTATTTGCGAGAGCGTAGATTTTTATACTCATTTATCGAAAACTGAAGCTCTGTAAGAGATTATTCAAGAATTTAAAGAATAAATAAACTATGATATAGTTAAAATCTTATCCCATAATATAAGCCATCTCAGTCATAATTTTAAAAAAAAGGAAAGCTCTAAGTAGTTGAATAAAATTAAGAAATTTCATAAAAAATACATTAAAAACGAATTAATATTCTAGAATAAAATTAAAAGTTAAAGGAAATACAACTCTACTTAGAGGACTTTAAAAAGATGTAGAAGAAAATGAAAAACGAGAAAATGTCCATGACAACGAAAGAATGAACAAGCATTAGAGGGAAGAAAGAGAAATAGATAAGCAAGAAATATTTCAAGATGTTTGATGAATAAGTGTTAAAAACAAATATATTTCTATATGAAATATAGCAAAAGCATATTAAATTTTTTTATGTTTAAAATTTAATTGAATGAAAGTAACAAAATATATGCTGAATAACTTGGAAATCTTTAACAGCTTTCACAAATTACTATAAGGAAATTAGCAAATAAAATAGATGGTTAAGTACCAGTATATATCAAAATAAAAGCAGATTCCTTAAATTTTCGAAAGGACCTTTTATGTAGTTACTATCTTAATGATAATCCCGAATGAATGTGTGGAGAGTATGGGTTATTTGAGTTTCATAAAAGATTAGGATTAAAGACATAAGGTATCTTACAATTTATTATAGAAACTATTTAAATAATTTTCAAGATTTGAATTTGAGTATTCAAGTTTATATATAAAAAAATAAACAGTATGCTAAAGTTAAGATGATTTAATCTGCTGGATTGGATAAAACTTAGATGAAGAAATAAAGAATTGAAGACATAAAAAATTTAAAAATGAAGAAAATTAGATGAGATTTAGAGAAAATAAAAAATGTTTAGTAGGTTTTTTAATTGAAGGAAGTTATTTTTCATCTAAAAAAGTATAAAAGAATTTAATTTAAAAAAATTTTAATTTTAAATAAAGAAGATATTTCATAAAAATTATAAAATGGCTAAATGAATTTCATAATTCCAATGAATTGATAAAAATTAAAAAAATTAAAAAATTATTATTTAATAGAGAAAAATGATATCAATAAGTCATTTTATAAATAAATTTATATCAATTTAGTAGCTGAACAAAATTAAAACTACTTTATGTTTTAAATAATTTAATATAGAATAAAATCTAATTTTTTATCAATTCAGAGTGTAAGTAATCGTGAACATAGGGTAGGCTCTCCCTTCTTCATATAAAATGTAAACTCCTTTACCATCGTGAACTGAATCGTAATTTATTTATTTTTAAGTGAATGTGTTATTTTAAGGAGCTTTATTTATTTGCTCAGTATTTATTATAGTTTCTCCAACAATAACATCACATAAAAATATAACTTACTATTTAACTTCTTTCTTTGTCTCGTTCTGATTTTTCATCTGGTTAATTATAAAATATGAAATGTCTTCTGAAAAATAAATTCCCTTTCCATACATTCCTTATGGATTAAAATTCTTTTGGTCGAACCCTACTTCACTCATTGTTATAGTATTAGGTCTTTCTTTATTAGGCTTGTAAAATAATCTAGAAATTTAAGGCATTTTACCATATAAACCATTTAGCATCTGTACTTTATCTAGAAAATTTCTTCATAGAATTTTATTTTGAACTATTGCTACTCTAGTAATTGTTATAGTAGGAGCTTTCTATTTTATTTAAGTTAAAATATCTTAGAAATCTTTATCATTTTAAGTTAGTACATTTTCATAATAAAATCCTTAGAAAGGCATTTTCCAGTTTTAAGGAAATTTTACATCTAATTAGTTTGCAATAAAAGGTTGACTATTCAACTACTTCAGCTCGTTATAAGCATTTTCTACTGCGTCTTTGTATCCATGAAAAATGGTTCCTTCTTGGTTAAAAGTTAAGAATACTTTGGATAGCATTGCTATAGTAAAAGTTTTATCGAAATCGATGATTTCAATATTCTATTAAGTACTTAAAGTTTTGAAATCTTCTAGGAATGATTTGATATTTTGAAATTCACCATAAACTTGTATTACAGCGACAGGTTTTCGAGGCATTGTTTTTATAATTTATCTAATAAACTTAGTATCACTTTTTATTTAAATCATGTAATTGAAGTCAATTTCATGGTTTTGTTATTGGAACTAAAGTTAAAATCTTTGATTTTAATTTTATTAATAAGCTTAATCAATCTACTAATTTACTTAGTCTTCATAACTAATATAACCTTAGTCATCTTTTCATGCCCATTAGTATTTACTATTTTATTGCTTAAAGTTTTACATAATTCTTTGTAAACTAAACTCATTTTTGGTTTTTTGATCTTTTACTTTCATTGTCTGGAATTAATACAATCAGTTATTGTTTTATTTCTAAAGCAAAAGTTATTATCTCTTAAGATTTTAACTAGAATATTCTAGCTGAGCTGATGTAATTGAATCATAAGAAATCCATGTTTTCCTTTAATCTTATCACTACCAAACAGCTAATTATTAAAAGGTTTCTATTTAAGAAATTTCATCAGGTAAAAATCTTTTTATTTGACGTTTATTTTAAGTTTGCTAGTTTTATTGCATCATTTGGGAAAAATCTATCAAAAAAGGAACTTTTTATTATTAACTTTATGGAATAAGAACTTAAATAGTTTGATTAGGGTTTGATTAATAACCTTATTCTATTATCATTTATAGTTATGGCTAGTAAGGAGTTCATTAATTGTTATTATCTTACCAATATCATTAAGGTTAGTTTGAGACCGATTGTTATAGTTACTTGATTTATTAAGGAATTCTTCTTATTTTAGTAATGCTTTGTGTATTTTATTTCTTAGAAGTCATTTACTAGAAGTCTAATTCATATGTTTCATATTAACTATCTGACTAAAATAGAAAAATGGCACTTTTATTTGGGTTATTTATATAAGCTGATTCAATTAAAGTTTAATATTGTGTTCTAAAAGGAGTTCATTAATTTTAGATTTATTCATATTCCCAAATAGACACTGTATTCTAATTTTATTATAGCTACTATAACTTTATTACTTTAGACTTAACTGAATATTTTTGATTAAGTTATTCTAAGGTTTAAGAGCCTCATTACTCTTGAAGGAAGGCCAAATCAGACTCTGATAAGATATTTTCTTAAACTGTCAAGCTAATAGTATTTCAGTTTAGACTCAGATTTAATATATAAATTTTTTGATTTGTATTTGATTTTGAGGCTGAACAACCCATTATTAAAAAGCGACAAATTTCATTTTAGAGTAGATATGACTGTAATAAATTTATTTTATAATTTTAAATCTAATTAAGAATAATTTAGCTTCTCACTTTCTTAAATTTAAATGTCTCTTAATAATTATTTCTAGTTAAATCTGTACAATTTTAATAAGTTCTTTTACCCTTATATAAGCAATAAAGAAACTAATAAATAAAAGAAAAAATATATTTGACTTAATTATTAAATTTAAATAATCTAGTATTAATATTCCTTTTTTCTTTTACTATTAATATATAAATCGTTATTTTTCCCTTATATCATCTAAAAATTGAAATATTTTCCTGCTTTGGTCTTTTATCATTATTTAAGAAGATGTATATATTATGTCTTGCTATGAAATATCTCATTTTAATTAGATTTTATTTATTTAGTATTTAGAGAAAAGAAGAACTATAGATATATTTCTTTTCGTAGAAAAAGATTTAAAATTTGAGATGTGATGATTATCAACTATTAGAGTATTTAAGTTTAATGCTTTCAATTTATTTTATTTATGCTTCTAGCAAGCGAGTTAAATCTTAGGTAAATTCTTTTGAAGAATTAAGTTTGTATATTCGAAGATAAATCTATTATATTTCTCAGCTCTATAATTTTAAGAATGTGATGCATCAAATTTTAAAGCCCCAGTTAACTTTTATAAAGGTAGAGTTAAATAAATCTTGGTATAGCTTATTCTTTAAAAATTAATTTGCTTAATAGTTTAAATTTATTTATTTAAGCAATCTCAAAAGCTACATTAGTTATTTCTTAAAAGTTAAAGGTTTTCAAGTCTTAGTTAATGATGGTTCTTTTATCAAACCTATTAAAATAACTTATTATATGAAGAATTATTTACTTAGGCTAAATAAACTAATATCAAGCATTATATATTAGCTTTGAAATTTCTAACTACTTTTAGAGCTTTAAATGATAAAGGTAGAAAATATAAGAAATTAGATAGTATGCTTAATATCTTAAATTTAATATTAATTCATTCATCCAACTATTAATTATAAATTGCTCCTTAGGCACATTTCTTAAATAATAGCTGTAAGAAATCTTATTACTACAAGTGAAGAAAATAAAAATAAATCACTTTAGTCACTAACATTTTATTGGGCATATAGAATTATTGATTGCCATCCTAGAAATAAATTAATAGGGTATATATTAAGAAAATTGAATTGATATAATAAATTAGTTTTAATTTAAAGAGCAAATCTTTTATTAACTTAGAAACTATTTTAAAGAATTAATTAACTTACTAATAGAAAGAAAAAATTATTTTGAAACTTATGATGTAAACAGAAAATGCTTTAATAAATAAAGGATTACACTAGAATAGGCTGAAATTTAATATGAAAGATAAATAAAATTATTAGGATAATAGAAAAACTTTTATAAAAGTATAAAATAATCTTTTAAATAATCTAAGTGTAATTTATCAAGGAGATATTCAATTGTTTAAAAGGACTAATAGCTGTCTAAATTAAATATTAATTGCCTTTGCTTATCTTCAAACTATCTAAATTAGTTATAGTAATATATTAAGATATCTAAATAGATACTCACATCCTGCTAATTTTACATTTATTTAGAAATTATTTTTGCAATCAAAGTTTTTTATTCTATTTGCTATTTTATAATACACCTTGAATCTAAAAGATTCATTAATGATTATAACTATTTAATAATTAATGACTAGAAAAAACTAAGATTTGCTAAAGTTAATTAAAAAATAACTAAGCACATTAAAGTTTTATTAAGATTATAAGTAAAAAGTTTAAAATAACGTTAACGAAACTTTTACTCTATCACAAAAAATAAGCATTAATTTTTCATTAAGCTATCTGAAATAATAAAGCTTTATATTCAAAATCTCAATTTTTTTCTTTTAGCAAATCTATAAATAAAAATCTTAAAACATATTTACTAAAGAATCTTTAGTGTTATTTATCATATTCTAATATATATTTCTAGAAATCTAAGCAAATATTTATTATAGTTTTTTATACATAATAAGTGGGAAGAATTTTAACATGCTTCAAATATATAAAATGATATTATTGTTAATGAAAAATAAAATCGTAATTTCAATACTTTGACTAGCTTATTAAAGAGAAATTTAATTCACGAAATTCTAAAATTCAAAATTGTCTTCAATAACGATAATATCTTCCTTAATTATACCTAACTTTCTAGTTTCTAGCTAAATCTTTCTCATTTAAAAATTAGAATAAACTAAAAATTATATGAGCAAATAAAATAACTAAGCAATATGAAAATAATAAAAAGAAAAATATAAAAGTTTAAAAGATAATTAATAGATATACTTGCTATTCTAAATATTGCAGTATATCAATAAATAATAAATATCATATCTATTTATTATTTTTAAAGAAAGGTTAGAAGAAAAGAAGTTTTAAGTATTAGCAAAACTAAAAAATCCTTGTATTAAAAGGACTTGCTTTAAATAATTCAAATTAAAGTTTTAATAAGTATGATTATAAATAATTATTTTATTCTCTTTTAGAAATATTTATAGTTCTAGTCTCTATTTGATTTATATAAATATCAAATGCTTCTTCAATTTAAATTTGAGTTATGCTCTTCTATCTATTAATCTTATAAACTTAATTTTCAAGTTAATTAGATATTAATAAAAACCTTTTATAATTTTCTATATTTCTATTCTAATTAAAATCCAATTTTTTTATATTTTATATACAAATACTAAGTCTCATAATGTTTCTTCACTACTCATTTTATTCAAAAGAGACTCTCAAAAAGAAAAAAAAATTAAATAAAGATAAGCTAGACATTAAAAAATGAAAGAATAAGGGCTTTAGTTCCTCTGTAGAACATAAATTTATAAGATTTTGCTAAAGAACTGTAACAACTAGATTCAAGTATATGTAAGCAAGCAAATAATAGAGCTGCAAATATTCATTAAAAAACTCTTTTTAGTTTAAGTTATTAATTAAAATAATTCGTAAATAAATAAATTTAAATAAACTATTTGATGTTGCTAACATATTAAAATTTAAAAATTTAAAATCTCTGATTTAAAATATTAATGATTTAATAGTAAAGATATGAACACATCAACCATATACGAAACAAATATTAATATCTGATCCTATTAAGTCATAAAATAAAACAATAAAGTTAAAATTTATTTTTAGTATTATTTAATTAAAAAATTATTTATAATTTTTTGAAATAAACTTTTATCAATTCAGAGTGTAAGTAATCGTGAACATAGGGTAGGCTCTCCCTTCTTCATATAAAATGTAAACTCCTTTACCATCGTGAACTGAATCGTAATTTATTTATTTTTAAGTGAATGTGTTATTTTAAGGAGCTTTATTTATTTGCTCAGTATTTATTATAGTTTCTCCAACAATAACATCACATAAAAATATAACTTACTATTTAACTTCTTTCTTTGTCTCGTTCTGATTTTTCATCTGGTTAATTATAAAATATGAAATGTCTTCTGAAAAATAAATTCCCTTTCCATACATTCCTTATGGATTAAAATTCTTTTGGTCGAACCCTACTTCACTCATTGTTATAGTATTAGGTCTTTCTTTATTAGGCTTGTAAAATAATCTAGAAATTTAAGGCATTTTACCATATAAACCATTTAACATCTGTACTTTATTTAGAAAATTTCTTCATAGAATTTTATTTTGAACTATTGCTACTCTAGTAATTGTTATAGTAGGAGCTTTCTATTTTATTTAAGTTAAAATATCTTAGAAATCTTTATCATTTTAAGTTAGTACATTTTCATAATAAAATCCTTAGAAAGGCATTTTCCAGTTTTAAGGAAATTTTACATCTAATTAGTTTGCAATAAAAGGTTGACTATTCAACTACTTCAGCTCGTTATAAGCATTTTCTACTGCGTCTTTGTATCCATGAAAAATGGTTCCTTCTTGGTTAAAAGTTAAGAATACTTTGGATAGCATTGCTATAGTAAAAGTTTTATCAAAATCGATGATTTCAATATTCTATTAAGTACTTAAAGCTTTGAAATCTTCTAGGAATGATTTGATATTTTGAAATTCACCATAAACTTGTATTACAGCGGCAGGTTTTCGAGGCATTGTTTTTATAATTTATCTAATAAACTTAGTATCACTTTTTATTTAAATCATGTAATTGAAGTCAATTTCATAGTTTTTTTATTGGAATTAAAATTAAAATCTTTGATTTTAATTTTTTTAATAAGCTTAATCAATCTACTAATTTACTTAGTCTTCATAACTAATATAAGCTGAGTCATCTTTTCATGCCCATTAGTATTTACTATTCTATTAATTTAGATTTTTTATTTCTCTTCTGATCTCTGTTTCAAAGCTGTCCAAGAATTTCACTTTCATATTTTTTAAATCAAATATTTAAACTTTCTTTTATTCTTAAATAACGAGCTAATTTAATTTAATCGTTAGAAAACAGTATTCTAGCTAAGCTGATGTAATTGAATCATAAGAAATCCATAATTTCCTTTAATCTTATCACTACCAAACAGCTAATTATTAAAAGGTTTCTATTTAAGAAATTTCATCAGGTAAAAATCTTTTTATTTGACGTTTATTTTAAGTTTGCTAGTTTTATTGCATCATTTTATAAAAATCGATCAAAAAAGGAACTTTTTATTATTAACTTTATGGAATAAGAACTTAAATAGTTTGATTAGGGTTTGATTAATAACCTTATTCTATTATCATTTATAGTTATGGCTAGTAAGGAGTTCATTAATTGTTATTATCTTACCAATATCATTAAGGTTAGTTTGAGACCGATTGTTATAGTTACTTGATTTATTAAGGAATTCTTCTTATTTTAGTAATGCTTTGTGTATTTTAATATTTAGCAATCATTTTCTAAAAGTCTATTTCATAATTTTATTATTAGTTGCTTGATTTTAATATCTATATTTTTTAATTTTTATTATTTTTATATCCATATTCTATTATTTATTATGACTCAGAACTGAAAGAATTTCATTTTTATGCCTCTTCAAACTCTCAAATATATATTTCTTCAGAGGATTATCTTAGTTATTATTTTGTTATAAATTTGAAACTGATTGAATATTTTTAAGCTAGCTAACTCAAGATTAAACTTCCTTAAAATCCTTGGAAGAATTGAAACTCAGACTCGGATAAAATATTTTCTTAGGCTATTAATTTAACTGAATTTCAATTAAACGGAGTACTTGAATCTGATTCTCTTGACGAACCAAATCCCATTTTTTAAAAATGATAAATTATTTTACGCTTAAGCTTTGTCTAAAATAAATTAACTTCTAAATAAATTTGAAAATAAATATTTTTATTTCATAAGAAAGCTTAAATTATTATATAATGATTCCAATCTTTAATTATATTACAGCCTTTCTTAAATATATTACTAAGATATTTCTTCACATTAATTAACTATATAATTAGAACTTTTTGCAAAGTCATTCTGAAGAGATAAGGTCCTCTATTTATTTATTTAGACTTACTTTTTTAATTGTTTCTTTAAATATTTTTATTTTTAGTTTGTCTCTTTTAATTTTATTTTAGGTTCTTAAAGTAAGTATAATAGAGATAAATTTGTATGATATAAGTTTGTTTATAAGGAAATTGTAGCTGTTTTTTATAATACTAAAGGTAATTTTTAATATATTTTCATTTTATTTCTTTAACTAATTTCAATAATTTCTATAAATTATAATATAAACTTTTCTAGATCTTTATTACTTCGTTAACTTAAAATAAACATTTCATAATTTTGCTACTTTTAACTCATATTAATGAAAAATATTTGAATTTAAAGACAAACTTAAAGGCCATCTCTAAGGAAGTATCTTCAGATTAAAATTGATAGAAGTTATCTTCTTATATTTTATTCTAAGTTATTAGATTTAAATTTATAAACAATCAAAAAAGGTTTCTTAAAGATTTATATTTTAATAATGGTTCTTAATGTCTTATAAGCTTATTAATTTAATATAAAGCTTTCTAATTTTATTTTATTTTAAACCCTTTCAATTTTAAAATTTAATAAACTTAAATATCTTAGCTGAATATATATCTATTAGCTATTTATTCTTAATATTGTAATAAGTTATTTGTTGTGATATCATACTGCTAAGATCTAACTTACAATGAAGTTATTTCAATTTAATTAGTTTTATACTTTGATTTTTAGTGTATTTAATATAATAAGCTTCTTACTAATATTATGCAACTTTTAAAATTTTACATTTGATAGATAAATATAGAATAAGCATTTATGCTTATAAATTTAATGATATATCATTTAAGTTTGCATTATCTAGAATGATATGCTCTGTTCTTTTGCTTAAAAGTTTAACTTTATTTCAAATAATGAGATAATTAATGATTTAACCATGCTTTATATTTTTCCTTTAAATTAATGAAAAACACTTGAAGAATCAAAAATAAATTTAATTTTCCTAAGATGCTTTTAACTCCAAACACCAAAATTTCACTATTTTATGTAGTTAAATCACCTATAGTCTAAAAGTGATAAAAATTGATTATAGTTTAAACTAATTCTGACATAAGAAATATAAGACTGTGATGCTTATTGTGCTTCAAGCAACTAGTATTAGTAAATAGCTTATTTATAGTATAATGGTTTCATTTCTTAAAAATATATCTATTATAATTCTTTTATATGAACATTAACTGGTAAAAATTAAAAAAGATAAAGGTTTTATCAATAAACTAAAGTAGATATCATTGGAATATTATAAAGAAATACTAATGAATAAAATAAAGAACCATTTAGTAATAAAAATGTATTCTTTATTTTAGAATATTTACATCTAAGTTTCTTAGTTAAATTAAGAAAATTGCCATGAAATTTTAAATTTAGCTTAAGTATAAAAGAATTACAATATACTAAATTTAAAAGTTTGATGGTATATAAATTTTTGAATTAAAGTGCTTTAATAAATATTATTTAGCTGAAATACTTAGTATTCATTAACGATTATTAGTGATTTTAAAATGATTTCTCTTATTTTCAATTAATATGCTTAAACTTATTAGATAATAAACTCATTTATAGTTACTTATAATTAAAATTAAGATAAGAGTAAAAAAGTATTTTATATAAGAAAGCGGAGACAAATAAAGGAGATTTTGCGTATTTTAAGCTTATTTTTGTCAAAGAAATAAAAGATGAAAGTTGAAAAATAAGGGAATAAGTCTTTCTAGACTGGTATCGTAACTTTAAAATAATTTTGACTAGCTTAGGAATATAAAATTAGAATCAATTATTCTAAAGAACTTATGATTATTTATGAAATTTAATTTGAATGAATGGCTATTTAAAGAGAAAAAGAACTAAAATCTAAAATTTTTTATCTATTTAATCGCTTTGCTAAAATATTATTGGCACTCTATCATTTGTATGAGATTAATAAATTTTTTCAATTATACTCTATTGGTATTTTTTATAAGGAGTCCTTAATTTTAGTTTTTCTCATATTCCCAAATAAATTCTCAATTTTGAACTAGCTAAAGTTTACTTTTCATAATAACTTTAGAGGATACAGAATATTTTTGATTTAGTTATTTCAAAAATTGTTGTCCTTTTTATTCTTACAGCAATGAATGCTTAGATTGAGTTAAATTGTTTTCTTAAGCAACTAAATTAACATTGCTTCAATTTAGATTAATTATTTATCTTCTAGAACTGGTTAAACCTTTTATCTTTATGAGCCGCACCCCATTATTTTATAAAGGAAAAATTTTATAAAAGCAATGTGATAAAAAAATGAATTTAGAAATGAATCTAATAATGGTTAACCAAAAATTATATCAAGTTTCATTGTATTTCTATTAAGCTAATAATCTGAATGATCGTTATTGCTATCTATTATTTCTTTAAAATATAAGATATTTTAACTCTTTCTCACTTTTAATTAGCTTCATTAATAGAATGCTTATTACATTCAATCAAATATTATGCATACTTTTTATATTTTTATTTTACTCTTCTGATTTACCAAAAACTACAAAGAACTAAATTACTAGAATCTCTCTTTATGATGTATTTTATATAATTAAGAAAATATCCTGCTAAGGATATTTGATAACTTGCTAATTTACCTAATAACTAACCTTTTATTTTGCTAAAGCTTAATTATCTAGAATATTATACAATATTAAAAATTTAGCTTTTAGAAAGTTTGATAACTTTCCTATTAATGTTTACTCACTCCTTACTATATTCTCATTATTCTGTTTATTAGCTGGATTTTAAATTATTATAATATGATTTAAAATAAAATAATAGCTTTGATGCTTAATACTGTAAGAGTATTTTATAATTTAGAATTATCTGAAAGTTATAAGAAGATATATATTCAAACGATAAGCTTAAGCATTACGAAATACTATGAAGCTATATTTATAAAATAGGATGCTTATAATATTATAGTTGAAATTAGATTTAATCTTTTGGCTTATTCAAATAAACAGCTTAATCTTATTCATTTTCGCCTTATAGCTTATTATGAAATTATAGTGCTTAGACATTGGAAAACTTTTAAAGAAATTAAACTTATAATTATTATTCTTAATTTACTCTTTTCAGCTTGAAATTCTAGCTTTTTGCAAATAAAGCCGTAGAAATGAAAAATACTAGTAAGAGATAAAAAATGATTTTGTAGGCTTAAAGCAAGTTTCTTAAATTTTAGCTAAAGATAGAATGATGATTTATAAATAGTGCCTTTAATGATTACTATTATAATTAAATTTAGAATGAATTTCTTTATTACATAATTAAATCAAATTTACATAGTGCGAATCAATATTTCTATCTAGATATTTCGAAGCTTTCTTGTAATGAACGATATATATTAAAAGCATATTCTAAGCAGGATATTAAAATATTTCTATCAACGTTGTTGAATTTTTAGTGAATAAGCTAAAATAAATTAGTTTGCTCCTCTTATTAAAGGTAATTTCCCCATCAAAATAAATTAACTGCATCATATCAAGAATTTCAATTATTCTAACTTTTAGATAATAGATTTCTAAAAGTCTAACTGAAAGGTATAGCTACTATGATTTTGTTCTTTTAGTTCTAAGTATTAAATACTCTAAACTTACTTTAATAAGCAAAAAACTTCTCTATTTAAAGCTTTAAACAAAGGAAATTTAACACAAGCTTCTTCATATCCTCTCTAAGTCTAATTTACTAATTAAACCTTTTTTAAAGAATGAATAAATGATATTTCGTTATAACTTTAAACTTGACTCATATAGTTTTTTTAAATAAAAAGATGCAATTATTTTAAATCATAAGTATGAATCTTAGGCAAGCTTTAATTTAGGATAGAGAAAGAAGATTAATAATCTAAAGATAAGTAATATTAAATAAAAATATCAAGAAATCTGATTAATTTTTTCTGTCGATTCACTGAACATAGAGAAACTATTTCTGTTCTAAAACCAAACCAATTTCTAGTCTAATATTTCATGAAGATTTTAATGAGGAGAATTATCTTCGTCCGATTAAATACTCATTTCGTTTTCTGAAGAAGGTTCATAGAAAGGATCTTCAGCTTTATCTTTATTTAAGTATGGAAATATATCTTCAGATTAAGGTAAGTCTTCATTCAATTCAATTTTAGTTTCTTATTGATTAGCGAAATGAGCATCTTTAAATTTAGTTTAATTATTTTAGTAAGGAGTATTTGCAATTTCTTTAACATTATTATCTTCATCAGGAACCTGTATATCTTCTTCAGACTAATCTTCTTGACTTTCTTAAGTCATAAAATTTCAATTTTAAAACTATTATTAATATCCCTAACTCTCTTCAATTTATTAAATTTACTTTTAGATCTAAGCCTCACATTATTCGCTTTATATGATTACTTAATTATAAATTTCATTAACATTTTGTTCTTTTTACTTTCCTTAAAATATTTATTATAATCACTCTTTGCAAATTTTGCTGAATTTTCCCTATGCTTGTTTATCAAAATCATTTTCTAAATCTTTTTCAGATTTTATTCCTTTTAAATAGCTGTCTAGTAATCTAATTATTATATTAGTACAAAACTTAATCGAGTTTAGATCATTGTAAACTTGGGCTAGGCTTTATATTTTTTGCATTTCTTGAGAAATTTGCTTCTGAAAAAATTGCTTGCAGCTTTTAGAAGCGTTTACCATTCTTCTTTTTGCAAGGTCTAGATATTTTTATTAGTACTTTTTCATCAGTTATTAGAGCTCGTTATTTGACAAAGCTTTCTCATTATTGATAATTTTTTAAAGGATTTCTTATTCAAAAAAATAGACTGATTATCTAGCTATTTGCTTGCTTTGAAAATCATCTTAAAATAAGTTTTATATCTTAGGTTATATTCCTCCATTCTCAGTCTTTTTTATGTTCTTATTAAAGCATAGTCCCATTTTAAAATTTAATTTAAGAAATAAGTTCTAAATTACCTTTAGTCAGTTATGCTTATTATCAAAATTAAAATTTAATCATTTAAAGTAAATTCAATTCTGTTTAAGTTATAGTGTAGAAACCTATTTAATAGCCTTTTCTATTTTTATCGCTTTAAATCTAACAAAATTACGTTAAATTAGAACTTCTAATATTTTATTTTACTGCTATATAGTTGAAAAATAAACATTTACTCTATTTATATTTTTATTAAGGTTATCGTATTTCCGCTTCTTAGGTCTTAGAAAGTTATTTATCTAGTATATTAGATTTATTAGTTGGATTATCAGTTGCATGTAATTGACACTAGCCTTACCTTAGGACTTTATATAGTTAATTTTTTTAATTCTTAAACTAAGAAGTTTACCCTGATGAATATTAGGTATATTAGTCTTTTTTAAATTATCTCTTAGCTATTTAAATTTATCTTAATTACAAGCAATTTAAGTATCTATTTAAATAAACGATAATCTAGTATAAATCAACTCTACGTTCTTAATTTTCCTTTTAAAACTGAAGATAAACTATTATATTCATTTTGCTTGCTTGAAAAATGAAGATTCAATTTAATTTGTTTTTATTTCCTTAATTTTTAGTTATTATATTTTTATTAATTTAGCTTAATTATTTGTTTATTTTAAATCACTTAAAAACATAAATAGAAAGGTATAAAATTGAATTTAAATTAAACCTTAATTTAAAAGAATTGTTTATCCCATTATGTAATAACTAAGCAAAGTTTACTTTTTTGCTAAATAAAATTAAGATAATTTTCAAAAAAAACTGTGAGGTATAGATGATTTAGTTTATTGCTTCAACCTTGTGCTTTTAAACCTAATATATTATTTTTACGTTCTAATTCTATTTTATAAACAGTCATACTTAGAAGAAATACAAAGCTTTATAGCTCATTATTATTTATAAGAATTCATTTTATATCATAATATAAAGTTTTGCGCCTGCTCTTTATGAAATATCAAGCTTTACCATATGAATATCACAGGAAATAAATATTATGAATGCTTATAAATAGATTATTTTAGTTATCATTCACTTTAGTTTGTAATATTATTACTAGAAACTTATTTTAAAACTAAGAGTTTATCAATACACTTTATAAGCCTACTAACTAGTATACTTTTATTAATAGATATAAATTACAATAAAATTATTAAGTCCAATATAACCTTTTTATCTCCTAGTTCAATTAGCTAAATCTCCAATTTTCTCTCTTTTATTCATCTATAAAATATAAATGAAATTATTAAAATTTATTAGGAAAATTTAGAAGTTTTAGGCTTTAAATCTTTATAATATTTTAAACTATTTTATGTCTAAAATCCATTAATGAAATGCTTTATCTAATTAATATATCTAAAGCTTGTAATTTTTAAATTAATGAATATTAGACTTTCTAAATACTTAAACAATACATCTATTTATAAGGTTTAGCAATTATATATTATTTAAAGTAAGATGAAGTTTCATATATGCTAAGAATATTAATTATCAATTAAATATAATGAACTAGCAACATTTTCTATGAATTCTAAATATAGTTAGTGAAAACTAAAATTATATGTATACTCTGTTTAATTTAGCTTTTGAACGTAAATAATTAAATTTATTTATGGGTAGTTTATTTAAACTGGATGATTTCCTAGTAGCTTAGTTATTTATTAACTTTTAAAATAATTAAATATATTATAATTTAAAATTTGCTATTTATTTAATTACTTTATTCAGTATAAAGCTATGCTTAGCTTTATTTAAAATATTACTAGATAGATCTCTTTTTATAATAGCTATTATTTTAACCTCTAATCTGCTACTATAATTAAACAAAATCCCTATCTTTTTCAAAATTTTTCTATTGTTCAAATCTCAATTATTTAGATATTTCTTTTGTAGGTTTACAGCTCTTACTATCTCTTCGCTCTTCATCTTTCTCCTTTAAATCTCTGATTAAATACTTTGAAACAAATTAAATAAAAAAAGTTTGAATGACTTAGAATAGAATAATAGAATCTAAATAGGATAGCTATCTAAAGGTATAAAGAAAAATAAATCTAAGTATTTTTTACAAATTTAGATTTATTAAAAATCTAAAAATAATTCATTTCTTTGTTTGCTTTTTCCTAAGTAATAGATATTACCAACTCTAAAAAAGGATTCTACAAACTCCAGATATTCTACATTAATTTATATGATAATTATAGATTATTTTTTTAATAATTGGAAACTATAGAAAGAAAAAATCCAAAGAAACTTCTCATTGAACCATTTATTAGAACCAAAAAATTAGATTAGATAATGAGTTTTTATGTTTTGCTCATTGATCACATATTTTGTCTGTATAAATATTCCTTAGTATATAATCAAGTGATTATGTGAAATTAATGATAGATAAAAAGTTTGATAGATATAGCAAAGATTTAATAAGTAATTACCACGTAAATTTAAAAAAATAATCATCATTTTCAAGTTAATTAATTTGATGATTATTATTAGACTGTAAAAGGCATTTACAAAATAGATTATTATCACGAAAATTTAAGACTTAAGCAATTAAATAAGTGTCTTAATCTTTTAGCCATAACTGTTTGATAATAATAGCAGATAGAAGAATTATTATTGGAAGAGCTATTAAGAAAGCGATTTTAATTTTTCGTTTTGTGTTGTTAAATTTGTTCGTCACCAATTATAAAAAAGAGTTTTTATATGTTGCCTGTAATAATTACTAAGGTGTTATATTTTCCTATGTAGCTCTATTTAATTCAGGATTATCTTAATTTTCTTCTATTTCTGGTAGATTTAACTTGGAGTTTTGTTATAATTTTTGTGAGCTTTTACTATGAGATAATTGAATCAAAGGATTAAAATTTTTCTCTTTCAAAGATTCACTAGAACACTCAGAGTTAAGACATTCATCATTTTTTTGTTAGAGAGAGCTCTTTGATAAGGATAGTCTTCTGATTCTTAATTTGTTATCAGAAAGAGAAAGTTGAGGAGAGTTTTATATCATCAAATTCTGCTTCATATACCTTTCTTCATTATAAATTGTTTAGTTTTGCTTTGCATTTTAAAATAAGTCTTTGGAAACCTCAATTACATATTATTTATTTTACTTTTAGCCACTTTGTTCATTATCCTTCAATTCTTATGAATTTAAACAATATTCTATGTAATCTTCACTTTTGCTTCGCTACTTTTTAAACTTTTAGGCAAATGCTATAGGCATTGGTACATTTTAAAATATAAACTCTGACCATTGTTGCAAAATATCAATATCTTATTGCTAAATCATAAAGTATACTTACATTCTACAACCTAAATTCTTGGCTATTAGTGCATTCTCTTATTAACTAGAGGGCTTTTTCTTAAATCTTTTCTATAAAAAATAGTTTGCTTTGTTGCTATAATAGAGCCTTACTGCTTATTCAGATATTTATTAATACGTATATTCCAGGATCCTTTGCTTTATTTATAAATAACCATTGCTTGTAGTTTTAAAATCAATTTTAGTTTGAGGATCAAGACATCTCTAAGCTATCCTATGAATAAAGAACTTCAGCTGATTCTCTAAACTATTAAGTCCTTGATTTTATCTTTTCTGGGTGGTTTGATTCTTTTACCAAATTTTAAAAAATTTTTAGTTTATTGAATCACTCATTTATAAGTAAAAGTGAATATCTACTTAACTATATAATTTAAATAATTAAATCATAAATATAAGATATCCACTCTTATATGTTTATCAGACTTATCTTTACTCTAGCTACTAAGCACAACATTTCCAAGCTTAATAATAAGATAAGCAAGGTTTAAAGCTTATGATTATAGCAAAATAGCCTTTATACTTACAAATAGTAATAGCATGATATTTCTATTTCTAATAACTTTTTAAGCATAATTATCTCAATATTTCGCTTAAAAAGTACTCTTATTGCTTGCTATTAAGTAATATCATATCTTAGTTGTGTATCTTAAAAGAATTAAACCTTAGCATAAAATAATGAGTAAGTTAATGCAAAGCATAGTAACTAGCTTAAATCTTTACTATTCTTATTTTATATTCAAATAGTAATTATATTGGTTATTAAGTACCGAACAAAATTATATTATCTTCCTTAATTAATTAATCTTGCTCAGATTATTATTAATTTAAATATAAGCTAGTAATAAATTCCTTACAAACCAACTTAATATCCTATGTTTAGTTATATTCTTCTTTCTAATCTCTTTTCAACTCTAAGACTGAAATTTATTTTAAATAGTTAAAATCTATACAAGTTATTTTAGTAGTATAATGAGAAAAGAGTGAAGATAGTAATTAAAAGAGAGAGACTAGATAAGTTATTTATAGATAATAAATCAATATAAATTTACTAAAATTTCATTATTTCTAGTTATTCCTTAAAAATAGATCTTTCACTTCTGTTCTCAAATTTGAAATATATTAATATAACTTTTATGTTTATATACATGATACTCCAATATACTTTCCATTGTGCTATTTTATTAATGTGTTTATATTCTTAAATTTATTATTTCTTTTAGTTTCTCTTTCTTTTAATTATTAAATTTTAGATAAAAATGTGTATGCAATTAAATAAATCGCAACTCCTTTTTGAGGTTCTTAAAATTATATAGATTATACTAAACACTTGAGATATTATTGCTGTATTGAAATTACAACATCTTTGTTAGAAAGGGCCGATATTAAAAATTAGAATTAAGGCTATAGATATTTGTATAGCCTTAATATTTAATATTTAGAGATACAAAATGGATTCAAACTTAATTATCAAACAGTAAAAATTTACAATTAAAAAATGAGATATAAATAACTAGTTTATTATCTAATGTTTTTTATCATATATTTAAACTATTTTAGCTAATTATAAGTATCTTTAGATTGATTTAATTATTATATCTATGAGTATTTCATCATTGTTTTTTACCTATCTATAATAAAACTTCCTTTGTATTTAAGGAAAGTTTCTAATATCATTTGTTTATTTTCATATTTTTTAAATGATATAAATATTAGATTTTATCAATTTTTCTTTCTTAATTTTTCCAACTTTTTTAATTTGTCATATACATTTTAAATCTATAACTAGATATAATACTTATATGAAATTGAATAGAAACAAGGCTAATAGCTTAAACTTCTAATTTTAATATTTTAAATTTATTTTTTGATGCTATAAAAAGATTAACTTTCTTTGCCTCTTTCTATAGAAATTTTCTCAACTAATCTAGTTCTGGTAATTATTAGAGTTTTTATTTCGTATTTTTTCTAAATAGCTTTTTTGCTTATAACCTTGTAGATTAAATTACTAATTAAAGACAATTATAAGTAAATTACTAATGAATAGAGAAAAGTTAGATGTTATAGGTAGATTAAGTGAAATAAATGGAGATGTCAATGTTTAATTTAAAAATCATTGAAATTTTGCTACCTTTTGAATATAGCTAACGATTGGTCTTATGCTACTAGTATATGTCTCGTTGTTATTGCCAAACATACTCAGTTTTGCATAAACGTTCTAAAGTTCTTTCTTCTAAGGAAAATCTTGGTCTATATTCATGTTTAGTACCAACTCCCAAATCCAAGCAATTATTGTTTCTACTTCTAGCATCCTTTTTACTTGGGGATTTACAAGTAAATCGGAAAGAATAGACAAAAGTGAGAGCATAGTGCTTAGTTAAAATGGAGGAGGTTGCAGTTGAAATAGCTACTTATAATCCAGTAATAAGAGTACTTGCTGAATATAATTAAAGTTATGCTTTGTTATCTATATTGCTTCGTCAAATTTAAACGCCTACAGTAGTTCATTAACTTGCTACTATAAAGTTTTTCCATCGCATTTTTATGGGCTTTATTATTGAACTTAGACTTCTACCTTCTGATTTGTAGAAGCTTATAATTGATTAAATATTTATTGGTTAAGAGATTCAGCAATTGAAGTCAAACTCTTTGCTTGTTACTGTAACAAATCTTACACTTAAATCGCTCTTGCTTCTTCTTAGTCAACTCTATTTAAGAGTTACTTCATTCCTTCTTCAAAGCAGTTATTCACTTAGATAAACATATTTTAAGTAGCTATTTCTAAGGCTCCAAGCAGTTATGTTTTGAACATTTCTTTAATATTTTCTGAGAGTTGTTCCTTCATCTCTTTAATTTACCTTTACTGCTTAAATTATAGATCTTAATAAATTTAATCAAGAGACTCGAAGCTTACTTCTTCTTATGGCTACTTCTAGTTTCAATCTTACTCAGGCATATCAAATTGCTTTCATTACTTATGATAGTATTATCTTTCTGAATGCCAAGGTTACTAATATGAGTATTAGTATTAGTAAGGTCTTTTTTAATAATAATCTTCCTAAAAACCTTTACTTTCGCTTTTAAATTCTTCTTCCATTTTTATAGAAACAGAACGCTCATAAGCTAATTTCACTGGAAGAACGTTGAAAACAGCACCCTTTTCTTAGTTTATAGTTACAATATCTAATTCATAATCTCCGAAGAAAATCGTCTCAGATAAATGAGATTTAGGAAGTCTATTTCTGCATGCTAAAGCTAAAGGAGGAAATTCAAGCCTAAATTTCTTTATACTATCAAAGATAGTTTCTCTTTATATTTGTAAGTGTAAGCAAATAAGTTCTTGAGCGCTTGCAAGGATTATAAACTATCCAGTGCTATCAAGGCAGCTATATCTTTCTTGCGAGCTATCCAATTTTTTTGAAGTAATCAACCCTTTCTTGTAGTTTCAGGCTGAAACGCTTGAATTGCTCACTGTTATTAATATTTCATTTGTTTCTAAAAATGAATTAGTTAGTACTTTGAATTCTTCATTATGAGGCTTCCACTCGTTTAAAACTTTTCCATCGGGTAGTTCCAAAATTTTAAATAAGTGATTTTCGAATGTTATTCCCAAATAATCCTAGAAGAAAATTATATCTAGACACTTTTAATTTTAGGTGTATATCTTACATAATTTTGATTCAAGATTTTCATCCTATAAATTTCAAAATGTGATTTCTCTATCATTAAGACTGGCTACATAAGCCTCTTTCTTCTCGTGGAGAATTATTTTATTATATTTTTGATTGAAATTTAGTTTCACTCTTTACTTTAGCTCTAAGTTTCTATCTCTATCAATTATTTCAAGTATAGTTAGTCCGCTAGCATCGCATACTGCTAATTGTGGACTGATGGATCTTAAAGCAACACAAGTTACTTTGTTAAATTGAAAGTTTACTCTTTTTCATCTATCCTTTTCAACTGGACTAACTATTTACAAGAAACCTTAATCTGTAATAAAGGCAACATATCTCTTATCAGCTGAAAGAACGCTTGACCAAATGTTGCATTTAATTGGCGAAGATGCTCCAATTGGCACAGTATCTAATGTTTAAAGTTTCTTTACTTCTTATCCCAAAAACTCAGAAATGTGAGATTCTATAGAAGGCAAAGATGACACCAGTTGAGCTTATTACTTAGTTTCTAAAGACATTATTAACTTCTTTATAATCTCCTCGCCTTCTTTTTCTGCGTTGTCTTCCATTAATAACTTAACTGAAACTTTACATTTAAAGTTAAATTCACTAAAAAGTCTATTAATTTTAAAGCTAAAATATGAAAATACAAGCATTTCTTTCAAATAAACCAATATGAGTCTTATGTACTTATTAAAGTACTCTTAAGAGAATTAAAAGCACTAAAATAAAAATGAATTTAGCAGCTTAAAAATCTATTATTTAATGCTCTTTAAATCGCTTTAGGGAGGTTTATTTATAAATGCTGTAATTATTACAATTCTTAGCTTTATGAATTTTAATTATTCTATGACTGTAAAGTCTTTAAAATTATAGCTAAATCTTGATATAATTAAGTTGACTGTTCGAGAGAATTGAATATTAAAATCTGAAGGATTTAATTGTATTATTTAAGTAATCTGATACTGAAGCGTTTAAAAGTTAAATATATTGACTAGATAAATCTTATAATAGGTTTATATAGCAACTTCTCTTTTTCATCTATTCTAAAGTGGGATTCAATCTCTAGTATTTAATTATTTAATTCCTGGATAAAAAAGAAAATGATAAACATATTGATTATTTAATTGAAATGCAGTTTAGAATGTAAGATGCTAACTATTTCTGCTACATTAATAAATTCCTTTATATACAAATAATCACTATAAAGCACTCTTAAGAGTGATATCATCTTTTCTTTATTGCTTCAATCTATTAGATCATTCCTTAAGAAAAAATATTTGAACACATTTGTTGATGTAAAAGTTGCTTAAAAAATTATATATTAAATACTTATATCATAATATTCAAATTTACTAAGATAAATTCTATTTAAAACTAAAGATAAAGATTATTAATGTATACATGTATAAATATAATACAATGCTTAACTCAAAGTGATAAAGTTTTATGCAAGTTTGTTTAAAGTTAATAAAAGTACTTTAATTATGTCTTTATTTATATTCTTATAATAAACCCTTTTCACTTTATTATTATAAATTCATAGTTCTTTAGTTTAAACCTATTATCATTTTCTTTTGTTTTTTTAATGAAAATATTTTAAAGTCTAGCTTAAGATAAATTGCTTGTTTAAATAGCATAAGCTTAAATATAAGAGAAATGCTTTTAGAAAGTCCCTAGTATTTTAATATGTATCTTAATAATTAAAACTTGAAACAATTTTATCAAAAATTTTGGTTATAAAGGATGCCAAGCATTTTAGATTCTTCATTCTAAATCTTAATAAATGCCTACCTATTTCGTTTGAATAATAAATCATAGAAAAAATTAAATAAAAATGATTATCGATATAAATATACATTGAAATAGCTATACTTGCTTTTATAGATGTATTGTACTCTATTAAATTCTGATTTATACTTTAATAATTCTTTATGTATACTATTAAAGCTATAAAGATTTGTAAGTAACTACAAATGTACCTTTCATCTATAAATTAAAATTTTATAATTATTTAGTTACTATTAAAGTTATTAATCTTTAATACCTATTTGACTGTTTACTGCTAGTAAATTAATAGAAGTTTTTCTTAAATTTAGGTTTATTTATTATTTAAAAATGCTAATAGAATGTTTAAATCACTTATCTTTTTCTCAATCTAACTATTATAAACTTCTTTTATTTTCTAGGATAAATTTAAGGAATAAAGCAATCTTTTATTTATAAAGAGTTAAGTTAAATAAAATTTAAGGTAATTATGTCTAATTTTATTTTTAAAAAGACTTTGATTACAAAATTTGTTAGCTTTAAGCTAAATAATTTAGAGAAATTTGCTATATTAAAGCAGCTTAGATTTTAATCTTAGCATCTAATTATAAAAAAGAAATAAATCCTATAAGAGCTTATTTCATATATTAATTACTCTTTTTATTACTACAATGGAATCTTCATAAGTTGAGGTTGTTAAAGTATTGACTTAGTTATAATTCCATTTGCTATTACTTTCCTTAGGAAAATTATAAACTTAAATATGCAAATTCTTAAAGATAAAAAGTTAATAACTTTATCAATGCTTTAAGTTTAGTTTTGGAAAGAAAAGTCTTTTGATATCTTTTTATCCAATAGCATTGAAAAATATAAGCAGATTTAAAATGCTACCAGCTTAAACATAATAAAAAATACTAATTTTTTGAGTTTTAAATTAATAATAAACTAAAAGTGGGTTCAGTAATAAACTACCTCTTCACAAAGCAACAACCCTGTCTATCTATTTAAAAATTATGATATAATTATACCAAAAGAATGAAAATAGATAAATTTTATTTATTTAAAATATGCTATCAACAGGAATTTAAAATGAGTATTAAATAAATTCACTCTTTTTAAAATATATCAGTGTAAAAGCAAGTTATAAAATAACTAAATGCATTTATCAAATAAATTATTATTAATGCTCACTATTTAAATTATAGCCATTTAATAAAGTTTTCTTTAAGCATGAAAGATATCAAATAAAAAGTTTCTTACTAAAGGTTAGTGAAAATTTTAACTTAAACCTTTAAATACAATAATTAAAAAAATTAAGCAACTCCCAGACCTAGATAGATAATAGGCTATAAACACGCATACTTTAAAGCGCTATGAAAATCTTTAACTATATATTTATTTCTTAATAATTCTTTAACTTTTTATTAGAAAAATCTATAATTTAAGTTAATGAAATATCATAGATATAATTATATAATACCTAAGTGAATTTATTTTGAGTAAATTTAATTATAAAATTCCTATTTTATTAAGCTGAACTAAAATTTTCAGCACTGTAAATTATTTAATTCTATAAAATTATGAAAAAATAAAAATTTAATAGCTTTAACTTTGTCAATGGTTAAAATGATTTAAGAGGCATTTAATTTTATATCGTTAGAGAAAAGCAAAGCAATTTAATTATTCTATAAGGCTAAAAAAGTATAAGCAAAGTTAACTCTTAGGATATGTATAATAGCATAAACATTTCTAAGCTCTTAATTAATATTCCACCAGCATATATACTTAATGATTTTTAGCTATTCTTTAGATAAGTTCTTTATTATAAATTAATACATTTTTACTAAAACAAAAAGTAGGAAATCTTTCAGATTAAGATTGCTTCATAATAAAAGAATGCAAGAATCCAGAACAAACTTGAATAATAAGCTAGGTAGAAACAAGTTAATTTAGTTATTTCATTAAGCTGATCTAAGTATTTTACTATATTATAATACGTAAGTTAAGAAATGAAAATACTAAAGAAGATTTAAAAATAATTCCAAAGAGAATAAAAAAACAAAATACTATAAGAGAGATATAATATTATCAAATACCACCAATAACTTCATTTTTATTAGAATATCATAATATTGACTTATATACCATTTAAAAAAATAATCTAATTAATAAATAAAGATATTAAATGGAATGTATAAATAAATAGGTATATGACACTTTAATAATCTCAGGAGCTAATTTACTTATTTAGGTTTAAAGAAAACTTAAATTCTTTATTAAAACAATAAAACTTTTCTATAGAGCAAGAGTCTAATTAAGTAAATATAGCATTAGCTAAAATAAAGGAGATAAAGCTATATAATTATTTATTTAGAACTAAATTTCCTTTTTACAAGGAGATGGTACTAAGATATATAGAGAATCTATTATTTTTCTAAATATTAAATAAAATTGACTATCATTTAATACAAAATATCAGCTAAGACATAAATAAAGTTTTTGAAAGCAAAACAAAATTTTACGAAAATAAACTTTTATATGCTAAAACATTAAAATCATAAGAAGATCACAATAAAAGAGCAATACTTGAGTTTTTTAAATTGTATATGTTCAATTAAGTTAGAAATAAAATAGACCTATTGTTATATAAATAACCTGCTTCTCTTTTTATATATATAAGTATTTCATATTAAAGAAATAAGAACAATGGTACAATCTAAGAATTAAAAGAGGATTAGATTATTTATCACTTTCTGCGAAAATATAAAAAACTAATAAAGAACAACGAAGCTAAATTAGAGATAGGAATTTTGCTTAAAATAGCATCAAAAAGAATTTCACAACACTTTTAATTAATAATTAGACTATAAATAAATAGTAATATTAGCGATGTGCATAATAATTATTATACTTTAAGCAAAGAAGTATAGAAAGGTGTATTAATTCAAAAATTTCTATAGAAATTCATATAAAATAGGAGTTTAAGCCAAGCATTAAATAAATGACAGAACTGAAATTATTTTAATTTGCATTTCAGTATATAAAATAGAAAAACTGGATTGAAAAGTTATTAATTAAAAATTTCTTCTAAACATTTAGAGCATGGCTTATAGAGTCAAGTCAAAAATTAAACTCTAAATTTAATAACAAAAATTAGCAAAAAGGAAGAGCGCACAGTCTAAAATCAAGGAATTTACTATGAAAGAAATGAAAGATTCAGTTAAATTTAAAATCGATCATGTAGATCTAAAAATTTCCAGTTGGAAAGGCTATCAGCTTTTTATATTCCAATGTCTATTAGATTAATCATCTTAACTTTAGCATAAATAAAAACGAATATGTAAATTAAATTATCACTTAAAAAAAGAAAAATTGAAAAATTAGAAGAATGAACAAGTAGCAAAGGTTTTGAGCTTTGCCAAATACAAAGATTGGTAATTATTCCTAAGAAATATAAATGAAGGATTTATAGTTAAATAATGCTTTAAAATTGAACTTGAGAATCATGATAAATGAATAGCATATAATCTTCTAACTTAAATCTCAATAGCTTATTTTAATCATTACTATATAATTTATGCTTTTTAACTTAATTGAACAAACATTTTTTGAAGATAATTAAAGTAAATGGATTAACGACTATTCACCATCAGATCAATTCCAAGTAACGAAAGCCAAGAGTAAAACTCTTCGCTAAAACGTTAAAAATAGGAACTTTTTGAATAGATCAGTTAAGATCTCTTGCATAAAGATAAGAATGCTTATAAACCCTTCACGAATGTGTAAGAAGATCTTAATTAAGATAGAATTATATAAGTAAAAAATAATATTTAACTTAGTGACATATCATCCGAAACAGAATAATTGTAAAACTCTTTTCAGGAAATAAAGCAAAGCAATGAAACTAACAAGCGAGAGAATTAAAAAATTAAAATCAGTAGAAAGTACTCCGATCAATATAAGAAGTAAAAGAATAAAAAGCAAATTCTTGGAGCATTTTCTAGTAAACTATAAGCAAAAGTTAATTAACTAAAAAATTTTCAGTAAGAAAATTCGATAGATACTTAAGATGCTTCTTCTACAAGTTCTATGGATTAGTCAAGGTTAGAAAAAACATTTAGCTAAGATAAAATTAAAATGGAATAAACTCTTGAAAAGAAGGCAATAATATAAACCAATGATATATTATAAGAGAAATATAGAAAAATAAGGCAATTTATAATGCAAGAAGAACAATTAGAATAGAGTTTTTTAAAAACAGTTAGTCCATAATAGTAAGAAAAGCTTTAGAGTAGATTAAAAAAGGTTTAGGAAGAAAAATAAAAAGTATAGTAAGAAATTAAATAATTGCAAGAAAAGCAATTTAGTATTAATAGAGATTTAAATTAAGCTTAAGGTCCAAATAATTCATAATAAATGGAAGAAATCAAAATTAAGAAAAAACCTGAGTTTCAGCAAAAGAAACTAGAAAAAATACTTTATGATTTTTAATGGTTATTTTTAAGCATAGGAGTGGGAATAGTGAGTTTGTTTGTATATATCTATATAAAGCAAGCCTTCAATCTACTAAAATCAGTGATAAAGAATTGAAATGAAGTGTTAAAATGTGCGATTGATTTTTTGTTTTTAAGAATAAATATATTTGATAAAATTTAATTTAGAGTCTTAATCAAATTATTAATTAAATTAAAAAGCCTTGTAATAAATTTAAGAACTAAAGCATTTAATGTGATCTACTCTTTGATCTTAATCTCTTTTAAATGTTAAAGGATAAAATTAATTGCTTTATTAAGTTTATTTTATATTAGTATATAGGCTTAGTTAGAAAAGCTAATTTCTAGGTATTAAGAGCTCTATCTAAAAGATTTAAATTCAAGTTTTTCATTTAAAATGCTAAAGTTCATTGATTTAGTTTTAAAGGAGAGAAATAGTTTGCCTTTAAAAATAATAATTATATTTTTATTGTTTTACCAATTGCTTCTGAATAGTTGAAATACTTAGAAAAAACTAAATCATTTAAGTTAACTGGAAAATACACAAAATTTTTGGATTAAAAAAATAAGAAAAATAATACAAAATAAAAGGGAATAAAATGAATAGAGAACTCCTCCTTCTGCTAAAGAATAGTTAGCGCTTTAAAATAACATCTTAAAAAATATTTTTTATAAAATTAGAAGAAGAAAAAATGTATTGAAGCTTAAACATCAAACTTAAAGAAAAAAATAAGATCTAGACTTTAATAAACTTTATTCAATCTAATTCTACTCTCTAAAAATGTAAAAATTAAAAAAGCTTAAAAAAATAACTAAAAAATAAAAATTCATAATCTGGAAAGCCTCTATAAAAATCAACTTATTTTAAACAAATCATCTTAAAGGAAATTCTAACGAAAGATAAGGAGAAAGTAAATAGATAAAGGAACTGAATGATAATAATATCAACTTGAAAATTAAAGTATTGAAAGCATTAAATTTAAATATTTTATAATGAAAATTATCTTATAATTAATCTAATAAAAATCTAAATTCATAAAAAAAAGTTATCTAAAATAGATAAAATGCTTGATAAATGATGTTGAGAGCTTTTACAATTATAGGCTTTACTTCTTACAAATACTAGAGTATTGTGGAGAATATATAAAGCTTTTATCATTTTTTAAATATAAGATTGTTTAATATTTAACATTAGTAAGTTATCTTTGTCAGATATTCTATAAATTAAATTTATATCCTCTGAGTGAAAATTATAGAGATAAAAATTATTAAAAACAAATTAATAAAAGAAAAATCAAAGATTAAGCAAGCTAAAAATAACCAGAAAATTAAACTATTTTATCTCTTGCTACTTTAAAACCTGTCGTTAAAATAAAGTAATGGAAAATACATCCTAACTATTGAGTGATTTTTTATTTAAAATAAAAAATTAAATGAATATCATCCAGAACAATTACTTAATTCTTTCTGTTAAAAATAAAATAAATGATGATAAAAGGATTAAGTTATATGGCTTTACTTATAAAGGAAGGAGATAAGAGTAATTAAAGAAAAGAATAAAGATGGTTATAGATAATAATTTAATTATATTGTAATTTTAGTAGTTTATTTTACGTTTTATCAACTTCTATTTAATTAAAATATTTAATCACTTAATTATCTTTCAAATAATAAAAATGCAAAACTAAGGCTATAATCAGTCTAGTTTTTATTCCAATTATTAGAAAGGATAATCATCTGAAATAATCTAACAAACTAAAAGAAATAGCTTCGATAGGTTACTGTAAAACGCCCTTCTCTTCAACCTCAATGATAAAGCTTGGGTGTATGATATGTATTTTTCAGTTAATCTACAAGACTCTTTTCTTAACGGTGTTGGAGTTGCGTATTTATAACATCTTATCAGACCTTCTACTCCTCTAAGCGAAGGCTAAAGATTTTTAAGCTTGGTAGAGAATTAAAAGTGTGGCTTTAACATGATGATGCAATCTGCACCTCAAATTTATTAAACTTTTTAGTAGAATATTAAATATTTGCTATAGCTAAGAAATTAGCTAATATAAAGTGAAAGCCTAATTGACCAAATGCTTATCAGCAATATTATTTCTCTAGCTCTCAAGTATTTATTAGCTTATTATTTAGAAACAAATGAAAAATGAAGCTTTCAAAATATTAATCAAATACTTCAACTTAATCAAATAGACAAGTCAGCACTTAATTACATCATAAAAGGATTGTCTTATTATTTAGAAATATAGATAGTTATAGAGAATGAAATAACAAGTGATGTGAGTATATATGATTACTAGGAAAGCTAGAATGCTCTTCCTTTAATTAGTTTACTTGATTTATAAAGCTAAAATCATTACTGCATTTTATATACTAAAGAGTAAACTAGATTAGATGGACTTAATTCTCAAGGATAAATCCTTTAAACTCCTTAATATCCTCCTCAAATAAAAAACGCTCTTATAAAACCTTAAGATTAATGGCCAAAGTTCGTAGGATTTCCCATTTACTCTAAAAAATAAGAAAAGTTTCCAGAACTAATAAGAAACTAGAACTAATTAATAGAATTACTAGCTTAGAGAATAAATTAGCTGTATGAATCGATGAAAGGATTTGCTGTTAAATTGAGTTAATACTAAAGTAAGAAAATAAATATCTAAATCATTAGCAACAATTAGAGTCAATATTTTAATAATAACGAATCTACTTTTATCTAATAATTACTCAAACTAACAGATTAAAATTAAGCTTTAATAAAGGATATTCATATGTCTCAGTCTTAGAAGCTAATCCAAGACTAGTCTAAACTCTTGAATTTGTGATAATCGTAATAAAATATCAATTCCTATAACACTTCATTTTATTATGAAATTACTGATATCATAGGAGAAGGAACACAATATGATGCTTAGAACTGTTTAGCTTGTAATAAGAAATCAACATCAAAGATACCGCTTGAATGTAAGCATTTGTTTCACAAACCTTGCCTTACTTAATCCATTATGCTTTAAACCAATAATTAAATAGTAGGGTAACCTGTTTTTTGTCCCAAATGTATGGAAGAAAAAAAATTATAATAATTGAGCGAAGAAATAATACTAAACACAGTAGGTCAAAAGAAGTTCTTTGATGCTAAAGATAGATAATAGGAAATTGCTAGAAAAAGAATAGATGAAATACCTATAGAGCAAGAGTTTTAGTGTACAACTTGTACCTAAACGAAATAATTATCAGAAAAATCAAGTATGAGATGTCATAACTGCTGTTTTGAATGCCTGAGTAAAGTAATAAATCCTTAAATTTGTAAGTTTTTATTTTAGTTTAGTGTATTTAATGTTAGAAACCTTTAGACGAAGAAACTTTGAGGATTTATAAGAAGTTATATATTTGCTGCTAATTTTCAAATTGTAAGTAAATGAACAGCTAAGAATATGAATAAATAGTATAATTAACAAAATGTGGACATAAGTTTCATCCATCATGCATATCATCACTACTACAAAGCAGAATTTAAAGTAATAACTATTAGTGCTTGCGTATTGGCTGTAACAATTAGATATAATAGCAAGATATTTAACTAATCAAGCAATATTAAATGAGATGCAAGTGTTGTAACAAAACATAATTTGAAGGAGCTTAAATAATAAAACTAGTATGTTGCTAAGATTAAATATGTAAAGATTGCTTATTATAGCATTTTGCATCACTCAATGATACTTTATGTAAGTTCTGTTATCATTAATTTGATCCTAACTATGTAACTTAAATCACAGGAATGAATATCTAGCAAAATAAATTAAACCAACCTAATATTTAAGTTTAATAAATAGGAAATTAAAATATATTAAATCAGTTTCCTATGAATGCTTAAAATAATAACGCTTCATTACAATAGTAAATATAAAATTAAAAAGAAAGACAAAAGCCAAAGTTTGCATGTCCTATTTGTGGATTAGAATTGGATATTGAAGAAAATTGCTGCACTTTAAATTGCTTGCATTAAATATGTCATTAATGTTTAAAAATGTGGCTGCTGTAATTAGTTGAATAAAGTAAATACAGAATTGAAGATTTAGTTTGTCCTGTTTGCTCTCATCCAATTGAATAAGATCCTTAGAATCCTTAAAGAACTAATTTCACTATTATTGAAGCACACTTAAATTAAGAACAAGTTAATAAAATATAGAAATGAAGATTGGGTAATGTAAAAGGAATGATTCAATGCCCAAATCCTCAAGGATGCTTAAGTAAAATGATGGCTTAAGACTTTAAAAACGCTAAATGCCCGTTGTGTAGTTATGATTTTTGCTGTACTTGCTTCAAAAAATCTCATTAAGGAATATGCAATTTATAAGAGGCTTTATTAGAAATACACAACAATGGTATGGATATAAGAAAATGTCCAGGATGCGAAAACTGGATGACTAAAGATTAAAATTGTATGCATGTTACTTGCTTTAATTGCCATAAAGAATGGTAGTTTTGTTGCTCTGTTCTTAGATAACCAACCATGATACATTCTAATTTTTACCATAGAACTGATTGCGATTTCTATAGTGCAAATAATGCAGGATTAAAGCTTGAATAAAATTGCCAAGCTTGCTAGCAAAAAGGGGCCTTATGTGATCCACCTTAAGGTTCTAAATTCGATTGGAGATTTGATAAGAGTGAAATGAATATAATAAAGAAAGTTTGCCCTGTCTGTAAATATAATAGAAAATAAGATTAATTTCATAAAACTAGCTGTAAGTGTAATCTTGAAAAATGTGAGGAATGTTTTTTAAATACAATTATAGATTATAGTAAGTTATTATACAGAATGCATTGTTTGCAATAGTTAGGCATATAAAGATATTATTCTAAGAAATAAAATGTATGCTATTAAAAATCCAAATGAAATTTAGCAGCTATGTGCTTAGTGTAGAACACCTAAACATTAAGTTTTATGTTATAAACTAGGTTGTTGCAATTAATGATATTGTTAAGACTGCCTCCATTAACTTGTAGACGGCAATTTCTAATTGCAAAAGTTTTCTGAGCAAGAAAATAAATGTTTTGGGTGCTAAAATCCTCTAGAAATGAAGATTTTAAATAAAGTAACCTCAGGCTAACTAATAGATCAAATGAATCAATATAGAGGAAATATTTGATAAACATTAAAGAACTTAAAGCTTAATAAAATTTCTTAAAGTATTAAAGTAAATAAATATATATAAATCTATCTTATTCATTTAATAAATATAAAATTAATTTATATTTGATAATATCAATTTATAAGCTTTTGCTTAGGAATTCTCAAATACAAAATAGTTTAAATAAGATTAATTATAATTGAAAGCCTTTATTATTAAGATTTAGTTTATCTATTTTTGCTATTATAGAATTATAATGATGAGGAGATAGCAGTATCTTTAAAAGACTGAATAATTATCATAGATATGCTTTTATTCAAATTGTATTTTTAAATTTTCTTTTTTTCTAAATTAAATTAAAAGCTCCTACACAAGCTAAATAACTTGATTCTTAATTAAAAGTTTAATAATTTTTCTTTAATTATTTTCTCAAAGTTGGTTACAATTACTAAAACAATTTTAGTAAGAAGCATTTTAAATAAAATTCATAACAAACCTTCCATATAAATAACTTACTATTTTCAATAAGCCTTTATTTCTAAAATAGATATCTGGAGTTGCTATAAATCTCTCTAATATATTTAAATTAACTAGTGATAAACTTTATAATTACAATCATTTAGAAAATTATATTAATTGAATCTCAGTATGATCATTTCATACTAGTGCTCTTTAATATTTTTAAAGCTTTAATATTGGTATATTAGGTAAAAAGCATAATGTAATGCTTAAATTGTAGCAATTTTATGGTTTAACTTATAGGAATAGAATTGATATTATAGATATAAGCCCTTTCATTTATACCGATCTCCATGTAATTTAAAGCATTTCCTTTTATTATTTTGCTTAGTATAGTTATGCTCTTTAGTTATTATGTCTTAATTAACATCTTTTATATAGCTAGTTAATGAACATTATGAAAGACTTTAATTGAGAATATAATACACTAAAAGAGTTTTTAAGCTATTTTAATCTTTAAAGTTTAAGCTTTCTCTGTTCTTAGGGTTAAATGAGAGCATTTACAATAAAGTTTTATATTAAAGTCTAACAAAATTTAAAGAAGAGCTTATTTACTTTTAGCTTCAGAAAAAAGGTAGGAACTTTTAGAAAATACTAGTTGAATCAACTTAATTTAGATTCTTCAGTCTTCATCAAAGTAGAAGATAGTTTATAGTAATTTAAATGATTTCCTAAGTTACTCTCTACAATAAAGAATTTATTAATTGTACCTAACTAGTTACTTTATATATCTATATCTATTGACCAAGTAATTTAACCCTTAGAATTAAACATTTAGAATGTTGAAGATTATTAATTTTAATAGGCTAATTTATTATGTAATACATATACATAATTTGTTATTAGCAAATCATTTAAAACTTAGACACTTTTAGCTTCTGTAAATTGTGATTATCTAGCAATTTAATTGAAGAAGCAAGGCTCAGCGCTTAATAAATTAATAAAATTTCCTAAAATTAGATATTATAAATAGAGACGAAGGATTCATATTATGATAAAGCTAATCATGCTTCTCTCTTACCTACTAAATTTTATTTTCTTTGTTTGCTTTAAGAGCATAAGCTCTATAATAAGAAAGTAGTTTTGAGCAAAATTATTTCTGTAATGTTCAAAAGAGATTTAGCAATAAAGGAAATTGCTTTGATATGCTTTTAAAATAATTAGAGCTTGAAATTAAAATAATTTGATATAAAGCTTTAGTTTTGTTTATGGTGTCTCCTTCATCTGACGTAAAGAATAAAACCCACTCTTAAGCTTTGAAAAATGTTTCTAAGAATAATAATTATTTAACTAGGTTTTATAAGTTACTTTCAATAAATTATAGAAATGAATGAGTCTAAAATACAAAGGATCTTTACTACAAATCTCTTAATTAAAAAGAATTAAGTGATTTAAATATTTAGCTAGGCTTTGACATAAAAGAAACTTAATTAAACATTTCTATAAAAGTGCATAGGGATCATAAACAGCAAAATAAATAACTATTCTAAGAATATCAAAGTTAATATAGCATTAAATACTTTTATCATAAGAACTTTAATAATAAAACTTATTTATTAGTAAATAGTAATAGCTATGATTATTATTAAACCTTCCTTAAGTTTGAATTATTTTAAGTTCTTTGCTAATATTTTTTTATTTATTATATAATGGAGATTAAATTTTAACAATATAAGAGTTATTAATATATTAGACAGCTAAGTTAAAATATATTCTCTTAAAATATCAAATCTGTATAATGCTTTACATCTAATTTTTAATAAGCTACTTTAATATAATTAAATAGCTAAAATACTTACAGTTATAATAAATTATTACGATTTAATGCTTTAGCTTTTATTTCTTTAAGCTTATATTAAAGTATCTTATCTTTTAAACTACTTTAATGGATTATCTATTTATTGAAGGATTCCTTAATAAAAGTAGTTAATAGCATCTTAGTAAGATTCTTTAAAATACTCTAAAATAGCTTCGCAATTCTTTATAATGTGGATATTAATCTTAGAATATTTTTAAAGCTTAGGAGTGCTACTATAGATATAAGAGCCAGATTATCGTCAAAGACATCCTGCTGTATCTAAAATATTTTAAAAATATAAGATATTTTAGACATCTAATAGTGTATTAAGACACTTTCTTAATTAAAATTAGAACTAAATAGTAAATTAAAATAAAAGAGCAACTTCAACTCAGCAATACTTTATGATGCTATTTTAAAAGGATATCTAAGCAACTATTAGTAATTAAGATAATTTTTAGAAAATTCATTCTAAAAAATAAAAATAGCCAGCAAATTAATATTAGGAAAAGCTTTAGGTTAAATTATTTAATTATAAGAAGAGCCCGCTAAAATAAGATAAAAGAGACTTTATTTTTCAAAGATTGGACAATTAATAAATTAAAGAACTTAACTCAAAAATTAAAAATAATTGGTACTGAAACTAATATTCTATACCATAAAATAAATAAAATTAACGAATAGCACAATTAAGACTTATAAATTATCTAATTTACTGATAAAGCAGAAAAAGAAAGAACCAAACTTATCTACATAAGGCTTATAAGCAAAATAAGAAAATTAAAATAAACATTAAAACTTAAAGATACATTACTACTATAATCTAATTATATCATAAATTATGAGAATAACTGTATACATTTACTACAATAGCACTTAAGAAATTAGTAGCTAAACAAATTTATTGAAGAAGCTTATGATTAAGAGCTTAGACAAACTAAATAGTTATAATAAATCATACTTAAACTTAAGATTCTTTCTTTTATGCATACGAACATTTAAAATAATTATTTTATATTAAGCTAATAATTATTTTCTAAATAAGAGACACTTGGAAACTATTCTTAGAAGCTACTGAATAAAAAGCAAAAAATAAATTTAATTAAGTATGATTTGGAATTAAATATATAACTTAAATCTTAAAGATAATAAATAAATATGATTATAGAGCGAGTAGCACCTCGTTGGCGCGCAGCTCTTTCAGTATTAATATTTAATTTTAAAAAATGTTCTCAAAAACTTGATTTCATTCTTTTCGTCCATAAAGTCACTTCAGCTTCTCCAAATGGGAAATCTTCTTATTAGAAATTAATCTTGAATCTTGAGTCAAATGCTTCAGTCTTCTTAAATAAGGTCCAAATAAGAATTAGTTATAAGTTATTATCTAGAAGGCCGTCAATCAACCTTTCATACTGCTAGAGAGAACTATCGGGACAAGTTAGGCATGTCTCAACGAAGCTTATCTACCCTTCCTCGTGGTAGCATCTAATGCGAGATTATCCGCAATGCAGTATACACTGCACCAGATTCCTACTTGTTCTCCTGACGCAGCCGACATCCATTTTGTATTATATATAATAAACATCTGATAGTTATAAGCAAGATAAAGTTAATTTATAACTTGGATGTAATAATGAGAGATGTAGAAATTAGATTAGTGTAATAATCTGTAAATGAAGCTTTAACTAAAATAATTTCAATATTAAACCAAAAAAAGTTAGAATAAAAGTAAATCACACATATATAAAGCTCTTATGAATAATAGTTTTTGGAGCTATAAGCAAGAATTTAAAATTTATCTACTTAAAAATTTCATGAAATATTTCCAATTTATCTTAAGCTTACTTAAACTGTTTCTTTTCAATAAGCCCAAGAAATTTAAACTTAATCTTAATATTTGAAATTCTATAAATGAAATTAAGTTAAATGGCAAATCTTACTTATCAAATTTAACTTACTAAAAGTTCTTTAATTATTTAATAATAATAACAATATATTAATGTGACGTCGCCTTTATTTGGTTTGTCGTGTATTTGTTTATAAAAGTCTCAAGAATCATTGCAAAATTTATTGAAATCGTCCATTTCTTCTCCAGGCTTGTATTCTTTTATAAAATACCTAAGGCTGCCAAGCTGGCCTTTCTTTTCAGCTAATATCTTGTTCCAATCCCAGGCCCTTTCAAACATTTTTTCGCACTTCTTTTTTGAGTATCTACTATTTGCTAGAATAACTAGTCTCCTCCAATCATTTTTTTTCTATATAGATCACCTTTAGATAAAAAAATCTTGGTTAGGCTTTACCAAGATTTTTTATTTCAACTTAAAGTTTTTTATATCTCAAACAGTTTTATTTTGTATGCCCTAGTTTTCTTCAGAATCGACACATAATTGGCCTTCTTTAATTACATAATTAATTATTTAATTTTTCATGTTTAATTAATATTAAAATTTGGTTGCTCAATCTCCATTGGATTAAGCATGGTCTTACTCGTAGCTCGTTCGAAATTTATTTATTTAAAATTTCGAATGTCTAATATTTTTCTTATACCTTTTAATTTCTTGATTAAATAGATGTGTCGAAGCATTAAGCTTATTCTGTATTTAGTATTTGATTATCATTTTAAATTTAATTAATTTTAAAGTTTAGTTTGCTTATTTGCAGTTTTTTATTATTGCATTGCTTCATATAGTTTTCATTTTCTGATCATAGCGATAAATCTCAATCAAGGCATTTTATTTTTAGTTAGAAGATTGAATTTAGATTAATTTTTTCTTAGGTACCTCTTTATTTTATAAAATATCAGCTATTGATTTTGATCTTTATTTCAAATAATGTAAAATAATAGGAAAATCTTAGAAAAATATAGTAAATAAATCAAAAATTAAATCAGTAATTAGTTGATAGGCTACGAAGCTTTTACTAGTAAAAAGGCAAAGCTACAAATTTAAAATTAGTCTATGATATCTTCTTAAAATTATAACTCTCTCAAAAGGAGACTTAAAGACGAAACAGTAATTTACTTCCAGCTAAACGACCAATGAAGAAGATAATTTATACATATTTAAATAGATGAAAAAGGAGTTAAATATAAATGCACATATTAGGAAAAGCTTATTGACGAAATATAAATCCCTAAAAAATTCATTTATCAATTAATTAAAATATAATAGTTTCAATATTTAAGAACATTGGAACTTAATTGCAATAGATATAGCTTAGGCTATAAATATTACAAATATGTTGAAAAATAAAAGTTTGTAAAGTTCAATCAAGTCTTTTCTTGTTCTTTCTCTATCATATATTATTTTGTCTTGATGATCTATTCATATTTTTCTTCAAGAAACTCTTCTAGTTCTTATCTTGTAGCTTAAACATTTCAAGAAGCTTTTTTAGTAATTTGGAATTAAAATTTTTGATAAATTTGTTTATTTTAGGAATTTGATTCTTTGAGAAAAGCTTGCTTATATAGTTTTAACCATAAAGAATTAATTTCTTCTTGTTTTTTTCTTTAAAAGCTTTATGACTTTCAAATTCCACAAAAATATGATCAATTTCATATAAGTCTTATCTAGATAAGCAAATAATACTATATTTAACGTTAATATGGCGATTAATGACTTCTTATTGAAAATTATAAAATGTTCTCATTTTATAGATAGAAATAGTCTTTCTAATGTGGTGTTTATTGTACTTTGTATAAGTAATTTCAGGAAGCAAACTCAATTATTTTCTATTTAATCTATATTTTTTTGCAGTTAGCATAAGTGTATTCCTTGAGAGATATTCCATTAAGAATTTATGTTTTATTTTTTATTCCATGAGTTTATAAAAATCCATATTATTCTAAATATGTGAAATGTCAAAATTGTTCAAATCGATACACTTCTTTATATGTTTCTAGTATAGTAAATTGAATTAAGTGCGTTTTTCTAATAAAAAGCAATGTTTGAGTTAGAATTTTCTTTGCTGTATAATATTAATTTTTAGTAAAAGGGCATTAACTTTTGAGTTGTCATATATGTAAAAGAAAACCAGTTTAAATCAATAAAACATGACTCATTGAAATTGGATTCTTAAGATCTAGATGTCTATCTTGAGATAAGTCTTAGCAATTTTGTTATCTTGTTTTATATTTCTTTAATTCCTAAAATAGTAGCTTCAGAGTAATAGCACTCCATATTTAGCTTAAGGCAAAATAAAAGTTATACAAATAGTTTTGAAGCTGAGGGGATACTACTCCATACTTAGAAAGTATTGCAGTAGCTTTTTAAATAGCTATTCTGTACTTGGTAGCTACTGCTGCACATTATAACTTGTAATTTTATTCGTTTCCCAACTAATATCCCAAATAGGTAACTTCATCTTTTTAAGCAATTGACATTCCATTGAACTTGAGAGTAATAGAAGATTAGCCTTCTTTTCATTGATTTTTTCAAGAATTCTATTACTTCACATTTGGTTACATTAATAGTAAGTTTTATCAATCAAAAATTGTATATATAGTTTGTATTAATTTTTAGGGATTTTTCTAGTAAGATGATAATTGAATTAAGCCATCCGCAAAGGTTCACACAACAAAAGTTTTAGATAATATTTAAAATCTTAATTTCTTCTGATCATCTTCTAGATCTCTTATAACAATATCATAGTATAAAATTGCAAGTAAAGGTTCATGGCTACTTCCTTACAATACTCCATTGCTTTATTTAATTGTTCTTGAAAGATATCCATCAATTATAAACATACATCAACATTATCATAAAAATATCTAGAGTCAATATTATATTCAAAGATAACCTAAGTCTTTTAAGATGATCAAAAAGTAATTTCCTAGATATGCTATCAAACATTTTTTCTATGTCTATTAAAGTAGCAATTAATTACTTTTTATGAGACCATCTACGATACGAGTCTATAATTTATCAAAAAGCCCAGATTTTCTAAATAGTGGAGCGTTTATGAATAAATCCAAATTAGGCTGGATGTAAAATGTTTCTTTCATAAATATAATTATAAAGCCGCTATGTTAGTGCTTTATCCTAAATTTTAAGTAGACAGTTCTATTAAGCGATAGGTCGTCAACTACACCAATTACTTTTGCTTCCCTTTTTGAGAATCTGAAAATTTTTTTTCATTGTATTAGATATTTTAAATGTTCTAAGCATTTTATTAACCAAACTTGTAACAATTTGAAGCAATTCTTACCTCCATATTTAATAAGTTCAGCAGTCCATCATTACCTGTGGCTCCATTATTTACAAGTTAAGATATAATATTTTTAATTTCCAATCAAATAAAAAGAGGCATATTTGATAAATGACTTAATTCCTAATTCAAGATAAAGGTTTATTTCTAAATATTCCATATATTTTTTTGTTTGAGGAGTCAAAATCTATCTTACTTGGTTTTGAATGCTTATCAAAAACGTTAATTTCCCAATTTTCAATAAATTGCTGTTGTTAGCTAAAGTTAAAATTAATCTAACTACTAATTTTTAGGTTTATTAAGTTTTTAGCTTGCTTAAACATTAATTAAGCATTTTTGTTAAGATCTTTATGTTTTTCCTTAGCTTTTTATAAAATTCACTTGTTTAAATAAAAATAAAGTTACCTTTAAATGGTGTCTATTTTCGCTGGACAAGAAGATAGAAAATAATAGTTCAGTTAGCTAATAATAAAGTTTCAGGTAATAAAATATTGAAAGCTGAGCTTATTAAATACAGAGGATAAGAATTGCATAAATTTATCGCTAGTTATACTAATAATATGCTCAGGTTACATATAATTCCAGATTAAATTTAAAATGCTAATTTTCTACCTAATTTTAAGAGAAAAAAGTAAATGCTCTTTATCTAACTAACCTCCAATAACTTTATAAATTGTCTCTTGAATATATATGATAAAGCTTTATCTTAGAATATATAAATACTTAAATGAGAGCAATATTATTCATTAAGCTCAAATTGAAATTATACGTAAAACTTCAACTACTTAGTAAATTTTGAATAATGTGACAATTTATTGATCTAAACCGAAAATATTCTAGCAAGTAATGGCTAATAGTTATTTGGCTGATATAGAAAAATGCTTGATAGAGTTTGCAAAAAATTACTTTTTTTATCATCTTGAAACTCAAATTTTCTCTAGGATTAATTTTGACTCTAGAATTTTTCTATAGTAATATAAATACAAAGCTTGTTATTAATGGGTATCTTAAGAGGACAATTTAATTTAATAATAATAAAAAAATTAATTATAGTGATGCCACATAAGATAGATACATCACTGATAAATGTTTAATATTATTTAAAATAATTTCCCTAACAGAAATTTTCATAATCTTCACCAGTTTTGCATTACATTATAGCATATCTAGCGGATCTCTTTTCGTTTGTTATGATTTTAGGTATTGAGTTGAAAATTATGATTATTGTAAAATATTTAAAAAATGTCCGGCTTCAGAAAAACTTTCTTCCCTGCTCCGAAAAAGCAACAATTCGGAATACAGCAAAGCTAAGAGGAGCAGAAATAGTTACTAAAAGAAACCCATACGGAAACACCTACATTGGAGGAGAAACCTCGAAAACAGCTGAAGTTTACCTTATCCCAGGAGGTTTTCGTGTTTAACCCTTCAGGCTTGATGAGCATGGAGAAGCTCGTCAAAGTAGTCTTAAACCTCCAAGAAGAGGTTAAGAAGCTCCGTAAGGAGAACAAGAGACTAGCTGAGCAGATTTAGCACGGGTTGCAAGACTCAGGATGGTAAATAAAAAAAGAGAACTAGACCCCTTTGCAAATAATAAAGAAAATAATTTAGCCAGACCAACTCCCAGGTTAAGA
Source organism: Loxodes magnus (assembly GCA_946699065.1). Classification (NCBI taxonomy): domain Eukaryota; phylum Ciliophora; class Karyorelictea; order Loxodida; family Loxodidae; genus Loxodes; species Loxodes magnus. The sequence continues at coordinate 580,346 of CAMPDV010000092.1, forward strand.
AAACTCAAGAGTAAGATTATCAGATTGAAAACACTATACTGAGCTAGAAGAACTCCTAAAGTCACCAAATTTACCAGACTAAAGGATAATTATTGACATAATGAAATAGAAAAACCCTTTAACAATGAAGAAAAAATAAAAAACACAGATAAATAAATAAATTTGATTATAGAGCGCGTAGCACTCTCGTTGGTGCGCAGCTCTTTAAAAATGTTTCATACTGACAAGAATGTTTGTTACTGATAAAATTATCAGACACTGATAAACCTTGTTCAATACTGGTATAATTATTCAGTACTGATAAAAATGTTCAATACTGATATAATTTTAGAATACTCGTAATCTTTAATACTTGTTGGAGGTTCAAGGACATGGCAGGGCTGCGTCTCTTTGCTTAACCTAACCAGAGGACAACATGTGTCAATTATGGGTACTTAAATTCCCCACCTCTGATGAAGCTCGCAAAATTAATTTCCTTTTATTTCCAGAATTACAAACTAAAATAAGACAGTGTCGAAGGTTGAATTAGCAGATGTCTCGAGGCCAAGCCAAAGCAGAGGACGACATGTGTCAATTATGGGTACTTAGCTCCCTAACCTCTGATGAAGATGTCCCTTGTTGTTCACCTTCGAACAAATATTTTTGTAATAATATATAGATATTAAATAAATTTGCTACTACTGCAGGAGTCAATGACATTTATGGAAGAATTGCTACGAATTCAAAAAAGTAAAAGAACAGTCTTGGAGAAAACAAATGTAATAGCAAATAAGAAAAAGGAAGAATTAGATATGATGTAGGTAAAATGGAATAGTTTACAATCTGAAAAAGAATCTAGAACTAAAAGAACTTTTAGATACAACAAGAGTAAACTATGATAAGAGAAGGAGGGCTCGATGGGCAGATACACGAGTATTAGAACTCGTTAAAAACTATGCCTCTCAAATTTTTAAAATTTTGCTTAAGTAGTAATCTGACAGATAATGCAAGAATTTTATTCAAGCAATTCAATTATTATAAAATATTTATTAGTGCCTATATAATTAGAATTCTTATAATTTCGTAATCAAATCATTTTTATTTAGTATTTAAAATCGTAAAATGTTACCATTAGGAGTATCCTACAGCTTATTTATTATCCTTTAGAGTTTCTAATTTACAGTCTTTCGTTTATTTTGAAAATCCCAGCAGAATTTTATGAAATGTCCAAGTTTTTTGCAACCCAGCATTTAGTTTTTTTTTTCTTATTATCTATACTGGCTGTAATTCTTCATACCTATTATAAAGTTCTGTAAGTGACATTTTCACTGAGGATTTTTCATTTTTTACTATAATTCTTTAATCTCTGACTGACGCAAAAAAATGCATGCATTTATATCTGTAAATTCCATAAAATATGAAATATAATCTATTTGATGCTTTGAAATATTGTCAATTCCATTTTTAGAGAGTCTCTAATTTCGGACATTATTTGAAATTGTGTCAATATTTGAGCAGTAATAGTATAGTATTGTACTTCTTATAACCTGCTAGGGAGTAGATATTTGAGAACTTCTTACTCTTTTTTATTCAATGTCAATTGGAATGTTCCGATATTCTTCTGTTTACACGTTTATTTTTATTCATTTATCTTTTTCTGTTAGATTTTCAAGTTCTTAAATTTTTTCGTTCATTTATTATTTTTTACCGTAAGCTTTTAATTTTATCTAAAGAGCTTAGTAGTTATTCTTTCATATTTTATAGACTTATATCTTGCTCTTAATTAGCTTTCTATATTTTATCAGGCTTATTTTAAAAAAATTTCACAGGGTTATTTCTTTCCTTTTTATCAATCTTAGTCTCTTATTTCTGCGTCACATAGACATTTGCTCTCACATAAATTAATTAGCTTATTTCTTAATAGTTAAAATTCAATAATTCTTCTATAAGTATTTTCCCCAAATTTGGAAACAATTAATAAAAAAATTTTAACTAAGAAGTATTTTGTAATGAATTGATTAAATAGTTTTCTATACAAATATAAATAACCTACTTATTTGCAATAAACTCTTATTTAAAACAATTATTGAAAATAGTTATAAAAAGCATTTATATATTTAGCTTAATTAGTGATAGTCTTTATAGTTCCCTTATATTATAAAGAGTTCAATCCTTTAAATTTATTTTCTTTATAATTATAATAATATAATCAATGCTTCTTTTATACAAGCGTATAATCATTTCAAATCTAGAAAAATTAAAGAATATTTCTAATTTTTCTTGTGCTTTAGAATTTTTGGTTCTATAATTCTAATTAAAGTTACCTAGCATACAATAAATAATTATATTTTAAGCAAGCTATATCATTGATTATACTAGTTATTATGTAATTTTATCTTAATTATAGTTCATAAACTTAATTTATCTCTTAAAATGTTCACCAAATATTAAGCCATCTATACTTTTGATTGCAATAATAATAATCTTTCTTTTTAAAGTTCCTCCTTTAAGCATAATTATATTTTTAATTACTAAAGCAGTGAATATTTAGGATAAATTCTTAGTAAATCAAATAAAACATTAAATAAATATATCTCATTCTTCTTTTATTTTCCTTAATCAGCCCTTTTATTTAGTGATTAGATACCATATAGAATTATTAAAAGGTATCGAATAATCTAAGATATATCTAGTTTTGAGTAAATTGCAATTAAAAATGTAAGTATCTTTGTTTATTCCACTTATTAGTTTTCAATTGCTACTTTCATGTATATCTTAATTATTGCTCAAATATAAAATTAAAGCAAAGCTTTTAATTTTATACAAGTTATTAATAGTTCAGAGGTATAAAATTCTATTTATGTAATTTACTTTTGGATTTATTTTTCTAAAGCAGCATTATATATTTATGACACTAGCAAATTTATTATTTCTATTAAGTCTCTAAAATTAACTTTTATTTGCATGATCAAGTTATCAAATATTTAGCTTTTTAATTATAGTGCTTAAAGTATCGAAGCTAAATTTTTTATATGATTATAGCAATCTAAATTAAATAGTTAGCTTATCCATTTGTTCTGAAATAATTGAATAATAAATTAGAGTATAGTCAGCAGTTAAGTTTGAAGAAGGTAAAACTAATGAAAGCTTTACCGTTTGCTTAATCCCACTTCTTGCTTTAAAATATCTAAATTATTTATATAAAACTCCATTATTTAGAGTTTTGCCTACATAATAGAAAGAATAAAGTAGACTATACCAGTTATGTTTGGAGCTTTTAGTATAATATCCTAATTTTGGTTAAGCTAAATAATTTACAGTACAAACTGCAAAATTATTTTACATAATTATAGGGAAAGAAGTAATAGAGTAAAGTTTAATTATAAAGTGAAAGAAATAATAAATTTATCGTTAATTAAGTTTAAATAGGGAAATAAATCAGAATCAAATAATTAAAAATTATTAAATGGATCAGCATTAACTGTTGAATCTATTGAGCACAAATATTTATTAATAGAAAGAATTGAGCCACGCTGAAGCTAAGAATGAAGTAAAGAAGCTAATTGCTGAACTAAAGAAAAATAAAAGTAAAATCAAGATTACAAGTATGAACTTCTAAAGAGAATGTTGAGTATGCCAAAACTCCAAGCCGAATTAATTGATTACTGTTAATTGTCCTAGCTTTCATATGTACTGCTATGAGGATTTAAAGTAATTAGTCTATTAAGAAACACAGAGAACTCTATTAATTGACAAATATTAGAAATAAATAAATTGTCCTTGCGGCACAATAATTGACAAAAAATCAATTTATCAAGCTTTCGGAGGAGAATAATAGTTTAGCATAGCTGAAAAGTAAAGCAAGCAATGTGAAATATGCTATAATAATGACATATAAGCTTTGATTTAAATGGAATGTATGATTTGCTAATATTGCAAATAATGTCTTAAAAATAAAGCCTTCACAGATACAAATGACTCATTAATGCCATGAGATTTAGAAAAAATATAATGCAGGTGTAAGAGAAAAATAGATATTAAGTTTATTGAAATTGCTTTCGGAGGTTAGAGCTAGTTTTTATTTGAATAAGACAGAGCTTAAGAAAAACTACTTATATAATCTGAAGAAATATAGAAATCATTGCAGTAAACATTTCTTTGCCCAGTTTGTTATGAAAATAAGCCAGTAAGTCAATCTTATTAGTGTGTATCTGAACAATGTAACGAAAAACAATGCAAGCAGTGTCTTGAAGCTCTAATCTAAAACTAAATTAATTAAGGATAGGTTTCTGAAGAACTCTTTTGCTGCTATATCTGTAAATTTCCTATTTAATAATTAACAATAAAGGAATTATGTCCAAGTCTTTATGAGAAATACTTATATTTATCGATAAGAGATTTAGAAGGATTAAAATGATGCCCTACACCAGGATGTGAAAATGGAATGAGCATTTAAGTTGATGCTAATGAGTTTTATTGTTGATTATGTAAAAAATAATATTGTCCTTAATGTGATACATTAGATTGCCATAAAGGAATGACGTGTGATGAATATATATAGAAGTAGAAGTAGAATGAATCTGACTTGCTGTAAGTTTTTAAAAATAAGCTTTTAGGAATATATGAAATAAAATAAAATAGCTGAATGTCCTGTTTGCCATACTCCAAGTGCAAAAGAGACAGGATGCAACTTCTTGACTTGTTATAGCGCTATATGCAAAAGAAAAAATTATTTTTGCAATTTATGTAATGCAAAACTAACTCAAAAAGATCATTACACTCATTTCTTTAATTCGCCTTATGGAGATAAATGCCATGGTAACACGAAAGAAAAGCCAAATTGAGTTAAAAAAAGAAATTAAAATATTAATTTGAAACATCTTCTAAAATAATTAAAGTAAGCATTAAAATATTTATGCATAAATAGCATTAAATAAGCATATCTTTGCAACTTATATAAGCTATTTCTTTAAATTAATTAGGGTAAAGAGTTGGTTATCTTAATTTAAATAAATCATAAGCTTAGAAATTTATTAAATAAAAAATAAAGTTATCTTTATTTAGTTTCTTGAGATAGGCGTAATAACAATTTTTATATTAGCTAAATATTATGAAAGAATAAATTATTTACTTTAATTACTCTTATTCCTTTTTCTTTTTTGAAAAAAGCAAAATTATTTTAAAGTTTGGCTGTTTAAAAATAAAGAGATCTAAGTTAGAACAAAAATCCTATTTATTAATAAAATCTCTAAATAAAAATGTGTAAAATGGATATTTATGATGAAACTAAAAATTTATTGTAAAATGAGGATGTAAATAAGTCGAATCTAGAGATAAAATTAAAAAACTAAAGTAGATTAATTTATAGGTGTTATCATAATCAAATTGTTTCTTTTATTTACATTTGTTTATAGTAACTTTGTATATTATTGGATAGAATCCACTTATGAAATTAAAAATTGATTCAATGATATTTGTATCATATCTATTATTAGTACCTCTTGAAATTTTCAGATTTTTGATTTAATATTTTTAACTAATTTTACTTTTAACTATTTTTATTTGAAGCTAAAAGTCTAATTAACTTAGTAAAAGTCAATGAAATTTAATTATAATTATAGATAACTAGAAATATAATAATACTTTATTAGTTTAAACTTTTTTCTTTCGTAAAGATATAAATAAAAAGCTATTAAGTCTAATCATTTATTTTATTAACAATTATTCATTAATGAAAGAAGTAAATAGATAAAGAGGCTAAATGCTTATAAATTTACTCTTCATTAAAGTAATGTCTAGTTCTAATTGAAATTAGCTCACACTCATTCACTTTTTATTTCGCTTTAAATTATCAAGTATTTCTTAACTTTTTCTAAGCAATCTCTTATAATTAGCCATATTTTACAAGTTAGGATTTAGATTTATTCTTTAAAATTTTCATAATCTTATCTAATTATCTTTTTTGATAAATCCTAAATAAGCCATCTAAACTGCACAGCCTTTTTCTCCTATAATAATTTAGCAAGAATTACATTTTTAGAATAATAAAAGAAGAAAATAGAAATGAAAGATCGAAAAAAATAATAAGCTAACTAAAAGATAAAATAACAAAACAAAAAGGAAATTAAAATATTAATCCAATAAGAATTAAAAGAGTAGACAAGATAAATAGCTTAAAAAGAGAGATTGAAGATAAAAGATTCAATCATATATTTATGAAAAAGAAATGCTTATTTGGTAAATTTAAAAAATTAATAAAGAAATTATTAGAAGCTATATTAATATTTCAGATTTTATTATATTTATTGCATAATACCTTTACTCTCATGTTGAGGAACTATAAGTGAGTTATAAAAGTTGAAATAAATTATATATGAAAAAGATATGAAGTGGTAAATTAAGAGATTTATATGCTAAGGGAATATAGTTCTTAGACTTTTGATTAAAGCAAATACTTTGTCATAAGTATTCAGCTTATCTACCGTAAATTTTTAAAAGAAGATGATGAAATGAATTAAGCAATTTAAATAAATATTCTTGACTTAAAGATATAAATTTCAAGTATATTAACTTATTAAAGGCATACAATTTTTAGATTATGTTGCTAATTACTAGCATTTATTTCCTTATTCCAAAATTAAAATAACAACTAATAGCTTTACTTTTATTTAAGCTTTTAAATTAGAAAATTAATTATTTTTATTTATATAAGTAATAAAGATATTCAAGTATAAATTAAAAATAAAGTTAGAGCTACTTAGAGAAAAGTTAAGCATATTAAGAGTAGACTACATTAGAATAAGTATACAATATAAGAGTTAAATGTAAAACTAAATAGGATCATTTTATTATCCTTGACTTACTTAAACTATTTTTAGTAAAATTATAAGGAGAGAACTTTATATAGAGGAAGATAACTCAACAACTATTATATTTGAACTAAGCTATCTAAAAGTAAACTACTATGATTAGAATAATTGTAAGTAAATCTGAAATTAGTTAATTTAAAATTAGTTATTTATTATCTCAAGTAAAGCTAGAATAGTTAATAGGTTTAACTAAATTTGTCAAAATAATAGAATATGTAGCTTAGATATGATTTGGATAATAAAATAAATAGAAAATAGCTATATTTTAATATTAAGGGAAACTAATTTAATCAACTAAGTTTATTATTAGATTGTTCCGCTATTATTAACTAGCTCATGATAGCTTTCTAAGTTTATTGAAAATCTAATAATTTTATCTCACTCTTGCTAAATAATAGCTGATATAATTACTTTTATAATATACTTATAGACTTAAACTTTGAATATATTTAGGTTTAAATTAATAAAGAAATTAGTTAAAAATTAATTAAAGGAAAGGAAATTAGGTAATTAAAAGCTAAAATATAAGAAATATTTAATTATAACTTAGATAAAGGAATAAGGAAGTTAGATAGAAAATAGAATGTTAAAATAATGCTTATAATTAATAATTCTATACACAAGAGATTTAATTATAGTATATGGATTATTATTCAGATAATTAATAAAATTACTAATGGATTAAATTTTTAATATAGCAAAGCACTTCCTTTAAGTTAATCTGCCAGGTTAAAACATGCTACTATTAAGTATACTACAAAAATATCTGCTTTATTTCAGTGTTAGTCCCTAATAAAAGATTTGACTTTCTAGAAATTAAATTTAAGATTTATATAATTTATTAACTAAATAGAAAGTACTAAGAAAAGATTCTTACAATGTTCTAGTTACTTATATAAGAGCATGTTGTTAGTTATTTAGTCATTAAGATAGAATTTAAGATACTTTTAAATAGAAAAGCAAGTATTTATTATTATCTTTATTTAGTATTTGGAATAAAACTTTGAATCTATTAATTAATTTATATAGAGATTTAATTTACCTTAAATAGAATATCAAATCATAGTCACATGATAATCTAAAGTGCCTAGCATCCACTATAAAACGATGGGTTTAGTAAAATAAAATAAAGAAATGTAAAGAAGAGACGTCTCATGATTACGCTTGGCTTATTCCTTAAAATAAGAAACATTATCTATCACTTAAAAATAGATGTAAAGCTTAGCTAATAGTTAGTATAAAGTTTAAATTTAATATAAGGTTTTTCAATAAAAATGGGTTGTATTAGTTGTAAGAGAAGGCATAGTAACTATATGTGCGAGCATTTTCAAAGAGCCGAGAAACTGCTTGGATTTGGAAATGCTGAATTAAAAACTTTAAAGAGAGTAATAAAAAAATACTGCGAGTACAAGATGTTAACAAGCGAGTAATTTATCCTCTTTTTAGTTGAGTTGTAAGTATCAATACCAGATTTAATCAAAAAGCACTAAAAGCTGACTAAATATTATAATAGCTTTAGGGACTTAGAAGGAAAGTTCTATACTAAACTTGTTATAATGTAATCCATTTTGTATACTGAAGGGTAAACTCGATTAAAGGCAAAGCTATTTTGAGAATATTGCATTGATCGTGGTATAAGAGCTTAAAACAAGCACATTCTAAATTTTATTGCAGATTTACTTTGAATTGTAGAGATGTAAACAAAGCTAGCAGTTAATGAAGATTATAATGATGGAATTTTAAGCGAGCAAAACATCGCTGTTTTTATCAAAATGAACTGAAACTTTCGAGAAATATAAAGCCTTTTTATGTACAGAATAGTAAAAGAAAATGAATTCACGACTAAGCACTAGTTTGTCGAGAAAATAGTTGAGGACGCAGGATTAAGTTTATATTATGAATGAACTAACTCTTTTGGACTAAGAGAGATCCTTATGAGAAGCAAACTAATATCTAAAAGCGAACTAAAGTACTATAAATACAAGAATCCTTAAAGAGCTCCTTCTCGATAAACTAACGTTTCATTTTTAAAAAGAAGAATTCCAAAGATTCAAATAAAAAAGCTCAATTTCAATGAGCCTGATTAACATATATAGGATTGTTGCTGTTTGTAGTGTAAGTAGAAACTATCCTTGGGTATGCAAGAATTTTTTAAATCAAACAGTGAGCTTTAGCTAGATAAAATCGATTCCTAAAATGAGATGCACCTTGAGAAAGCTGAATAATTTTTTTCTGATAGAATCGAGCAAAACTAAGAAGAGGCTGAACTCTTATGTGAAGATTCGCCAAATCAATCATGCATTTAAAAAAGCTAAAAGTCCTTCTATAACGAATAAATGTTCAATTAGTCTTCGTTTCTAGCTGAAGAAAACTCCTGGCTTTTTAACGAGCTAAATTATCAAAAAAAAGGAACTATAGGATTTGATAAGAGTCTGAATATAACAATTGAGATTCCAAATATGGAATCCTAGTCTTCCTAGTCTTTAAAAAGTAGAATTTAGGAAGAAGAAATGGAAGATAGTTCTGATAAATCATTTGAAAATATTTAGAAAATAAAAGATCCTAGTGTGAGTTCTTTGATAAAAGGAGAAGAAGAGAAAGAAGAAAATGAACTGATAGAACTGGTAAGAACAAGTCGATATGAAGCTGATGTTGAAATAAATAATGAAGATAGCTCAGAAATTACATAATAATAGTAAGGATAAAAAATACCTAAAAAAGTGACTCTTCGAAATTCTTTCGAAAACTAACAAGAGTAAGATAATGAGTACGGAGAAACGCCTTAATCATCTTTAATTAGTAGTATATACTCAGAAAAAATATCTTCTGCTTTAACTTCGAACTCAAAGATCGAAAAACGCTAATAAAATATCCCTGAAACAGATTAAAATTAAAAAATGTCTTCAGATACTTTGAATATTTAAACTTCATAAGAAAAATAAGAATCACCAAATTTTGAAAAAGAGGAATTATAACAAAAGGAGTCAATGAAAAATGAAACTTAAGTATTATAGAGTTCAAGTAAAGTCTTAAATGAGTCTTAGTATTAAAATTATCAAAGCTAAAAATTTTAAATACCGAATTTACCTGAAGGCTATAAAATTCTTGAATAAGATGAAGTTCCAGACTTTCAAACTAGAATAGCTAAAGAAGCTGAAAAAAAATTTCCTCAATTCCATTTTCCTACTGATTTAAATTATGATGAGGATATATATGAACAAATTAATTAATAGTCCTATGTATTGTTACTAGACGGAAACATTTATCAAGGATAATGGTTAGAGTACTAGCGCCATGGATACGGAAAGTAGATTTGAAAAAACGGAACTAAATATGAAGGATAATGAAATAATGATGTTATAACAGGATATGGAAGAATGACATATGAGAATGGAGAAATGTATGAAGGATACTGAAAAAATTAACGAGCTAAAGGTCAAGGACTTGTTAGATATACCGATGGAGGAATTTATAAAGGTTCCTTCAAAAAGGATTGCAAACATGGCTAAGGCCATGAAATTTACCCGGATGGAAGTTTTTACTAAGGATAATTTTTAAAAAATTAACGACATGGACAAGGTACTTTGGTAAAAAAGGATGGTTCAATTTATGAAGGAAAATTCTAAGAAGATTAAATTACCGGTTAAGGAGTTTAAAAAACTCCTGATGGAAAGGTTTATACTGGACAATTTAAAGATGGAAAATATCATGGATATGGCAAATTAGAATATCCTGATAAAAAAAGTTATGAAGGGCATTTCATAGAAGGAAAGAAACATGGATATGGTATTTTTCTAAAAGAAGAAGGTAAAAATTTATACAGGCAATAGATACGAAGGAAATTGATATCTCGATAAATAGCATGGAAAGGGAGTCATTATATAATAAAATGGGCAAAAAATCGAAGGGTGGTGAGAAAACGGAAGATTTACAATAAAACCACTGGAATAATATAAATAGGTTAAAAAAGAAGATTTTAGATCGAATAAATTACCAAAGAATAAAAAAAATCATTTCTAACTAGCTTAGATGCCATTAAGGAAGAGATTTCAATCTTAATCATAAACAAAGGAATCTAACAGTTCGGTAGATGAGCAAAGATCCAATAATACAAACTTTGAAGAACAGAAAAGCAAAATAGTAAAATAGAAAAATGGATGGATTCAACTGAGTTGATGTTTATTATAATTCTAAATATGCCTATAGTTCTTTCATATTTCTTTTAATTCATTTTAATTCATTTAATTATTCTCCTTATCTTCTTTAAAAATTATCTATAAATACCTTTCATTTTTAAATTAATTTAAAAAATTATTTCTTTTAATTTTATTTTTCCCTTTTTAAATAGAATTTATTAATGAATTTCTTCTTAATTAGAATACTTCTTTATCCCCTTACCTATAATTGTTAGTTTAAACTTATATTAAATAAATTTATGTCTTTTCTTTTTTCTTGTATATTGATATTGTTCTTTAAATTTAGTTATTTTTTAATTATTATTTTAAGTCTAAAAATATTTTAAAATAAGTATATTTTCGTACTTTTGCATGGTATGTATGATATATAATAGTTTCTATAGTAATTATTATGAATTTAATACCTTTAACCATAAAATTTACTTTTACTATATCTAGAAATTGTCTAACATGCTTAAATTTAGCTGATTTTAATTTTTAACTATATGCTAGGAAAATTAACTATTAATAAGTTATTGTCTAAAGCTTTAAACATAATTATAGAGTAATTAAGATATAATACACATTAAGCTTTATTATGAATAAAGCAAACTTTTAATTTTTAAAATTCAAGTCTCATACATATAAGATAGGTCTTTGTAGGAATAATTCCCTATATAAATAACACTAACTAAAATAACTAAAGTAAGGTAATTTACACTATGTAGTTAATTATTTAGAGATTAACTATTTAACAGATTAAATCTATATAAAAATAGTTAAAGTAAATCTAAATGGAAGCAATAAACACATAAGAAGGCTTTAAATCTAAGTTATTTTGAAATTTTTCTTAATTTTAGAATTGTATGAAATATCGTTACAACTAAGAATTAGTTTTAAAATAAATTGCTAGCTGATGCTTTATAAATTCTGTAAAATAAATATTTAAAAATTATTAAAAAGAATCTTTAGTTTTAAATAAATATAATATATTTCATATACAAAGGGAAAAATTCATTCTTTTTTTAAGAATTAATATCTTTTTCAAAAAATTAGAAACTAAAGGTATTTTACAATAGCCAAATCTCCAATTTTAGCTCTATAAACAAACAACTTATTTTACCTTATTTTTTACAATAACTTAGAAAAGTATCCCTCAGATTTTACTTTAAGTATAGAAATCATCAAGCCTAGTCAGAAAAATCCGAGCAAAATTCTATAAAGATATTTGTAGTTTTTAATAAGACTTTTAATAACTAAGGAAATGAAATATTAGTATAAAGCACTTTAGTTATTTTAGAAATAGAACGTTCTAGAGGCTGCTTTATTATAACAGAAAAAGTTATATTCTTTTTATTTTTTACTATTAAATCAGTAATAAAATGTTCTGGACTAAGGTTAAAAATCTACGCAGAGGTATTTCGTTGAATAAGATTAAAGAACGGCCCTCTTCTTAAGATATCCTTATTATCCCACCTGATACTATCTGCAAAATTTGTTATGAAGATTGCTCTTAGGAATCACTTATAGAATCTCCATGTAAATGCTCAGGAACTTAAAGATTTATCCATAGTAGCTGCTTAATGAAGGTGTAGTAGAATAGTAAGAATCCTAATTGTTGTTCTGTATGTAAAAGTGAATTTTAAAAAATGTTAGTTAAGTAGGAAGAGCCTGAGTAGAGGAGATACTCCTTACTTTGAATATTACTTAATAATATGAAAAAAATTTCTGCTTTTCTTAGCTTAGGAAGCACTTTGAGTTTTTAATATTTCCCTAAAACAACTGTGATGTTATGATCTTGTATTTTAGGTTCTCTTTCATCATATTACTTATATTACAGAATGCATAATGTTCATATCAGGTTGAGAAGAGAATATGGAAGATGGTCAATTCTTTATATGAGACAAGGATAGCCTGTTTAAGAGTTGAAGAGTGGTTTACTTATTCGATCTGTTGGATTAGATGAAGAGCCTTTTCATGATGCAACAGTACTTTTAATACATTATGGAGCCGATACTGGAAGTTATGGAGTAATACTTAACAAAGGTAATTTCTAATATAGTAATCTAAGGAGTTCATATTGGAGGACCTGTACATTTAAACTCAGTTATGAATTTCCATAATCTTGAAGGAGTTACCGGAGCTAAAAAAGTAATTGATGGAGTTTATGTTGGAGGTTAAGTACTTCAACACATTCGAACAAGAGGCTTAAATCCTGGAGATATGGTTTATTCAATTAGAGGTTTAAGTGGTTGGGCTGCTAGACAATTAGATGGTGAGTTTAGAGAAAATATGTGGCAAATAGTAGGAGAGGCAAACGCTCAAAGAGTTTGGCTAGAGTTAAGCTCAAGATGATAAATTTTTAATGAATAGACTTACAAAGTATTTTTCTCTTTTACGTCAAAATGTATGTATTAAAGATAATTGTAGAATGCTTGCTCATGCTTAATATTTTTAAAATAGATTAAACAGCCAATTTGAACTAAATTCTCAGTATTAAATTTAGAAAAGCTTATATTTAATCTAGATTATTTATTTATACTAATATAGTTATTATTCTATTCTATATCTCTTTCAAATAAAAGTGCTAGAGAACTTAAATAATATTTAATAATTTCCTTCATAGAATTAATTTTTTAGAGTTCTTAAATTTCCAAAATTCTAATAAATAGAAAGGTTTAGAAAGCCTTAGAAGAAAGTGATCTAAATTAAAAAAATGACACAAGTTTCTTACATTTATAAATTAGAATATAATTATAAGTTTATTTAGCTTAGTTTAAAAACACTAATTTAACATTAATATCCAAATTAAAATTCTTAGTATGCCTTACAGTAGTTATTATATTAAGTTATAATATCAATTTATTTAAATTAAGTTCTTACTTTTTATCCTTTAAAGCTCTAAGTGCCTTTTATACAATTTAAGTTTAAAGTGCTTATAATAGAATGAAAAGAGAATTTTCAGTTTATGAGCTTCTTTTATAAAAGAATATGGGATAAGTATTAAATTACGATTAAGATACTTATTTATTACATCCACATAAAGATTAAGCACAATAAGTGGTTCTTTATAACTAAGAGAAAAGAATTTTTAGATAATTAATAGTAGAAATATCAATTATATAATCTTTATTATTTATAGCTTAATTAGAATTAATTGTAGACTAATTCATTTTTCATTTTTAAAGAATAGCAAATTTATTTACTTGGATTAATTAGTTAGCCTTTTATTTAAGATAGTCCCTTAAATTGCTTAAGTAATTCTATCCTATTTATATTATTAAATTTTTTAAATAAATAGCAACTATTTTAGAATTTTAAAACTTTGATATTAGCTTTTATTTTAATTTAATTATAATGGTATATCTAGAGTATCTTAATCTTATAATATAACTTAATGCTTATTATAACTAAATTCTTTAATTTTCAAATTCATAAAATAGTTTGCTTTTTCATCTTCTTTTGGAGAACTTTAATATATAAACTAATTATTTGTATTATTTACTCTTGTAATCTCTTTTTAGGATATAAAATCATTTTAAATGCTAGTTTAAACAGCATAAAACTGGAACTAGCGCTATGTATAATAACTACTTGAAGGATATAAATTCATTTTTAACTTTAATTTTATCTCTTAATCTATTAATGAAACAGAAATAAATAGAAAACTACTCTTAGTATCTAAACTTATTTACCAAGAGATTCTTAATTTAAGAACTTCTGAGTATATAAAACAAATAGCTAAATTAAAAAGTACTAAAATATCTATTCTTTACATTAAATAATCTAAATTTATTATATTTACTTATATACTTTAAGAAATTTTATTAAGCTTTAAGTTCTTCATTTCTATGCAATATCTTCTCTATATTGATTCATCTCATCTATTAGTTTGCCTGATGTTACTTTATTTAAAATATTCTTTTCAAGAGGATTTTAGCACCCAAAACATTTATTTTCTTGCTCAGAAAACTTTTGTTATTAGAAATTGCCGTCTACAAGTTAATGGAGGCAGTCTTAACAATATCATTCATTGCAACAATCTAGTTTATAACATAAAACTTAATGCTTAGATGTTCTACACTAAGCACATAGTTGCTAAATTTCATTTGGATTTTTAATAGCATACATTTTATTTCTTAGAATAATATCTTTATATGCCTAACTATTGCAAAGAATGCATTCTGTATAATAACTTACTATAATTTATAATTGTATTTAAAAGGCATTCCTCACATTTTTCAAGATTACACTTGCAGTTAGTTTTATGAAATTAATCTTATTTTCTATTAGAAAAGCAGGTGGGGCAAACTTTCTTTATTATATTCATTTCAGTCTTGTCAAATCTCCAATCGAATTTAGAACCTTAAGGTGGATCACATAAGGCCCCTTTTTGCTAGCAAGCTTGGCAATTTTATTCAAACTTTAATCCTTTACTATTTGCACTATAGAAATCGCAATCAGATCTATGGTAAAAATTAGAATGTACCATAATTGGTTCTCTAAGAGCAGAGCAACAAAAATACCATTCTTTATGGCAATTAAAGCAGCTAATGATGCAATTTTAATCTTTAGCCACCCAGATTTCGCATCCTGGACATTTTCTTATATCCATACCATTGTTGTGTATTTCTAATAAAGCCTCTTCTAAATTGCACAATCCTTAATGAGCTTTTTTGAAGCAAGTACAGCAAAAATCATAACTACACGACGGGCATTTAGTGTTTTTAAAGCCTTAAGCCATCATTATACACTAGCATCCTTGAGGATTTGGGCATTGAATCATTCCTTTTACATTACCCAATCTTCATTTCTATATTTTATTAACTTGTTCTTAATTTAAGTGTGCTTCAATAATAGTGAAATTAGTTCTTTAAGGATTCTAAGGATCTTATTCAATTGGATGAGAGCAAACAGGACAAACTAAATCTTCAATTCTGTATTTACTTTATTCAACTAATTACAGCAGCAGTATTTTTAAACATTAATGACATACTTAATGTAAGCAATTTAAAGTGCAGCAATTTTTTTCAATATCCAATTCTAATCCACAAATAGGACATATAAATTTTGTTTTTGGCTAACTTTAATTATTTAACTATAAATTCATTCCTTTAATTTTATTTACATAGTTAGGATCAAATTAATGATAACAGAACTTACATAAAGTATCTTTGAGCGCAGAAAAATGCTATAATAAGCAATCCTTGCATATTTAATTTTAGCAACATGCTAGTTTTATTATTAAAGCTCTTTCGAATTATGTTTTGCTACAACACTTGCATCTCATTTAATATTGATTGATTAGTTAAATATCTTGCTATTATATCTAATTGTTACAGCCAATACGCAAGCACTAATAGTTATTACTTTAAATTCTGTCTTGTAGTAGTGATGATATGCATGATGGATGAAATTTATGTCCACATTTTGTTAATTATACTATTAAACCTTAATCTTAGCTTTTCGTTTACTTACAATTTGAAAATTAGCAGCAAATATATAACTTCTTATAAATCCTCAAAGTTTCTTCATCTAAAGGTATCTTACACTAAACACATTAAACTAAAATTAAAAGAAATTACAATTTTATGGATCTATTGTCTTACTCATGCATTCAAAGCAACAATTATGGCAAATTATACTTGTTTTATCTGATAATTATTTCTTTTAGAAACAAGTAGCACACTCAAACTCTTGCTCTATAGGTTCTTCATCTATTAATTTTCTAATAATTTCTTTCTATCTATCTTTAGCCTCTTATAACTTCTTTTGACCTACTGTGTTTAGTATTATTTCTTCATTTAGTAATTAAATTTATTTTGCTTCCATGCATTTAGGACAAAAAACAGGTTACCCTACGATTTAATTATTGGTTTAAAGCATAATGGATTAAGTAAGGCAAGGTTTGTGAAACAAATGCTTACATTCAAGCTATATCTTATATGCTGATTTCTTATTGCAAGCTAAACAGTTCTAAGCATCATATTGTGTTCCTTCTCCTATGATATCAGTAATTTCGTAATAAAATGAAGAGTTATAGGAATTGATATTTTATTACAATTATCACAAATTCAAGAGTTTAGACTAGTCATGAAGTAACTTCTAAGACTGAGACATATTAATGTCCTTTGTTAAAGCTTAATTTTAATCTGTTAGTTTGAGTAATTATTAGATAAAAGTAGATTCGTTATTAGTAAAATATTGACTCTAATTGTTGCTAATGATTTAGATATTTATTTTCTTATTTTAGTATTAACTCAATTTGGCAGCAAATGCTTTCATCGAATCATACAGCTAATTTATTCTCTAAGCTAGTAATTCTATTAATTAGTTCTAGTTACTTATTAGTTCTGGAAACTTTTCTTATTTTTTAGAGTAAATGGGAAATCCTACGAACTTTGGCCATTAATCTTAAGGTTTTCTAAGAGCGTTTTTTATTTAAGGAGGATATTAAGGAGTTTAAAGGATTTATCCTTGAGAATTAAGTCCATCTAATCTAGTTTACTCTTTAGTATATAAAACACAGTAATGATTTTAGCTTTAAAAGTCAAGTAAACTAATTAAAGGAAGAGCATTCTAGCTTTCCTAGTAATCATATATACTCACATCACTTGTTTCTTCACTTTCTATAACTATCTATATTTATAAATAGTAAGCCATTGCTTTTATGATGTAAGGAAGTGCAGATTTGTCTATTTGATTAAGTTGAAGTTTTTGATTAATATTTTGAAAGCTTCACTTTTCGATTGTTTCTAAATAATAAGCTACTAAATACTTGAGAGCTATAGGAATAATATTGCTGGTAAGCATTTGGTCAATTAGGATTTCACTTTGCAATAGCTAATTTCTTAGCTATAGCAAATCTTTTATATTCTACTAAAAGTTTTAATAAATTTAAGGGAAAGATTGCATCATCATATTAAAGCCACACTGTTATTATTCAATTAGGCTTAAAAATCTTTAGCCTTCACTTAGAGAAGTAGAAGGTCTGATAAGATGCTATAAATACGCAACCCCAATAGCATTAAGAAAAGAGTCTTGCAGATTAACTGAAAAATACATATCATACACCCAAGCTTTATTATTAAGATAGAAGAGAAGCTAATCTTCTAACAATTTATCTAAGCTTTTTCTTCTAGTTTGTTAAGATATAGGAGAGGATTATTCTTGCAT
This sequence comes from Loxodes magnus, assembly GCA_946699065.1. Lineage (NCBI taxonomy): Eukaryota > Ciliophora > Karyorelictea > Loxodida > Loxodidae > Loxodes > Loxodes magnus. The sequence goes on from CAMPDV010000092.1 coordinate 598,545, forward strand.
AAGATAAGTTTATAGGCTTTACTAAAACTAGCTTTAGTTTAGCATTTTATGATTTATAAGATAATTAGGTATTTAATAATTTAAATATATAATTAAAAAATATAAGATAAATTATTAAAATGGTAAGCTAATAAATTAATTAAGTATACTTTTCAATTAAATTACAATAGAATTCTCTTTTTAAATTAGAGATAAAGTAGCTAAATCTAAATTTTATAATTTAATTATTATCTATAAACTTACTATTATTTTAAAGTTTTTATTTTAATTTAGTTTCATCATGTATCGTTGATGATTCCTTATGCTTCATATATTTTCATAAAACTAAAAATTAAATTTGGATATATATGTTTTATCTTAGTTAATTTATGAGTAAATTAGGTTTACATTTTCTAACTAAATTTTTTTAATTATATCTATGATGTTTATAAAATAATAAAAATGATTTATCTAAATAATATGCTTATATAAATTTTAATAGATAAAATAAAAAACCTTTAGTATTAATAATATTGTTATAAAATTAAAAACCAGCTTTCAAGTATTCTAAATAAGTCTAAGTTTAGTTTTGTTAAAGAATCTTTATGTATAGCTGGTTTATTTATTGTTAACCTTGCTACCCTTTGGAATTTTTATCATTTAAGATTCTTAATAAATAAAAATTAAAAATGATAATTAATACTTTGTGTACAATATGAATAAAAAGAATAATTGAAATATTCTAACTTTCTTATAATTTTTATTCAAATAAGTAGAAGAGTTTTATATCATTCCATAACAACTTTAAGCTTCCATTGAAAAAATAGTAAAAGGTTTTTAGTCATTAGCTTAAATAATAAACCTAATAAAATACTTATATATAAAATTTAAATTTCTTCAGAAAATAATTATAATATTATACTTTATCTTAAAATAGCTTTGCTATTAATATACTTTTAAGGTTTTCAATTATCTACATTAATGATCTTAAAATATTTATTATTTTTAAAGTCTGCTTTATAATTTAGATCCATAGAAGATAAACTAGATATTTTATAAAAGTTATAAGTAGTTTAATATAATTTTTTAATTATATAGAGATGTTTTATAGATATTCATTTAGATGCTTTTTGATGTTTTACTTGTGACTTTATTAGTTGCTTTAATTGTAATAAGCAAGCATTTTAACTAAAAAAAGTATTATTTTATTTAAAGTTCAAGAGGGAATTTTTTATTTTTTTTTGTTTTTATCGTATTCTTAAATGTGTATAATTAAGTTTTTTCAAACGATATCTGTTGATTTAGTAGTTCAAATTTAATTCTTTTGTATGAGGAAATTAAATATAATAAGACAAACCTTTAACTTAAAAAATTTTAAATTTAGTGTATATAAATTAAAAATGTTTGATTTATTGATTTGTTAAAAACAGAGACCTATGTAGCTTAATTTATTTTATTATAATTATTAGAGTTGTTT